>LR737381.1:15353987-15953987 GCA_902655005.2 Marronus borbonicus
AAAAAAAAAAAACGAAAAATTACGAAATATCATAATTGAGCGTGCTTGACCGAAAATTTGAGTGAGAAAAGTTTTGAGAAACGTATAATAAAAAAGTTTCCAATTTGTTGCCAACTTTTACAGACACACAGTATATATATGTTTCACAAAATGAACCTCTTAAATTTCTAGATGTTTATCTGGATGAAACTCTCACTTGGGAAAGTCATGTTAATGCCTTATCCAAAAAGCTGTCATCAACAATTTACTTGATATGATCTTTAAATTCCAAATTAACAGTTAATTCTCTAAAGCGTGTTTACTATTGTCTGTTCCAATCAAGTATGTTATATGCCATATTGAACAGAGGCCATTCGTCTCATTCTAATAAAATATTTGCTCTACAACGTAGATGTATAATATCTGGCGTTGGATATGTGGATGACTGCAGAGACTCGTTCAGATTTTTGGTAATTCTCACAACTTCCTGCTTGTACATTTTTGAATGTGTTACTTACGTAAAATCCAACTTAAATAAATATACACTTCATTCTATGATTCACGATCATTACACCAGACAATTTACGATTAAATTTTCATAGGTTAGCAAAAAGCAGAGACGGAGTAAGCTACTATGCTATCTGCTATAATCTGTTCGTGGAAATGTTTTGAAAACTTAAGAGTAACAATTTCATGCTGAAAACTGTGCTTGAAACAAGGAAGTGAACTGAGTGTGTCCATCCGCAATCGTAAAAGATACGATTTGCACGTTGAGCTGTCGTACTATCTAGGTTCCCCTTTTGTCTAAATCCAAGCAAAATGTCGATTTCGTCTCTTTGTTTCCTATTATGGCCAAAATCGCAGTTTCCACTGACTTGCTGTGCAAGCAAAATTGCTAATCTACGGGATCTATCGGAAAGAATCTGCAAATAAAAAATAATAAGCGTTTAATAAGGTATGTGTGTACGTGTTTATTTTATATTCTTCCTGAAAATTATATGCTTATTAAACATTACACCTGAAAAATACATACTCGTTAAATATTACACATGAAAATTACATATACGTTGAATATTACCTGGGCATTAAATATTACTTATGAAAATTATATGCGCGTTAAATATTTTTTTTAGTGTGGTGACGGCCCAGTTGGAGCGGCTAAGCTTTTTTTAAAGCTTGTCAGAACCCTTTTAGTGTGACTTCTGTGTGTAAAGTGTTCCATTGCCTTGTTACTATCACCCTCTCGCCGTAAAGGGCAACGGGCAGTTAATTATACCTCAACTGCGAAAGAGAAAAGAAAAAAATTTTACCCTAGTGGGACTCAAATACACAGCGCCTAACTCTACATAGATGCATTAAATATTACTCACTAAAATTACTGACAACAGTAAATTTGCAAGAATTTCACTAATTTTACCGAATCCGGTTTTATAGTGCAGAATTTTATTCGAAACAGCCTGTATACAAAATATATCCGATGCATATTACAACAAAAATAACCAAAGTTGCTGTTGTCACAAAGCATTGTATATAAGAGAAACCCACTTCTCTGATTTATATCTTAAATTTGTTTGAAGAATTTAAGAAAATCATTTCAAACCAAGCAGTTAACGCTTACCTAGTGCTAACTGCTTTCCTAGATTCAGAACGTTACCTCCAATTCACATTTTTATCAAAAAGCTACTTTTTGGAATTCAATAAGTCCTAGTAGCAGCCAACTGTCTTGTTTGAATCATTTCTGATATATTCAACAACGTAAGTGGATTCGTTACGTAACGACACGGTAAAAACAGGTTTAAATGAACTAGCTTGCTTTAAGTGGAGAACAAAATGTTCAGTATTGTATCTCTAAACATATTTATGTTTAGAGATATTGTATCCATGCAAATGATTAAGTATGGCACACCGGACTAAATCTCGCCGCACTAGAACGCCTTGGGTCGAAAAGTTAAGTTATTCTTGGCGACGTCCCACATTTAGAGAAATTCGATTTGTCAGTAGAAATAAACGATGTGTACGTATTGGTCCTAATCGCTGTGATCGAATTAACTTGAAATTTGTGGAAACAAGAGCATTCAAAAAAATTGTAACATGAAAATAACGTAGTAAAAAGGTTACAGATGATTCGTATTCGCTAATGTTATAAATATAAAGACCTTTTTTTATGCAGTATAATATGTCAACGCAAAAGTATTTAAGAAGGAATTTACAGTCGAAATTTAAAACTTCATAAAAATCATGTTGTAAAATGTTAAAGCAGCAATGAAAGATTGACGTTTATAAAAGTGATGTCTCATTTCAACCTTAATATTTTACATGACTTTTATGAAGTTTCCAATTGATTGTAAGTTCTGCTTACAGCTAAATATTTTTACGATGATATATCATACTACAATAGATTCTGGCTGATGGCGGCATATTGTCGAAACTTGTTCCGACGTAAATAATTTTTTTTAAGGAGTAGAGCATTTTTGCACTTTATTTTATCAAAACAAAAAAGTTTGCAATCATTCGATAAATACTGGACTAACTTGCAACTACTTTTGTAGTAAATATTATTCTAGTTAAATTAGATGTATAATTAAACTAATAGTTGTTTTATATGCGATTCCTTGCTCAACTCCTTAATTGCAATACTTTTAACATAATTTTAATAGGGGTGTAAAGATAATATTTCAATATTATGTAGTTAAAGAATGAACTGTTGTCCTTCGTGGATGTCCTATTCATAGTATATTTCGTATGTCTTTCAAATTTTAATTTTTGTCAGTAATTGTTCATAGATATTTCATTTCTCTTTCATTTATGCACAGATGAAAAGGATTTCTTAAGACACATGTTTTGTGACGTACATTTCTTTGATTTAATAAACTGATCTAAAATAATGTGACTAGTAGTGCGGATCGAATACGATTGTATATTCTGTTCTGCGTAACGACATAATTAGCAAAAGAAAGATAGCACAATAAGAAAGTAACAAATACTAAACTTAGAACATATCTTTTTGGTATTAATTAAAACCTTACAAACATGTGCACAATAGCATTCAAAACACGTAATCCCAAAATGGTTGTTTACTAAGTAATTGTTAAATAGAATGGATCTCTTTACTATTTACTCGAATAGCTTTACTGAATACAGCAAAATTTAAGTTGACAGAAGAAAGAGAGGGGAAACTTCGTTACGTGTTTGATCTTGGTTTGGTTGGCCGATACTGTTCAATGATACAAAATATGATCAATCTTTTGGGTTACAAAAAGGAAGTAACTTGGCTAGTAGTTACTGAGGCTGTTAACATGTCTTCAATCATAGCTAAGTTCTAATTCTTGCTCCAATTACTGGGCCTGATATAAGTTGGGTGAGTTGTAGTTGGCTAAAGAAAATATATACGCCTTACAAATGCGTTCTTAATCGAGCACATTGCTGAATAGGAAAACACCTTCTGACAGTAAATATAAACAATTGTAACCCAAAATTAACACGGAAAAACTAATTAACTGTAATTTCCAACTAAAATTTAGGTCAAATCTTAAATCTTCACTATGCAAAATGCTAACATATCGCCAATATGTCTTAACTCTTTGAATAGTGCAAAACCGGTAGTCACGATCAGCAACCGCTGTTACTTATAACTACCAACTGAAGGGATCTAAAGGCTAGCAAAAAAAGAGATTTAATATCAATAAGAAGTTCTAATCATAATAACAGCGGTAGTAAAACGTAGACAAAAATGGAAAATGAAGAGAAACGACTGAATAAAACCAAATCATCATCACATTAACATAAGTTCTAAATCACTATTTGACCAGAACTGCAAAATAAAATACATAACGAATAACGAAGCATTGGAAATTCGTGTGATAAATTGTATGCCAAGCAATAAAAACAATTGTTTTCTTAATTCCCAAATAACTTCTTTTCTTGTATTTTCGATTATCTTTTAATACAAGAAAAAGTATTCTCGGAAACAATAAAAAAGCACTAAGCTAGAAGACGTGACCACGTTCGGAATTACCAATGAAAACGTTTCTAAGATCCTTTTAGGAGATTATGAGCTTACCGCGGGAAAAATATTCCCAACATACGAGGCGAAATTTAAATATATAGAAAGCCAGCCGTTTGCCAAAATCGCAACTAATTCCCATGGGAGTTGCGCAAGATCATCCCCACGGCACCAAATGTCCTACCCTAGGCCAGTCGAGCCGAACAATAAAGTGTTCAGTTGTAATCCAAATGCTACCCATTTATTCTAATTATGGAGGTCGCCGTTTCCCGACCGAAACCTATAAGTAATTTTAATTAGGCATCTCGTTGATTATAAAACACTTGGCGTGTTATAATCTCCCGACCTTTGAATAGTATTCGCAATAATAACCACTTCTTATTAAAAAGGGAAAGTGCAATAAGTAATAAAGCCTTACAGATCGCATGAAGGCAAAATGCTGCTAGCTGTTACAGCACTATGAGCAAATACCTCCCTCTTTCATTACTTATGAAGCTTCTAACTTTCGTCAAAAAAAGCTCTGCCTCTATATTCTGCAACGAAAATTAGCTAGTGCATTAGTTAACACCCAAAGTTAAAAACTTCATTTCACGAGTAGACGGACTAGTTTTACAGAGAGCTTTATTTAAATAGCAGTAGTTTTGCTCTTAATTTAAAAGTAACGTGATACTCAACTCGACAGTGAAACTATGCAGATTTAAATGGTGCCGTTTGTACTTGGGCTTGTTTTAATTTTTAGAAAGTAAATAACGTCTTGATTCGCGCGTGCTTACTTCATTCTGTATAAAAAGTTCTAAAAGTTTTTCTCTACTTACACAAAATAATTAGTATTATTTATTAATTAGTCTAGTCTGTCGAAACACTAAGAAAATACAAAATACGATATGGAGCAAACTGGAATTATTTCAAATTATTGTTTTTAAACTCATTGTTTGCTGAATATTAAACTACTTGAAACATAGCCTCAATAACAGGCTTATCCAGCAGAGAATATGGGAGAATTATGAAAAATATCTAGGTATAAGTCTACTAACGTATACTTAAAATGTCGAATGCTAATAATGACAAAGAATAACAGTAAAACAGGGAACCGATACGAGTGCAACTTAATGTAATAACAAAATAAATACATAGGTTAATGTGAGAACCTCGACGGATCTTTTGTCTGCAATGGTTTGCTGGGCAAGATACCGGGATGTAGAGAAAAATAAATAAAAAGAATAATTCAGGCCTTTACATCCCCCAAGATCTTGTGCCTTAAGTTATGAAAACCTCACTTTCAGGGTTGGCAGCCCCAGAGTTCGCTTGCTCGACGTAATTAGGAGTCTTGCTTTTTTTACAAATTTTCAGAGTAATCTCTTGTATATTTGCTCAAAAAAATGTATTTACTCCTCAACCAGAAGAAACCTTATTTTAAAACTATCTCATAGTAGAATTGAGAAAACACAATTTTATCAAGACTATTTACGTGAAACGTGCTTTGGCGTAAATTGAAAGAGTTGTGCGTATGCAACTACATTACATTGCTTTTTTTACTTCAAGACATCGCCCAAATGATGTTTGGACAGAAAGCAAGCAACCACCAAGAAGTTAAGGAAATCGGAAGTCAGTTACTAAATACTGAATTTGTTAACAGTATTACCCAAAAAATAATGCTAATATAACTTTGTTATGGTATTGCTGGAATCATTCATGTCAAAAACATTGTAAGGAGAGAAAAGAATAGTAACGCACGCACACGTTTCTACCTACCTGGCGTCATCAGCGTGATATTGAGCGTGCTTTTTTTCCATCTAACACCACTATTTACCTCGCAGTTTATACCACTTCCCTTGGAAATGGCGAACCAGGCATTGGTTGGTGCCATCTAGTGTGTGTCAAACCAAGGTGTTAGGTGGAGGAAAACAGGCTCGGAGCCATGCTAATGTCGCTGAGTGCGCAGAAATATGTTCGTAGGGTAGTGTGCTTTTCTCTACATTGCTTTTGCAACGGTTCCAGGAGTACCATGAGAGGGCTATATTAGCATTTTTTTTTTTGGTTATTGTTTCAAGACATTTTTTGATGTGTTACCTGCTATAGTACTGGAGATATTTACGTGTTTCTAGACTTTTCCCCATCACTGTAAATATGTTTTATCTTGAGGTAAATCATAAAGTAAAATACTTGAAAAAATTTTGCAAAACAATTTTATTGTGGCTTCGTTGTGTTATTCATTTTTCCTTAAAATGGAAAAGTCATAATGAATAAAATTTCAATTCCTGCAACTTCCCAGCTTTCTACAAAATGCACTCCGTGCTAAATTGACCTTATGAAGAAGGTAAACCGTTATGTTCCATACTGTAAACATATTTCATTCTTTAGTAGTACTTTGTTACGTGGATAGCGGATGTTCCTTTATGAAAGTTGTCTTCGTACTGCGAAACGAAACTTTTGTATTCCCCATTAGAAAAAGAAATACGAAATCCGACAAGAAACAAAGGCATTAAATCTCTTCACGTATATGCTCCCAAAATGTACGTCCACGCACGTTCACAGTACTGGCCGAGGTAACCGGTCCAGGATTGAATTAACGCTTTCCTAACGGCCGTATTATTTGAAATAATAAAGTTTATTGTGCGATATTCCGAATGCGAACCGAATACTTCTTCAAGCTCTTTGCGAAATTCATATCTTTAAGAATTCCGCCGCTCGCTCTAACAAAACACGTTCGCTGGTACGTTGCGATAATTTCCAAGAACTACTTCTCTATATTCCACCATGCCGTAACTGGGGTAACAACGAAAATGGTGATAGTATGTACAACTGCGGCGGAAAGTAGTGACTTGGTCTCGCTGTTATTGTATTTACGCGTAGCGGGGAAATTTTGCCGCCTCAGCATCATCCAGTTCCTAGATGACTTCATGCTTCGGGCTCTTCGTAGTGGAAAATTGTGTTTTATGTCATCACGTCCTAAGCGTCCTTATTATTACGCTTCTCTTCTTCCGTCATTGTACATCGTATATTTAGAAATAAACGTATAATATGCACAAGTTAGAGGTGATATATATTTCCTTCAAAACGGTGGAGTATTTTAGGGTCGTCGTAAAACGCGCGTGTAGTTGTTATATTTTATTATGCGCCTCCGTTTTTCACAATAACTTTTCACGTGCCGTAACCAGTTTATTTTTACGATGCATAATTTTGATATATATACGCAAGGTGTAGGTTTTGTGTACCCCGGCAATATTCATATGTATTATGGTTTGCCGTCTTCAATAGCCCCTTTAGCATAAAACTCGCCTCATCAGATTCTCAATTAATTAGAAAACAATTTCAATGGTTGTTATTTTGTGAAGCAAAGACAAGGCAGTTGAGCTGTAACTAGTACTACAAAACTGTTAGCATGCGAGCAGTTATCATTGTGCTGGCTAAACCACTTACAAAAATTGTAATTCGGGGGAAATGTGAAAAAACGTCTCAGGAGATCTGATGTCTTGTTTTCATTGACCTACAAAGCTAACTTGTTTCCTCATTTACGATCTTCTACGGACTTACTAGCTTTATTAAGCTTTATCTCACAGTTAAGATCTAACAACTTTCCATCAATTATTTGTGCTCTCTTTCGTTTGATTTTGACCTCTTCTTTTGCTCTGTAGTTGCATCTACTTCTTCGTTACCACCATCACTGGTTTCATATCTTCATCTAAAGTTTTGAAGCTCATCTTACACAGCTCAATTACTTACTTATTCGTTAATGGAATTGGACATTGCAAGTTTACAACCAACATTGAATGTGATAACTTTAATGACATACCATACATGTAGGTTAGGTATATATGAGGGGAGGGCTGCTCTCGATCCGCTAAGCCTACTAAAGTAACACAATTTATTGACAAAACACATTTATTTATCATTTTTTAAAGCATTCCCCTCCACAGTTAATGAATTTTTGTATGCGTGAAAACCAATCCGAAAAATATTTTCCTGCGTTAAGTTATTTATTTCATTTTCAAATGCGACAACCGCTTCTTCGGCCTGTGCAAAATGTAAACCCCAAACGTTATTCTTCATACACCGAAATAAAAATAAATCATTCGGTGCTAGATCTGAACTATACAGCGAATGATTCATTATATCAATGTTGAGAAGTAGTGTGCGTCCGAGCATTATCTTGTGTAAAATGATCCTTCCTCCTGGACACTTTTCGCGAACATTTTGGAAATGTTGAGGTAAATAAACTCTGGCAATCAGCATTAACAAAATGAAACATTCCAGCGCCACAGTGGAAACATTGACATTCGAAAAAAGTTGGTGATCATACATTTATGTCGTCTATTCTGCACAAACAACTTTTTGAAGCTAATTCGTTCTGAAAGAACCATACTGCCGACTGTTATTTTCTTTCAAAATCGTAGCAGTATACCCACGTTTCATCGCCCCTTTTGGCTTGGGACCTCAAAAGCTGTTATTTCTAGAAACTCCACGTTGACATTCATTGCCTTGAAGTAGCTAAGGAACATGACTAGTTGCCAAACACTCAATTGGAAAAAATAACTTGTTTCAGTGGCAGGCTGGAAATTTTTCAGGCTATCGTCGTAGGTACTAACATAATATAGCAATAGGGAAATTTTTCAATGGTTTGTATCAGGTGAAAAATTTCGGTTTTCTTTTGAACTTGTATGTTAGTTCACTCTAGTTTAGCAGGTGAATAACGTTTGGTAACCGGATGGTGAATTTGATCCACTATGCAATTTAAAAGTTTAAAAAGTAATATTCCATAAAATTATTGATATTGGAATAAAGGATACTACTACTAAAAAAGTTGGATAATGGGATTTATGAGATAACGAAATTAAAGAAAATATCGATAAGGAAAATCGAGGAAGAAAGGAAATGTATAAGATTCTCTTTTTCGTTGTGCAAGGGAACATTTTTGACACACATATTTTTTTATGCTGCATCTTTGCTCCAGCGTTAGTAATTCGAAATTACTTTCTACCAATGTACCCCATAATGAGCTTTCAAATTACTGTACACAAATTTTACATTACATTGTCGACAATGATGTATAAAATGATAAATATTATTTTACCAGACTGTACAATGATAAAATTCAAACCATTTTTTGCACTATTTAACTAAAGAAAATTGGTTTTATATTTTTACTGTTCAATGTTGATTCTGTGGATGATGTTTTAAAGCGTTTTTACTACTTTACAATGCTATGCAGAACTGTGCTTTCTTCTTAAGAAATATAAAGTAAATGTTAAAGATGGTAGCAGCCCTTAGCTTACCAACGGTGTTGAAGTAAATGGAATCTACGCAGATGTACCGAAGATGTTTGCTCACTTATTGCAGCTCCATTAACCATTTTATTTAATAATTCAAATTATTCGTTTATTCTCCGAGATACTCAAAACTGCACGAGTAGTTCTTGCATATGTATGTTTGATGACAGCGCGTGGATTCGGCCAATATCGCTACTTTCCTATTTCAAAGGCGTTCGAAAGGGTCATGACGGAAAAAATAGTCGCCTTCTGTTCTAAAAAGTACATTTTCCAAAAACATAAATCCACCGCAATAGCTGTTTTGGTATTTATAGATAAGTTTTACTTGCATTTAGACCAACGCAACAGATGTGTTTATTAAGAAAATTGGAGTTTTGTGGTTTGCGAGGTAATGAACAAATGGATTCAGTCATATCTGTCTGGGAAACAACTAGTTGCAAGTTAAGGGTGTGCAATCAAAAAAGATACACTGTCAATGTTCTACGTTGGGTTCGATTATGTTCTTGCTTTTTGTGAATGATTTACCGTGTATTGTTACAGATAGAACCTCAATGTATGGAATAGGAAATCATGACTTGCAAAGGATAACAGCGTTTACACAAGATACGCTTGATTCCAGAAAAAATTGTCTGATGTTAAATAAGGATAAGGCAGTGATCGTTTTCACACAAAGCCATCTGCAGCTGGTGCATATTTGTTGCTTAAAGTCGAAAATAAAATAGGTCTATACAGTAACATGCACTAAATTTTTAGGACGCCATATTGACAATGATTTGATATGGTATAATCCCACGAATAATCTGCGGCGGAAACTGGCGAGTGCATGTTACGCTCTTTTTAAACTACGATATTTATTTCAAAGGTGCTATTACTTCCAGGTTTTGAAACAAGATTACGATATGGACTTATTTTTGGGAATATGCAACGTGTATTTAAAATGCAAAAATTAGCTGTACAGCTCCGAGATCATATAAAACGTAGTTTAGAACCACTGAAGATACTGCCCTTCCGTGTCCATGCATTGCTGAAACCTTAACAGTAATTTATCGGAATTTTCATTCGCCGCGACAAAATAATGAATTCTATTCATACCTTATACGTGGCAGAAATGAGCTTGTAATACGTGCACATTATTCAGCTTTACCTGAACGCAATCCCTTGCTAGTAGGAATTAATTTATTTAATAAAGTACTTCTGTATATAAAAGATGCGCACGTAAAAAATATGCTTTTGTAGCATAAAAGAATACTTCTAATATGATACTTTGTTAACAAATACCAGTCTAGATTTAGTTTGGATTAAATATTTAGATTTAATCATTTTCGTTCTGCTAATCTTGTTTTTGTTTTGCTGACTAATTGTTATGTTGCTTTCGTTACGTTGTATTATAACATTGTATATGCTGTCTTTGTACTCCTATTTTGGATTTTTTCAAACAGAATCTTTTTCGCCTTCTCCTGGCATTAAAAAATGTAATAGTCTATGTTATCAAGAGGTGAATTTAAACATTTGTAAAAAGTTACTTTGTAATATTTTTGATGTTTTGATGTTTTCAGAAATCAAAGGCTTATTGTATCAAATAAATGTACTACATATTTGTACCAGTGCAATGTTGTTATTGAAGCGTAGTTTGCTATCGCTGGCATAGTATATAAATGCTTAGTGGTTTAAAGCGCGACAGGTGACATTGCAATTAAAATCGTTGATGTGTTTGCAAAAGAAAAGCTAGAACGGTAGATATATTTTAAAATTAAATATTGCGGAGATTGCTTGTTTCAATGTGTATTACAATAGCACTTTATTTATAATATGGGTGCATTCTGTAGTAATAGAAATTAAATGTTTTATCACTCTTTTCCGCTTATATGTGCAAATGAAATAACAATAAATATTAATAAACATCAAAGTCTCTAAAAAAGGTATAGTTTTCTTTTACATCGTTGTACCACAAAGCAAGAACAATATTTGTCCCTCCAGCGAACAATGAATTATTCAGAAACCAATTAATTTTCGATTAAAACCGATCCCCATAAATTTGCAACCTTGTTTCCAAGACTTATACATTTGTTTCCGATGGTGTTCATGGAGCGTATGTTCATATTTTATTTACCAACATACATACATAGATAGTATATTCGTGAACGTGATAACAAACAACAAATACAAAAATAAGTCGATAAGTACCAACTATGAAACGGGCAAATATCAGAGGAAGCGCGGATTATCGATAATATACAGATTTGGAATCATAGGAACGTATGTCCGCATTCGGCAAATATGAGTTTGAATTTGTTTTAAGTGCACGTATAAATTATAACGACATAACAATAAATTCTAATTACGTATTCATTTCCGGCGATTTAAAATTTAAATATCCACCGACGGATATCCGCGTAAGCGTACGAACAGTCTAATTATTAACGCAGCGAATTTCGGATATCTGTTACCGCTGTATACATGCAGTAAATTAATAACGATTGGCAACGTTGCGTACTAACAATAATGGCGTTTGATAGTGAGGAATTTTAAAAATTCCTGTAAGCACCGTGAAAACTAAATTAACTTTATATTTTGAAAGTTCATTTTCGTTGCATTGTATAAAGTCTTTTATTTTTGTCATCACTTATATTTCAAGTCAAAACTTTAACACCAAGACTGATGTTTACCAGTGAATAGGCTCAGTATGATTTAATAATGTATTTAGATAATATTTGCTAGTACTATCAGTAATGGTCTGCTTTAAATTGTAATAAGATGTTTCTACATTTACAGAGCAGAAATATGTTACAAACGATAAAAGCATTGTAGCTTATTAATGGAGCGCAACAAGTCGATTGCCTAGCAGTAGCGTCACTGCGCTGGGTTAAAAAATAATTTAAGCATTTATGAAAACGCAAACATAATATAGTAAACAACTTACCGAATACGCTTAGATGACTGAAAAGAAATCCGGAAGTGGATTTCTTTTCAGTCTCTCTCCCAACATCTGTATCATAGCGTACGTTTCTGCAGTGGTCTCTTTGAGATCCGTACGTTGCGGCGTATATATCTGGTTATACGCAAAAGAAATCGTTTTTTAATGTTTCATCTATAGTTCACTTCCTACTATGGTTTTCACATAATTCTTAATCTTCTCGCGCACTGACGGCAAGTACCTTACGTAACGTCTGCGAACTTGGTAGTTCCAACGTTGGATTGTATTTCTTCCAAAACTGATGAAACATTGTTTGTCCGATTTTTGTAAACGGTATATTGCACGCACTTAACATCATCGTTAAATCACATACACGGTCTCCTTCTGATTTTTTTAAAGTTTTATGTGTTGCGCTATTTACATGGTTCCCACACATATATGGTTTCCAACATAATAAGCTTCTATCGCAAACTGAACACCTGATTTCTTTACCATTATATACTAAATCTGGGAATTGCCATAAATACGTGTTTATCCTGTTAGCAAACAGACAAGTTGATGCATTTCTACGCATTTAAAGCATTTTTAATGCTTCCGTTCAATTCCGACGCTCATCGACTTCACGCTGCGATATGTATCACACATCGCACACAGCATGGAAAGCCGGGAAGTACTGACATGTAACGAAGCAGCTCGGTATCCCCCCAATCTCTTGCGGTTAAACACCACTGGAAGGCAAGCGAGAATGTTGCGCTCTACTTATTAAATCTATGAACTAGAACTTTAGGTGGAGTTTTATTAAGCTTATCTGTCTTGTCTGGACGAAACTAAACGAAAAAAAAAAACTTGAAGAGATGTACGCAATTATGTAACCCAACAGCAGATTTTTGTTAATTATTATATGTTGTCCCAGACAAAATGCTTAAAAGTTTCTATTGTACTGGTTTCCAATATTATTTTTCTTAGAACATGCTGGGCAAGATTGTGATAATTTTTGATACAAGAGCTTTCCAATTTTTTTAACATTTTTGTTCCGAAATACACCAATGGCAAATTAGGAAGGTCAAAACTAACTGTGATACGTAAGCATTACTTATATACGTAATCCAGGTTCTTTATTAAAAAGATTTGTTTATATCTGTATATTATCTGCATTAAAAGATAAATATTTTATTTTTGAAACAATTCCTAAAACTCTTTATTACAAAATTGTAGTATCTTGCCAAACAATATCGCGTTTTGTCATAAAAGGGTGTGGCAATAGCTATCGTTAGAAGAGCACTATTGCGCTTTTTCATACAGAAATGCAGTAATTGGTAAGAAAATTAAGATTAAATCTTACTTCTTAACGAAGCGATTTTTCATGCAGCTTATATAACCAAAGCTTATACGTAATTGTAGCACGCTTTGTAATGGATCATTGATAAAATTTTTACAACAGTACAATGTATTTAGTAGAAATACAATCCGTTAACTAAAATCGAGTAGCAGGTTGTTGCCTATCGTATATTTACAAACAAATTGTAGTAAATTATTTTGCAAGTGTTTGGTTTCTTTTATAACATTTTTTCCGTGTACGCAAAAACCTCAGAGAAAACATTTGGGGATGACGCTTAAGGCCAAACAAAGAGAAGTGCCTACGCTGAGAGAAGTTCGTTGAATCGACCACAAATTGATTGACTCAACAAACTTTGTGTCAACACTCCATATGGTTTAAAACAATACCATATATTTGGATGAACCTTTTGAACTGAATCAACTTTAAAATGAATGTTCTACCTACATTCGAATGTTCGCAGAAAGCGAGAAAAATGCAAGCAAGTGTTCTTGAAAACGAGAAGTGCATGAATATGTATATCCATCTTGCATCTCCGATCAGCGCTCCATGTTAGTATTCCCCGCTTCCGTCGGCTATCTGTTTGTGGGTACGCGAAATGCGAGCTCTAATAATATGTTTTGGGGCAAAACCGACACAAATATTGATTTGATTTAGCAAAAATTATTAAACCAAAGCTAGCGTGTTCTGTTAAGTTGCAAGGTAAGTTAGACATACTCGCGAAAGTGTTGAATGAACACGTAAATGTGCAACACTTCATAGTTTGTTGGATGAACCAATTTTTTTCTCTCAGTGTATCGTAAGGCGGCTAAGGGAGGAAATGGGACAGAGAAGTTCTCACTAGGACAACGCGAAGTCACATACCATCAGAGCAGTTTTTGGCGAAAAGTCATAGCCGTTGTTCCCCATCAAGTACCCGCTAGCATTTTTATTTAAAAATTGTCCATACTACTACCACTTAAAATATTTACCTTTGTTCCTGAAACACTTACTATTTATGGGAAATGTCGAAATGTTTTGTAGTAACATTTCATAACCTATTTGACGCTAAAGTTCTATCCTTACCAAGTATACTTTTCAAGACTAACGAATTGTAACGTCGCATCGTGTTAGTAAATACACATAGCCACAGCCCGCATCACTTAAAAATACGCTTTGTATGTTAGTATGTAAACTAATAAAACATTCCTACGTGCGAAGTGGATATGTAGACTACAATGCAGATGATAAAGTAGGAACAAAAAATGAGTAATTTGGTATACATATGATACCTCTCTTTGAACTCAGCAACATATCGTAGTTTATATTAACTGTGTCGGATGGTCGGGATCGAGCGAGGTCATTACTAGAAATGGGAAAAGGTAAATCATGATTATTTTTAATCTGCAACTACTAATTTTTTTCCCGCTGTATCCGTTTATTAATTCAAATCCAGTGTATAGGGTGAAATATCGGATGGAATTCGAGCTGTCACATTTATTGATGGGCGCAATGCCCGTAACAAATGTGCGAATTTGATTAAATATCCTGCTCAAACCCAGATTTATTGCTAATGTTAAATTAAACCGCAACGAATACTTACGCAGGGTTTAGAGACAATAAAATAAAATTGATGATTAAATTATCAGTGCAGTATGTGAACGGTATCAATCTTTCGTAAGCCGCCTCAATAGCTATCCTGCAAATCTAGTTCGAAGCTGTAAAGTTAATTTTACGCCATCGAACTTCTGTAATCCACATTGGGATTTACATAACGGGCTCGTTACGTCTATAGGCATTCCAGAAAAACGGCAGTGCGCCTAATTTTTTATGTATGCTTATCATAATCCAAGATAAAAGATGTAAGTATATGGATGTCAGACATAGTTGTTACAGATGGCAGTACGTATGTACTCAAGTCGGTCTAATTTGGCATTTGGTTTGGTTCTTCTTAGTGCGATTTCTCATAGTTGGACGGCTGCTAAGTCAAATATAGCACTTAGGGTGTAGAAAAGCACAGCTCAAACTCGAGGAATATTAAACAACTGATAATACAATTGAATTAACTTCAGATGTTGATAAAACTTTTTATCTTCCATGATGCTCCAAGTATGAATCGTTTTATCAATCTGCTGTTAAGTCATTAAGAGAGAGTATTTGGGTGTATGAGCAATTAACATACATTATAGGTGATGAAATGTGGGAATGCCCCTACGACCACGAAAGCAAGTAACAAACGGCAGTCAAAGATCCAATTTGCGAGCGAAATGGCTTCAATAAAAGTTGCTCGTGAGAAAACCCAAAACGAAGGATGATCGCTACATTTTGTGTAGTTAGATATGTTTGCATTGAAATATTTATGAATGGCACACTATGCGTCAAGTTCCCCAAAATGTTTGCACACACTGTTGCTCAAACGATTGGGTATTTGAGTGGCGAAAAAAAACGCCGAAGAAGCAAAATTTAATGGTTGTACTAATATTAAATGTTACTAAGATGATTACGACGGTACCCGGCTATACGTTAAAATGGAATTGACCATTTTGCATTAAAGAGTAGTTAGGTACCACTTTGCAGCAACATTTGAGTTCATTACCAACAAGAAATGCAAGAGGATATTAATTCAAGTAAATTCCATGATAAGTCGGGCTTTTCATCAATGCACACGGATTGATTCGAACCGTTTAGCTAGAGCGGACCTCTGTGGCTACTGCAGCAGCGACTAAACTATTTTACTCTGTTTCAGATCGGCTCGTTAATTTAGATCAAAGGGGATTCGAGGATTTTAGAAATTCTGCCTTATTCGGGTTCTCAGTTATTTAATAAACTAATTACGCAAGAAGGCAAAACTAACAAAGCTTTAGGAAGGATATTGCATGCATATTTACGTCGTGATCATCATACATGAGCGAGATGGTATCAATATATAAGATGACATATACGAGGTGTTGCTTAATAGTTAAGACAAATCTTAAGATCGTATTCAGTAGGTTCTTATAAAAATAATTTGACTGCTGCCTCAACTTCTAACTTCATGTAAAATAAGACTCAGGATAAGTTTCGGCACATAAAAATGTAAATTCGTTAATTAATAATCGTTCGGTCAGTCTTCGTCAAAATTCTCAGTAAAGTTTCACATTGTAGTGCTGTAAATGGTGTAAGATGTCGTCAGAAAGCATAAAATCTCAACTACAGTTGCGTCCCTGCATCATGCTACATCAAAAACAAATATATATTATACTTCTGAATATTATTGTCTGTAATAAACAATAACAAATAAATAATTAAATTAATGACGAAGAGAACACATGTTTCTTAAATGGCTATAGAAACCTCTGCCTTGACTTCAGTTTTATATTCCAGACATGGTTCTGTTTCCCTGTACCTGATTACCCTCTGATAACCCAGCAGTTGATGATGCGATGCTCTTGTTTGGTGCTTATGAAAGTTCTTACAACATACTCCTTATTTACAGTAACTAATTTTGGTTGTAGTGTGATAGCTGCCAAAATGAATTGAGAAAGCAAAGTAAGTGTTCTTTTCCTAACAAACTATTTTTTACAACTGCTGTTGAATTTGAAAGTTACACAAGAATGTGATGGCCTTTTCTGCAGTAGGAAGATTTTCTGTGCATCCACAGAGGTCTTTTAGAAGAGACCATAGCACATTGAGAGGCGGAAGTTTGCAGGTTTTGGTGTCTTTACAACGATTGGAACAAATAGCAACTTAGTGGCTAGGTCTCCCACGTATTGAATTCAAACCAGACCACTATCGTTGGCAACAAGCCAATTCTCGGCATCTGATAATGTTACAGATTTTTAATAAAAACTTTTTATTTTCCTTTTGGTACCACATTATGTACTTAATCATCTTATCAAATTAGAGTCATTGGGATTGGCTGTTTTTTTTTTTATTGTAAATGTCATTCCAACTAAGCATTTACAAGCGAAACAGCATATTATGTAAATTCTAAACATTCCACTCAAAAAAAGAAGCAAAGGCGCCGAAAAGGTATGAAGCCAGGTAGCGTCGCAATAACGATAAAACATTATTTTCCTAAAGCACCTATAACATCAAAATTAATCCCTTGACACGGTTTTATGTTTACCTCGTCCCGAAGTCGAAAAATAAGCAAAAATCCGTAGCCGAGGATCAGCGATCCCTTTAAATTTTCTCTTGATAAATATCTCACTTAATTTGCTTTTTTCTTTACGCGAGCGCTTCTTTCACCATCAGGCCGCTCTTTCATTCTTATGCAGTTAATATTCTGACTAAAGAGAATTCGGAACCGTAAAATATGATCGCCGTTTTATCGTTTTGCCTTGACCAGAAGCGCAGAGAAAGAGATTTTTTTGCTTCAGTTTCCGGAGAAGGAGATGGATATATACGTATTTCGTCTGGAATTACGGAACGGCTATATCTTATGCAGCGTCTAATATTCAATCAACCAACGTCGCACGCCCAGGGTCAATTAATAATTTCTTAATTGCTTCCTAGTTATTTGCTGTTTAATTCCCCCGAAGCTTATTTGCTCTCATTAAGCCATAAAAAAATAATTTGCCTTCTCAAATATTTTTCTCCTCTTTATTTTTTCTGCCTTGATGAGCCAAAAGGGTTAAAGGGATAATCCTCTCGAGAATTAATAAAGGTCTTATGGGGCTTGACAGAAAACCGGACACATTTTGTCTGAGATCCTTTTGCTGTACAAAGATCAATACCTTGCATGTTTATTTGTATTTCTCTTCTTTTTGGGAAACATTTCTCAATTACACAATTATTACATCCGATTTTTTTGTTATTTACGGCACTCGTTTGGAGTAGCATGTATGTTGTTCACTTGCTATGGCATACTTAAATAAAATTAGCAAATTTATTACTTCTGATTATTGATCATGAAACCAAATCGTTTGGAGAATTGCTTCGTTATGATAATTTACAGGATTTTCATTCTTTGTGCAGTCCTTGTTTTAGGGGTAGAAGGAAGAATGTCTCATACATCGCGCACTCAACGGTTTGTTTTTTTTTTTTTTTTCAATTTATAACGTCATAGCTTCTTTCTAATAGAATTCGCTGCGTAAACTTCATTCTTCGATTAACAACTTTAAAGAAATATTATCAAGTTCCAATGTGCGATCTTCAGCTGCGTAACGATGCGGTGGAATTGAATAAATATGGCAGGACATTAGATTTGTTGATAATTTTGGATATCTTGGATAAATATTCTTGCAGATTTCTTGGAATATTCAATAACGTATAATGGACTTAAATATGTGCCATACCTCTCTGTTAATGATGACGTCCAACACGAAATGTTTCGGCACACTCCACACTACATTAATTGTTTATTCGTAGAAATATGTATTTTGGAAATTCCTTGATTTCTTGTATGGCTGGTCGTGAAAAGGGCAGAGAACATAATATAAATCAATGTTGAGTGAATAATAGAGCCTTCATGGCTTAATAGATTTATATTTATTTTCATGTAATTAATTCCGTAAGCCTCGAATTATTTTAGCGAAAGTAATATCTTCAATTAACTTAGGGATTCCCAATTCAGTATTATGCCCGGCTTCATTAATACGTTATGTCGGATTGATTATTCAAATACCAAATGGAAATGAACCCGATTAGAAATGAACCATCAAGGTTTGTCAAGACTATTATACTACTAAAGTCTCGGCTTGCTGGTGCATCGCCTATTCTTCGCCAATTTTCTTTTTGTTATAAATCAACTCAGTTTTTAATTTAGAACACGTAATATCAACAAAAGGTATAATAAGTTTAATCGTATCAGAAAATTGATCGAACCATAAATTAATGATAGTCATGTTCACTATTTTGGTAATATAGAAGATTCAAAACTTCACCTTCTCATCAGGTTCAGATTATTATTATAGTCCTCTATCTTATTCGTTTTCATTGGTCAGTTGTTACGTATATGATGCGTGAGTGTAGATTCGTTTTCGCGTATCTTCTCAAAATTATTATAAACTATCTACGTCACCTTTAGTACTGAACATTAGAAAACTGACAAAATTGTTCAAAAAAAGAGTAATCCTGACTTCTATCGAATACAGGCCTATTTCATAATATCCAATTGTGCTAAATTATATGAGAAGGTATTATTTGTTTACATTTACCATTGCATCCGTTCATTTGTTGCCTTAAATCAGCATGGCTTCATCGCTGGTATATCTACAGTCACAAACTTAGCAACCAGATCCCATTTAATTGGTGAAGTCTTGTCTGTTCAGAGCTTTTAACATGAGCAATCATCAAATGTTGTTATCGAAGCTGAGCTCCTTCGGTTTTCTTCCATCTGCTATCTATATTGGTTATTGCTCCAATGACTGTTCTCAGCTCTGGCATCCATTCTAAAAACCGATCTTCGTTTATTCAAATTCATATTCAAATTTTCTCTGAAATTTCTTCAATTTATGACACAAGTAAACTCCAAGGCTTAATATGCTAGAGGAATGTTATGTTTCAAGCTCAAACAGAATAGTGAAAATTGCTGTGTGCTTACCTACCCTCGTTCCTGTTCACCTTAGCTATTGCCGTACTTATTTGTCGCAACCTTCTGAATTTCTTATCATTTGAGATTGATGGAATTCAGATGGCTTTTCACAAGAATGGATGGTATCTGTGAAAAATATTCACGAAAATTGCTTCGAAATGACATTGACTGCCATTCTATATCAGAATGAATGAATTTTCTTGTGCCACGCGTGAACTTAACATGCAATAGTAGCTTCATTGTTCTATTTGCGAGGACCAACAACATGAGACAATCTCCGACATATACTCTGCCCAAGGCGGCTAATAGGTGATAGGATTGCCTTTATTAAATTTTGTTTGTTGTATGTTACATTATTATTAGTGTTATTGTTGATACAATTGTTACTACTATTAAAAGGTATTACGTGGTTCTAAAAATCCCTAAGATTTAAAACTCCTTTAACTTTCAACCGTTTCATTGCATAGTTCTTGACAGTTAGTGAGAAGTAGTGAAAACATATTATAAATTTAAGTGACGATAATTTGATAGGATTTTAGATTCTTCTCATCGTCCATATGGATGATGATCTAGAGCATGTACGAATAAATAAATAAATCATTTAGTTTCTTGTCAAGCTGCATGCAGCACGTAATGCAGTCACTACATGTTAAAAGAAACACAATCGGTTTAATTAAAAACATTTTTGCTCTTACACATATTTATGATAAAACGTGACTTGTGTGAAATTAGCAATGGTGTTGCTATTAAATTATTAAAAAAAAAACCATTCGTTCCTCAAAAAATATGACATGCAAAATCTACTACGCTATTGGCATTTTATCGAACCCGCATAGTCCGACCATTTACCACTCCATAAACGGACGAGGTAATGGGCAAGAGAGGGAGAATAAGCATACATATATTGGGTAATAATACTTTTTAAAAGAATGTCTTGGATGTGATGATGATCGATCCATGTTCTTCTTTCTTGCCTATTATTACGTTCATTTATGGGGTGGCAAATAATCGCACTATGTGTGTTCTATAGAATACCAATAGCGTAGTATTAAGGAACGAATAGTTTACTTAGAAGGCTTTTCTTTAATATTTCATGGCGATGTACATATTTTAGTATGCATGATGATAATGCCATTACAAGTTAAAACGCCTACGGTCAAAATGTCGGTAAAGCAGTTGAGAAAGTGCCTATTTCATGGCTAGAGAATTACGTAACAGTCTTTAACCTAATTTAACAAAATGCACAAATTGTTTCCTTTTCCTATTCCATTACTTTGATGTTAAACACAGCGTCTTATATAGCATTCATGAGGGAACCATCCTGCTTTATTGATCTATTCTAATATTAGTTTTAAGTCTTTCAATATGCCTGTCTTGTACGAGCAATTTTTACTGCGATAAGTTAGGAACGCTTACAATTGATATAAATGGCGATCATTTACAAAATTCTACCTGAAACTTTCTCCTTTCTGCAGCGCTCACATATAACTATTACAACTTTTAGCCAACTGGATTTGTCAGAGGAAGTATGAACAAAGAGGGATTCTTTTTGTGTATAACTAAACGTTTGTATATCAACAACGGGTACACAATATTTCTGTGTTAAAAATGTCTGTTCTTACATATTTTAAAATAAGAAACGAAATTATGTTCTTGGAGAGCAGGTAAATGCGTCTCAGGAATTAGTTTGTGGTTGTCAAACTAGCATTCTTAAATCCTATAAATCTTTTGCAAGCTTTGATGATTATTACCTTCCATAGAAAGAAACCTTTTGCTACTTTATTGATATACATTTAACATAGCAGTCTGTTTTTCTAGAAAATATTTGAACACCATTAATATTTTCTGGCAATATTCTGAATAAGTATGACATTTACCAACAAAATTACGATACTACGCTACCACCTTAGAAAACATTAAAAATAATTACTGTGTTTCGTATTGCTGTCAGCAACGATACACCTTCGCTCAAAAAGGGGCCGAATGTCTCTGAGATATCAATAACGTCACCATAAAATATTGTGCTGTAAATGATTGATTCCAAAACAATCTGGTCCCACTAAGTGCTTCGCAAGAAGATATGCAGGAATGCCCCAATCCCCAGAAGGTAACAAACACCGTAAGCTATTTTCAAAAAATTATACTGGTTTATTTCCAGAGAAATTAGAAGAGCAACAGTATACAGGGTTTTATACTTGACACAGCAAAATAGACACATGGATCACTATTTGTCGATCACCTTGTGTAGATGGAAATATTTTTGAAGCATACTCTATGACCTGCATTATGTTATCAGAAAATTTTAGCTTCGCACTATCTTTACAATAGGCTCAATTTCACAGAATGTTGGGGCACCGGTTTCTTTTAAACCGTGTTTTAGTGCAAACTATGGTACGTATTTACTACATATTACAATAAATATACGGGAGCTTCAGGATGTTTGGTACCTAACCTACTTGCTATACAAATACAACCAATATTATATTTTGTGCACGTGTAACAACATTATGTAAAAGCTGCATATTATAACGAAAGTCCTCAATTGTAAGACTACTGTTACTGATAGCACCAATATCCCACAGATCCTAATCTTAGAAATTAAGCCTTTTGCAGCTAATATTGACATTCATTTTGTGATTTTCCACATGGGACCTTTTATCTGTTAGTACTTGCAGTCTGTTTATTTATATAGAGGAAAATATGCGTAAATTTAAGCATGGGAAAATGTTTTCAGCACCAATTATTGTAGATGGAGGATGCGAAGCGGGTGTAAATTTAATAGCCGTCATAGCAGTGGTTTATTGACTGTTAAAAACTTGGGTGGGCTGTAAAACGTGTATAAAATATATTATGTTAGTCAAAAGTGCTACACTGTTCCTTAATATGTTGCAAATACGTACATGCAATTTGCATTGTATTAACAGATTTTTCTAGGAGTACTGAAATACATACAGCGAAACATCTATTTAACGGATACCTCTGGAGAATTAGAAAGTGGCCTCTATTTAGAGGTTTACGGAGCAGGTATTTAATTCGTTTAACATTATTTTAAGCGTTCGTTTACGGCTTTTCCGCCGTTAAGTTTATAATTTTTTTATATAATACTTACAATAACGTACTATGTAAAAATAGACAGCTCGATCAGGCATGTAGGTCTTTTAGAAAGTGCTAATTTATAATCTTCTTTTCTTCTGAACAAACCAAGTTACATTTGTAACTACGTGGGAGAGACCTCTGAAGAATTCTTATACGATTCGCAAAAGTTTAACCATGTGACAAGTCTCTCAAAAACCAAAATACAAATGTCTCTTTACAAAATTTGTAAAAATTTCTTTTGTGTCGTAAAGGATGTTCTTGAGGATTTATGAGCGAGCAGTATAAAAATAACCGTGCTTTATTTATCTTTCACAGAGAAAGGCAAAAATTTCCGGTATTTTCATATTTCGTGACCGAATATGCTATCCGCGTCCGTTATATGGACTGTCTACTAATTAGAGGTACTCATTAATAATGTATCACATTCTTATCGTCTACTACTGGACACAAATAGAAGCATTCAATATACTATTTGTATTACTTGTTTCATAATTAGATAAATTATGATCTTACTGGATAAAAAAATTTGAGAATGTATCATACTATTATTTTCATATTTTTGTCGTATTGTGGAAGTTACTACTTTGTTCCTAGAAATACCGATAGCAATAAACTTAGAATACAAAATTTATGTTTTCTACTTTAAAAATACGTGGTAGGTATAAAATAAACAAGCTCTGCAAACATATTTCTTGTTTCTGGTTCTCCTGTATTTTCACAACGTGACGATGATAACACGCATAAAACCATAGCGCATTGCTATTTTTCTATGTGTGTAAGATTATTCAATATTCATATGCAACAATAGATATGAATACATAAATTGTAAAAGAAAAATAATATGCCAAGTATTTAATATAATTTTAGAACTGCACAGTTATTACGAATCCGCTGTTCGCTAATGCTCTTAAAGTATAAGATTATTGTAATATATTAATTAAATTAGGACAATTAAAATTCTGATAATAAATTTTGTTTTTATCCGTTTCTTAAATACTGGATTTCTCACTAAATTTTGCTGGTGAGTCTCTTTGTTTATTCTGTCTAAACACTCGAGAGCGAATTGGCTAATGATTGAAGTGGTTTGTGACTCTTATGGTAACTCTTTTATTTCTTCTTTGTGTCACTGTTGTAATGGTGGTCTAATTATGTTCCTTCGACTTCCTTCGTGGGATAGAGCACGCGGACTGATTCTAAGATTTTTCTTTTTTGGCCTATCTGTTTGTATGTTATTGTTGAGAACCCATGTGTACCTTTAGGGAGTTTTTAGTTTTTAGTTTTTGTATATTTGGCTTTTGATTTTGGATTTTAGAATTTGTATCTGAATCCTGCTCTGTATCTGACTTTAAGTATGGAATTTTCTTTTGTCATCGTTACTTAAAGCACCTTTACCTTCCCTTAATTGGACTCATTTGGAAGAAGCAAGCTGGGCAACCAGGCGGAAGAATGCTTGGCGTCAACGTTAGAAGCTACGAATTTGTTATTTAGTTATTTGAAGAAGTTAAATATTTTGGGGCAATAATAAAGATTGCTGTACACTGTATTTGGGTTTGTTTGCTCATCTAATTAGATTGAGATTAACATACCGAAATATCCTGAAACATAGGAAACTATAAAATACTATAAAATTATACAGACCGAATTTAGTCAGCCTTCGTAGTTTAATTCAGTATTGGTTGTTTATTCAGCTTTTGTAGTTTTATTAAGTCTACGTAGTATTGAGTGACAAAAATTCTATCTTTATTTGTGATTTGATGCCTTTGTTAAGTGTTTA
Source organism: Marronus borbonicus (assembly GCA_902655005.2). Classification (NCBI taxonomy): domain Eukaryota; kingdom Metazoa; phylum Arthropoda; class Insecta; order Coleoptera; family Scarabaeidae; genus Marronus; species Marronus borbonicus. The sequence continues at coordinate 15,378,853 of LR737381.1, forward strand.
TTAAATGTCCAACCGTCTGTATCCTTAGTTGTATGATTTTCGTCATTTAATGCTGTGCTCCGTGTTATCCACTTAACAAATTACGTACTTATTTTCACATTTTGTGTGTTTTCCTAGCAGCACAAGTAGGTATGGTATTCTTCAATTTTATCTGTCGCTAAATTTCGGGTAGTTTTGGGTATTACCTTGTATTTCTCCTTGTTCAGCATACTGCGTCTCATTCTCACAATCTTCAAAACTATACTAGTAGTATTTTAGAATTATTTCATCTACTTTGGCAATGTTTATGAAAACAATATCACCAACTAGAATGTACACACTTACTCATTGTTCAGTATATTTCGCAGAAAATAGATTGTACCGTATTCATGCAAAGTACTTATGTGAGGCTATAGTAATTTGTTTTAGCTAATAAAACGAGCAGCATACAAAACCTTTATACAAACACCTGACTGAAAACGCTAGATGGCGTTGCCAAATTTTATATATCTTTGTGCAATTTTGAACTTGCAATGGACGTAAAATTATTCATTTATTTTCAGATGGTGAGCGGCTTCGTGTGGCGCTCGTCCGCGGCGCTCTTTTTATTACACGTAGCCGCCTTCAACATGTTACCGCCTCCCGTTTGCCCTCCCGAATGCATCTGCCTCTCTCAGACTCAGGTACTATAATGTAGACATATATATGTATAAGTTGCCGTTATTTAGTACTAGTAATACCACTACCACGGTAATGTTTTATGCTAGTCGTAGGGCGCTTTATCAAAAATTCATTCGAACGCAGTAAAAGTAAAATGGTTCACTGTCTTTTATGCTGCCCGTTTCCTCTTTTCGACTGTATATCTGCTCGTGTTTATTTTATGGAAGGATCTCCATTCTTCCGTACGTCTTTAGCCTATGTTAGAGCTAATAATTCACGTTGGGACTAATCTATCCTTCAAGTTTGAAAACGCTACTTGTGTATAAAGGTTTCCACGAAAAAGAAATAAAACTAAAGAAGAAGTCGACAGAAATTAATAGTGAAGATCAATTTTATAATTCAATGCAATATCTACTACACGATATTGAAGAGAACATTGAGTAAATAGGTAATGATAAGTAATGATAAGTAATTTAGCCACAGCAAATTTTTAAAACTGACCAATCACCAGAAAAATATAATTGATTCGAAAAAATTTACATGTAATAATTTTTTACAACCTTCGAAGAGGATTATCAGTTGCTAATTTCTCGCTGGTACTACGAATTCCAACGTGGACGCACCGGTGTTAACCACCATCTCAAAACAGGGCCACTAAAAATAGCAATCACTAAAAAATACATCAGTGCTGTACGCCAACGAAGAAGGTTCGCATGTAACGTATCGCGAGATTGAGTCATTTCAAAGTCCTTTAGGCTTTAAGAAAGTTAGTTCCTCGTTGGATCCCACATCTTTTAGCCAAAGAAGAAAGGGCAGCTCGCGCTAATTGGTGTCGAAAAAGTTCCAGTTCAACAATGTAAGCTCAAAGAATGTTTATAGTGCTGTGAATGGTGACGAATCATGAACATGAAACCAAACGTCAATCTGCTGTGTGGGCGTTTTAGAATGAGAAGAAGCCAATATAGCTCATCCGCTCCCGAAGAGTGTCGAAGAAAACTCTTGCAATGTTTGTCTCAATTTCGGCTTGTGTTGCCACAATTCCTTTAGGAGATTCCAGAACGGTTACTGCCAATTGCTATACAGGATTTGTTTACCAATCCGAAAAACTAACCCATAACGACGAATGCCACCACGATAATACAAATCAACATAGAGCTCAAAGGACGATTGAGTTTTCAGAGCATTTCTCATGCAATCTTGACTTAAGTTCCAACGATTTTTTGTTACCTAGAATCAAAAATGGGCTGCTTGATTAATGGTTCCGGTCGCCGGAATCAATACCCTTAAAACAGTGTGGCCTAAACAAAAAATAAGTGGCCCCACGTTGGGTGCCAAAATAATCCAGCACCTTCGGCAGCCCATTAGTAGCCGGCTCAGTGAAGAAGGGGCTCAGTTAACAATAGAAAAAAGGACCAATCTGTTATATGAATAACATGGGTTACAAGCATCAAGTTACGAAAAAGCAACGATAGGTAAAGAATTAATGGTTCACACTGTTGTAAATAAAACAAATACTGAGCTGGAAGCATTTAATGTTTACAGAATATCATCTAAGTATATTTAGTATACAGCGACTAAAGCTATCAGTACCATGGCCCGATCCAGTAACAATAATAATTGTGTATATACGTGCCAATGCTATACACCCAAAGGTAATATCATAAACCATCTTAGAATTAATTTATATCTGTGCTTTAAACTGAAATCACGTATAAATTAATTTTAATTTAAATCAATTATGAAACTAACGCAGAATAAACGGCACATCATTTCCCCTCTATAAGGTGCGAGTTATGAGAGTTCTGAAACATCAAAGAAAATATTTATGCATTTAATTGGTGAAGCTCGCATAGTTCGCGTTAGGCCGCCGCCACCTTTAATGTAATTACAAACACTTTCGCAGAAGAAAACGAAAGAAACGCATGACGAAACAAAGTTAGTGTAGCAATTGCTGCAGTAAGACATGACTTTTTTCACTTGTTTTTTCCAATTCCATTTCCCTCGGCGAATTGAAGGTGAGAAATATCGCAGTTGAAATTCTACACGTAATTTAATTAGAACTTGTAACAGCTGTAAATGCGGGTTATCGATTTTCAATCAGTTTCTTCGTGCAGTAATTAAACTGAGGTGATTGTAACGCTACCAATGCCGTCGCTCCTACCGCCAATGCTGATCCTACGTCATGGAAACAAAAACGTAATTCTCATTTCACGAACTTGTTAGCATTCCAGCGAATTGAGCTTTCAATTATAAGATTCACACACGTTTAAGTCCGTTCCGCAATTATTAAATTTAATAAATTATTAAAATAGTTTGTGACAGTAGTTATAAAGACATGCGATGAATTACAGCTCATCTATTTCGAATAAAAGTTGCTTAGGGTGTTTAGTTTTTCTTGTACGTTGGCTTACTTTTCTTATTTTCAATAGAACATCCTGTATGTTATTACATTTTGAGATTTCTTGAGAAAAAATGGAGCAAATTTGTATGGTACACACTATATACTTAAAATTCATTTTTTAAGATTTCAGTCACGACGCTCAATTGTTTTTTCATAGTCGTTTGCATCAGTTGTTATTACATAATTTTGTTTGTTCGAATACGAGAAGAAAGAAACTTTCATTAAATCTTTGTTGTTTTATCTGGCCTTAAAAAGCAATGAAAACAAAATTCACTTCTTTTGGAATTTTCATGATTACTCGTTATGTGCGACCAAACAGTCAATAAGCGAAATACAGAATTTATGCAAAAAACTATCTAAAAATTTTTTAAAAAGACCGAATAAAGATTATTTTACTACAATAATCAAGATCTCTATCACATATCATTTCAATTTAACAGTCTGCCAAACATTCACAGATTATATTCGCATAACTATAAGTTGATATCGAACCCAGGTTCCATACGTTATTTTACCTATTCATATCATAACGAATAAAAGCGCCTATATATAGGTGATATTCAGTTAATTAGTTTAATCTCGAGTTGTAGACGATTTACGAAAAAATCGCTTTTGCTTTCTCATTCCGTTCCGGTTCAGATTCCGCCGGCTGTTTCCGCCAAACTCTTAATTGCCACATTAAAACACTGATTGGTATTCATAATCTCTGCTTACAACTGTTCCAAGCAGGTACCTACTAATTAAATTTGTAATAACGTTCAAACTTTGACATTCCTATTCAACATATGGATTTCAGCCAAGTTTTAGCAATGCGGTAGTTCGAAATTAGTACGAATAGCTGAAAGGAAACGATCCTTACCGTTTATATATCTTACGTAACGACATATCCTTAAAGTGTCAATAGATCTAGCATAATTTTGTCGTCCAACGAAGAAAAATACTTCTACAATAACAATTAAATCAACTTATAATAATAGTAATGCATTTATCTGCTAGACCTTTACAGACATGTATTACATCAAAATATATGTATAGGAACGTACATTATTAAAAATACAAAATATAGAAAAAAAGAACGCAGTACGCCGCAACACACAAAACCAATAAAACGTAGGAAAATGCGAAAAGGTATTACAGACCTGATTACCATGCTTGAACAAGCTTTTTCAAATGTGCTGGACGATGATGAGAAAGGGCATTCAGATAGGGGTGCGTGTGGGTCGGCTTTCGATCCTAGTTTGCGGTCGGAATAGCGAGATACAAGGACACTTAAAAATGGGAGTCATCCATGTGATTCTATAAAAGAAAGCAGGAAGTCTACAACAACATAAAATTAAACCCTTTTAGCAAGTAATCATTGGCTTGAAAGATTTATAGAAGGTGCATCTTCATATTAAAAGAATACTTCTTTAACTATTACATATTTGGCAGTCTGGAAACATATGCTTCAATTATGTAACGAAATATCAACTACTATTCATCTGTAATCTTCTATGACACTTAATAAAAATTGTTACATCTTGGATGACTTGCTTCACAAATCCGTTTCTATTAGGAATACATCTGAAAGCGTTGTAGGATCTCAAAATTTGTGAATGGTATAAAAAATGTGGTTCGATTTTGGAAGTTGTTCTCATTATATGACTAAAAATCGAAAATGTTTTTCTGAGTCAAACATCTACGTGATTTGGTCCAGCATCAATGGAGAAACAGATTTATTTTGCGTTTTATGAAAATATTGTTTTTTGCTTACCTTCTTACCTTTAACCTCATAAATACATTTTTACTATGCATTACATAAATTTAGAAAATAGACGATTAAATTTTTTGTAACGAGGTTTGATTAAATAACATCAAATTTAAATAACAATGTTTGCTCATTATAATTCCCACCCTTCTCGACATATTTTCCCAATGTTCAATTATTTATCTCACTAATTGCAGCCTGTCTTTCAACGTTTCCAAGTACCCGTTGTTTAACGTGTCCTCAAAAACGATTGTCTTGCGTAAATGTATAAAATGTAGCCAATGTATTGGTCCAAAGTAGCCAGTTTATTTTTCAAGAAATTCTTCATCAAGCAAGTTTTGTGGCAAATTAGTGCACTGTGCGAAACTTCCATCTTGATGAAAGTAGGATTCCTCCATACTAGTGTCCCTAAAACAAAGTTTCCAAGGTATCTGTTTCATTTAAATTAGCTCCAAAGCAAAAAAGACCCACAATTTTATTTGTGAATAGTCCACCTGCAGATCACACGTCTGGTCGTTGATGTATCGTATTCTTCTTAAAATTTGGATAATTATCTGTCTAAAATATACAGTTTGGAAAAGAAGCAGTACACTTAAAAGCAAAATTCGATGATGGAATAATTGATTTTCGGTAACTTTTATGTCAAGCAACAAACTAAGCTCTAGCTTAAGTGAACTATCTTGAGTTTTCAAGTTTGACTAAACTTAGATTTATGTTCTCGTCCAAACCTGTAACCTGTGGATAATTTAGGGTTTTTTTCAATTGATACCACATCCATAACTTCCACGATTTCGTTTTCCTATTTGGTAAGAAATATCGATTCCATAACACTCAACTGGACAAACTCTTTGTTATAAAGCGAGCATATTTCGTAAATATTCCGCAACTAATAAAAGTAGTACATTACAGATGTATTACACACTTACTAGCACATTTCATTATAATGACCGGTGTCTTTTAATCTATTCATAATAAAGATAAGATGGTGCTTCATGCAGTCTTATAGCGTTTCTAGAATTAAGAGGCGTAATCAAACATCTTACCAAATAAAAAGCACCAACTGAAATATTATAAATTCAGAACTATAGCTTAAAAAGTCAATACTTTGCCGACAAATTTTTATCAAATATAAAATGTTACTGCAGCAAGTGGAACATAAATAATAGCAAAGACATCTTAAAATGTAAAAAACACCTTCAAAACATCTTTAACGATTCTATAAACATGCCTTGCAATACCACCTACTACTCAGGAAAAAAAATAACCTTCTTTACGATCTGTCATGAATCCTTTTACTTCAGCTAACTAGTTCTTTGTGCAACAGCTACAATGGTAGACGTATAATTAGACAACACCCCCTCATTTATAGCAGTTGTAATGTGTAGAAGTTATCGTGTCCCGAGCAAATAAACTGTTTTTGTGGGTGCCATAAAATTTAACGTAGCCTACTTGTTACAACCCAAACATCTTTTTGTGTAGCATAAGTAAGTGTAAGCTACGGAATGTGTACGTTTATCGAGGCAAATTGTATTACGGACATACAACATAATTTTGACATATATTCCTACGTCAAAAATGTATTGCTGTTAAGGCCATTTTTCCTTGTTGTCATTCCCACGTGTTCTGCGTGATAATTACTGTAATTTAGCGAATATTACGCTATATTAGTTGCTGTCTGTTACTTCTTTACCGTATAAAAGGTGTTCGATTCTATAAATGGTTTTAGAAGCAGTAGCTGAAAGCTGTTCAAATTTTTTTTGTTGTTGTGCGAGGCGTATTGTTATTATATTTATTCAAAAGATAAAGGATTGAATAATAATACCAATAACAATAAATGCCCCAAACTTAATGGCAAATCTTAGTATCGAAACCAAAAATAAGATTTATATAGACCAAGTAAGCTGTGAGTATGGGTTATCCGAGTGAAACTATCTCATAAACAATGATAAAGTAACTAAAACAATACGGTAACCGTAGCTATACAGGATCAAAATAAATTTCAACACCTAGCACTTAAAAAACTTCATCTGCTAATAATGAAACGATAATAAATAACATGTAGGTTTTATTTTGTCACTCTTGGTTTGTTAATAATATTAGTTTTAAGGTTATATAAATCCCTAGCAAAATTTGAAGTTCAAAACCAAATAATATTGTGAGGAATTAAATTGAAAAGCTTTTACAAGCAAGGTTTCATAATACATTGCCTGCTAATTATATTATTCAATACTTTCGACGATTACCTCTACATTCCGGAAACACATCCTAACATATTTATTTCACACACCTCCTATCAGCGAAACTTTCCTCGTTCCTCTCTAATGGATTATAAATAAATAAGCTCGTTAATATTTGTTGCCCGTAATCCTTATCGGGTATACTTTTGATTTGTTCTTCAACCTGCGCACACATTTATCTCAATTAAGGTCAACGAAATTAAGTAAGAAAGGTGCAAACCTCTCAATTAAGGGAAATAGTTATTCCCTTTGTTAATAGTAATTCATTTTCGCTTGCAAGGAGATTTTAAATGAGAGCGTAGGGTAGAAATGCGGCAACAAGGAAACATCTAACAATGAATTATACAGTGTTAATTTGCGAAGACAACGACACACGGAATAAAATTAAACTTCGCTTCCAATATCAGGAACAAATTACATCTGCTGGATTTAAAAATTAAAGCTATAAATCCTAATAACGTTTTCGTGTAGGACGGACCTCGCCTTGCGCTACAACCTTTACCGTAGAAAAATGCTTTTTTTGGGACGAAGTTGCACTTGCGCTCTTATGGCGGATGGTAGTTTGAATGTAGTATGCCAGATTTGACGTGGTATGCATTGCCTGTTTATTTTATTCCCGCGATACGAAAAGTGCTGCAATTTATGGTAATGGAAGGGTTGGCGTTCTCGTATTGTTACTCCAGCTGCCGCATTATTATTCCCTTATAGCTAAAAAAAGGAGAGTTCTGTAATTAGAAAAAACATTTTATGCTCTAAAAAATTGAAATAAACCTTAAAATAATAACCAAGAAAATGTAGTAGTAAGTGTTATTTTAAGAGGATTTTTCTAAAATCTAACAAAGAACATACTTTCTGAAATCTAACGCATATTAAAGCATTTCCATTTCGACTGCTGCAGTAGTTTGGTGAGTGCATCCGCGATAGAGATGATACAATTTTTAGTAGAGTCGCGTTAAAGTAGCAATAGCAGTAATTATCAGTTGGACTGCAACACGCACCTACGTAAATACGTAGGCTATCGTTCAAAGTTGAGATATTTGATTTTCAATTGCCATAAATCTTAATTTCTGTCTCTAATAATGTATTTCAATGAAAACCATCCACCCTAAATAGGGGACATCATTTTGCTTATTTGTAATTGATGTAGCATTCACATCCGCATCGCTATGGTCAACTTAGCCAAAATCTACAAATGGTGTATGACAAGGAGTTATTCAAGAACGTCAACAAATAACTCCAAAATATTACATAATGTCGACAAAGGGGATTTGATCTTGATTGATTGATGGCTATAATAGGAATGGATATGCCATTCACTGAACACTGCCTTGCGATTTTCCTTTTGCATTCTCTATTCTTATTCTTTCATTGTACTTTACATATGGTGATTTACATCGTAGATTACTTTGTATGTATAAATATCGTCAGCCGAGGAAATAAAGGCCTTATTATCATTATTATTTGAACTTAGATCGTATCATTATATGGCGACTGACGACTAATAGAAGTCACTTTACACAGTTAAAATACATTTTTGATGCTATACTAATAATTCAAATAATTTACTGTGAATTGAACCCCTTTTGTTAATAAATTCCAATAGTCTATAACCCTCAAATGATTCGCTTTAAACATTAACTATTATACATTTCGAAAATCTAGTATCAAAGAAGAAGGAAATAAGAAAATATACAAAGTATTCCACTAAAAAAAAATAAAGGCGGACCATGGAATAGTTGGAGTGAAAGTGACGCCGACCAAAATATCCCCCTTATGGTCTTTGATGTATTTTTTTATTTAAATAAACAAATTTACAATAGTTTAGGGTGGATGTGACCGTTGTTCTCCTCGATACAATTGTAAACATTTTGTGTTCGCTATTGTTGTATTTCAGTTCGATGAATAAAATATTTAACGCATATCCTTTCTCTGCGTTGGTGTACGACATTTCTGTATTATCAATAAAGTTCGCCACTTTCCGTGCGCTTCACGAAATCCACGAAAATGCGTTTTTAGTTTTCTCTCTAAAAGGTCAAATAAAAATGGTAGGGAGAAAAAGAGCGTTTTTCGTTTTTTGGTCATTTGTCACGGCTCTATTTTCTCTCGGAGTTCATAACAAGTAAAATTTGGCAACTTCACCAAATTTAAGCCTATCCTCTATCTCTAATAATAAGCGAGATCTCCACGGGATGTGCCTGTATTTAAAGCTTCAAAGGTTTTAAGTAGTGCTTCATTCAATGAAAGTATTGAATGAAGCACTGTGATTACTAAAAAGAATAAAGAAAATATGTTACAATTTATTAAGATATACAATTATGGTGGATGCACCGGAAATCAGCAGATTCAATACGTTTAGACTTCACTGCGAATTACCGACAAGTATTTTTAAAGTTATAGGGCAGCAGAAGATTACGCAACGCAACCTATTGGTTGTTACATAACAAAGGCATATTTTGTGTACGCTCGATACCTAAATAACTGCAGGGTGCTCAAAACGCTCACTCACTTCGAAGCCTCTTACTTACGCGGCGTCTCGGAGATCCTATACGTCCAATATGCATGCACTTAATAGAAAAGGGCCATCCACTTTTAAGTATATTATTAATAAAGGCGGCGCAACCGACGCAACGGTGCTAGTTAAGGATATTTTCTATAACGTGTTCTCGTAACGCTTTCGCTACTTCCGCCTTCCCTCAATTTGCATATATTACGGATAAGTATCAAAAGGCGGGTTGCATATCTTATCGTGGCGTAACTTTTTACCCTTATTTTGAATAATTTTGAATGAAAAATGAATACGTAAACTCAACCAGTTTATAATAGCTCTAGAACACTGTTTATTGTTTAATATTTAATGCTAATTTCGTATAACTCAATTTTGCGCTGGGTCCTTTTCGGAGGTGAGGATGGGAGGGAAAATAAAGAAAGTGTTACTGATATTACATCATCTATGTGAACTATACCAAAATGTGCACTAAGTATAAGAAATACGTTCATGGAGGAATACAGTTAATAAGTAGCCGATTGTTAAGAGGAAGCCACATAAACATAGCGTTTATGCACTGGAACTTCAATAAATAAGGTCAATTTTCATTTAAGTTTCTATAACCGCTCTAAAATTTCATCTATCAATTTATATAAATTCCACGACCAAATTTCGTCTAAATAGTTTTCGAAAACCCAAAATTTCTGAACTTTCTCAATTTTTTTTCCCTCCGTAAAATATTACAATGTATATGTTATGTATTTCCACTATTTAAAAGATATGTGAAAAAGTTTTTCCCATTTAGCCGGCTTAGACTTTAAAAGAAAATGGAAATACAGAGACAAAAGGCTGTGTTAAGCAGTAAAAAAGTAGACAAAGGAATCACGTACTAGCCAGAGAAAAATCGAAGGGAGCTACCCAGTTTTGCTCTCACCGCAACGTTTTACAATTTTAGATTAGAACTGGTGTCTTGTTACAAATTCTAGCTGAAACCGTTAGCAACAATATTGATGGTATGCAAAGTGGATATTGGTACTCGAGGGTGTCCTCTAGCGCCTGTATCATGACAGTGTATATTTGTTGCATAATTGGGCTTATTACGGTATGCCCTAAAATGAATATGGAAGACAAATGTAAAAATCCTCAAAGTTGCGAAATATACGCCAGCATAACCAGGGAAAGTGAGCGCCAACAATTATGCGCACAACAGCTTTTTGTGCTATGAAGAAGCGCTCCATACCTGCAGATTCTACTCACAATAACTTTGACTCAATCTTTACGTAATGTAGAGTTATCAGTATTTGCCTGCTTACCTACAGACCCAGATAACGAAACAAGCATGTTTCTGCAGATATTGCTCTTGTTAATTCATCGCAATGAACATTCCATGGCAATGTGTCTTCGATGGTAATTCCCAAAGATTTAGTCTGACTACAAACAGTTAGTTGCCGATCTACAAGCAAGAACGATCAGTTCTCCATAGTTCTTCGTTAGAAATTAGGTGCAATTAATTTTCCCCCTGCTAAGCAAGTTTATTCTCATTAAACCAATTCAGGAGAGAAGCTAACATATTGTTAATCTTAAGGTTAGTCTTATCCATGGAATAGAATTATCACCGGCGTATAGCGCCGTGCATATAATTGAACCAGGTCGTTGATGTACAGCCTGAAAAGGACTGGCCACAACACCTCGCCTTGTATTGCACCGGTAAGTACTGGAAGATACTCAGAATTGAAACTCGTCATACATAGAAAAGCCTAGGTAGTGAGACATGGGGACCAGTGAGGCATTTGAATTAACTGGTTCTACTGGCATCCCATCGGTATCACTAAATATGTATGTTGGCAAAACCTAAAGCAACTGGTCTGACCATTTACGAATGTCATTTATTAGTTGTGATAGTATTCTCTATAATATAAATTATTGGTGGCCAGTTTCACGGTGAAACCACTGCACGTTTTCATTGTGATTTAAATCCGAAGTTGGGCCAGAATATGCCTTTGGCGAGTATTGCTGAAATTACGTCGCTTAAACAGAATTGGAGGTTACTATTGTATTCATGTTTTTTTAATTAGAAAGGTATCGCAGGCTAGTTCCTGAGTTATTTGTAAAAATAGCATAAAATTTACTTTGTCAAAGCCAGCTACTTATAGAAAATTTGTTTTACATTTGAAATAAATTTTAACCAAATCAATATTCGTTAGATACCACCTTTGCTTAATTACAAATATTACCTACTATTTTTCATTAATTACAAGTTTTTTGGGACCACCGAAGAATGCTTATTCTATTAGCGGACAGAACTTAACTTAACACTAAACGATTTCATTACACTACTTGTTACTCACACCAAAGACTTTCTCTCTTACTCTCTCGGTAATTCTCTCAGATTTAGAAATCACATTTCAATAACTATAAGCAGCATATCGCTCCACTTTTAATCGGAGGACCAAGGCTATGTTGTGCGAGACTCTTATATTCCCTTTATTGATTATGGCTCGCCTCTGGGCGACCCTTGTCTCGATATGTTTGATAAAACACCCATTCAGAAGACGCAGAATGCCTACGTCCGGTACATTTATGGCATTCGTAAGTATGATAGAGTCTCGCATAAACTCGCGGACCTCCGTTGGCTGAATATGAGTAAACGCAGAATCTATTATTCCCTATAAGATCATCGTAACACAAGTTCCCCCTACCTGTCAGCTAAAATTCGGCTTCGGATAGATATTCATAACATCAACGTATGCAACAAAAACCTCACTGTACCACGCTTCCCTATTTGAGCGTCCTTTCAGTTATAAGATCTACTCATTATACAAGGGCTTACCGAACTCATCGAAAACTTTGCCTTTGACGACATTTAGACGTGCACCCCGTAACTATATTTCAACTAATCAATGGTTTTATCGAAATTGTAGTACACTTCTATGGGTTACGTTTATGAAATAACAGTTATTATGTTAGGTCTCATGTTTTTTGTCCTTGTATGTCACAAGTTTAATATATGCACACTTCTCATCTTTTATTTTTAGATATTACGGTGCTGGTTAAAGAGCAGGTAACGGTGTCCTCAACACCGCATTTCTGATATTAGCTCTATAGGACTTTTCTGTAGCATTATAGTAAATTCTCGAAATATGTAGGTTGTTGTAGTAAATATTATTATTATTACTATTATTATTCCTTTTTCATGAAATCACATCAAGCTGCATTTGTTGTACTAACAACAAGCAGCAACAGTTGAAAGTATTATTTTTTTCCCAATGGTTTTTGAACTATCATGAAAAGGAAAAAAAGTGTCCAATAACAGAGTAGTTAGTTCACGCCGCAGTATCAAAAAGAAACTCCTATCTGTGCGAAAGGAAACCCTCCTAGGGCTCAGCATGATATTTCAATTGCCTGACGTCGAGATTGAGTGCTTTGTGGACTCCAATCATACAAACATGGATTAGAGTTCAGCACAAAACAAAAAGTTTTATTTAAAGCGTCGCAAGTATTTTTAGCAGTAAAAATGTAGTAAGAGCATACTGAAAGTCTCGGTGAATTTCTTAAAGCAATACGTACCATGGATGTTATATGAAATATGACTCCCGAAATGTTTCATTCAACGAAATACAAGGTATTAGTGTTCTTATGAAGGAAAATTGCGGTCACTTCGAATAGATATTCAAATTGTATGCATGAATTACATTTTGGAAAAAGCAAGAGTTTATAGTATTTCGTATATTTCGTCTCTGAATTTTAAGGACTTATCTACATAGCGTCATACTAAAGAATGGCAACACAAAAGTTTACACACACAAGTTTAATTAATTGATCCGGGACGGCCGTTTCGAAGATACAAATGATCCACATTTTTAATCGGCCACCGATTGACAATGTGTACTTTTGTGTTGTTTGCCATTCTACGCCACAGTCCTTGCTATCATTATTGAAGAACGACATTTTACGTAGATAGAAATATTTACAAAAACAGTTCTAGAACAACTTCAATATCACATCCTTGAAAAATATATACGATGCTCGGTTTAGAAAAGCTGAAGTACCACCAATCATATATGGCAACAATTTCAATAGTCAATAGTCGAAGGTCGATTAGTATAGAGAATATTGGAGAAGATTGACATGAATTGAAGAGAGGCATTCACAAACGTAATGATATACAGGATGTTCTCTTTAAAGAACCAAACTTGCATTACGCCGCTAAGCTCTGGGTCATATTCAGAATTGAAGAATATAATTTTGCATTGTACAGCATTGGTCTCTGAGTACTTTTTATTTAAAAATTTGTTCAATGGAATCACAAAGTCTATTATTTAACCACAAAAACGCCCACCTTCACAGTCCCGGAGGATGAGAGGAGGAAGGGCGGAAAAAATTGCTTTATGACATGTGGAGTTGAGGGAAATCTCGGGTTTCCGTGGCAAAAACGATGCACTGTCGCCGAGATCTCTACAGCTTTTTTCGAAGAGCCATGATCATTTGAACATTTCGATTTCATTACTGCCCTGATTGGAGGCAACTGTGACCAACGGATTATTTGCCTTTGTTACGTCCTTTGTGACATAAATAACTATTTTGCTTTATTAGCATTTTTCGTTATAGTATATTTTTGAAAATGCATTTAACTGATACGGAAAGGATTACTATAATGATGATAGGAGGGTATGACGACAGATTAGGGCGCTATCGCGAAGTAGCGTATCGATGTGATGCCTTATTTCTCTTCTGGTCATTATTCGCTATATTTCAATTCAAATTATCATAACTCTGCGAAAAAAATTATATAGTCCTCCCTGACACCGTGTTGTTTTCGTCCTAGAAAGTTGTTCTGCACGAGCTCTCATTCAACCTTACATGCTGCTATTTTTTTGCTTCCCTCCTTCTCAGTCCAACTATGTATGCTATGGTGGTGGTTGTTTTTGTGCTAAAATAATAAAATTGGTGATCCCATTCTATTCCTATAAATTTCAATACGATATTTCAAACCATACGTTGGAAAATATGCTTTAATTATAATATTCATTTTCTGTAACTTATATTCAAACAATATATGTTGTGATCGCTGGTTTTTAATTAAATATAGGAAAATAACATACCCGGAAACCACTTTTTGCAATTAAGCTAATGGTAACACAGGGTTATTTAAAATACCAAAACAGGGCTATTAAATTAAATCATTGTCCTAACATTTCGGGCAGAGGTAATATGTAAACGTATTACGTTAATTACACATTTATTCATATTTGAACTTAACCGAAAATTATTTTAACAGTCGCCTCGATAGCAATCGAAATGTCATATTTTCATTTTGCATATGTGAGTTCATCGCTAGCCACATACCGTCTACGCAACGTACTTGCCCGACTGTATATTACCAATTTGTTAGGTCAAATTGATATATTTCCACAGGGTCCAGGTATGGTAACGCGCCCAGGAATTATTGCTCCCTAGCTACCATATGTGCGAATTATGTACGGTTGTTGAGCTGATTACGAGTTAGTGCGAGGATGTAAGGTCATTTATTAAACGTGAAATTTAAACTGAAAGCCTATCGTATACTAGATTGATAAAATAACGTTACATTACTCAAATTTAGACGAAATTCGCTTGGAAATTGAGCCCCGTTGGAATTAATTATTTTGTGTTTTCGAAACTAATTTGTTATTCGTATTAATTGTCTGTCATTGGTCTTCATTAACGTTTTGCTTTCGTTTTCCTCGCCACAGGTACATATAGAATGTTATACTGAAGTAGTTTGATGTTTATTAAATTAAAAACCGAAAATAATGTGTTATTCGCGTTGGTTGTTTCCAGTAGCTTTTCATCAAGTTCTTATCTTCATTTTCTTTATTGTAAATATAAATGGAATCTATATTTGCACCGTCGTCAAGGAAGCAGTGGATTTTTTAACTAAACATAGAATGGAAAAGTCGTAATTCGACTGAAGACTGGTAAGTTCTGCTTACCAAGATAATACGGGAAGTGCAGCAACCATTATAAAACCTGAACGAAATATCTACAAAGATAAAAATCAGTCTCTTTATATGTAATTTAACGATATTTTTATAGAGTAATAGTTACATTCTCAAAATTTCGCAAACCAAAAAAAAAAACAATTTCGGTAATAAAATTGTTACATTAATTTCTTTATTGTATTTTCGTACATTTTCGTTTAGTTGGAACCTATCAAATTAGACCTACTTTATATTTTACATGTTTACGCTGAACATCTTGTATATTGAGAATAACTAAACTATGACATTAGCTAGGTATCCTATTATTAGCTTTGCGTGGGTCGCTACATAATGAAATCCTCAACTAAGGTAACAGAGGCAGAAGTATCCTGAGGTGCTAGGTGGAAGTTTGTTGAAACCCACCACATGTCCCTTGTAAAGCAGAAGGACCGGTACGTGGTGAGAAACTCGAAATAACACAGCTCCATTGTATCCACTAAAACAACAACTTAAACGTCATTAATTAAATGTCAATTTTTAACGTTACAAACTATGGTACTGTTGTGCGTAAGGTTTACAGATGGAGAGAGAATTAGGGTTTTAGTAGGTAGAGGAATTCTCTTTTGACAAACAAATCAAAATGTATCTAGGGTTTCGAATTGCTTGCCGCAGCAATTTATTAATTTGGTGAAGTAATGTGTACCTAATTGTTGGGTAAAGTAATTATTATTATTATTATATCTGTACAGATCGTTAAAATAAAGTTAGTTAATGACAAAAACTTAATGTTAGCATATCTGCATTAGCAAAACCTGCCATTGTAATTATCCAATTATTATGAATCCAAACAACGAAATACTTGTTTGGTACGCAAAAATCAAACGTGTTGCCGTACCTTACTCCACCTATTCCCGCAGATACTCTGCTTGTTGAGATATAGACTGCCAAAATTAGAATTAGTGAAAGTATGGTATCTTCAAAGACCACCCTGACAGAAATTGAGATACGGGGGGAAGTTCGATAAATACTTGGCTTAGACAAGGAAAAAACATTTTTATGTGTAAAATTCATATTATCTTCCAACATAGTCTCCTTTGAGATCGATACTCTCAGTCCAACGTTTTTCTATCTTTTGGATACCATCTAAAAAGTACGATTTATTCCTTTATCCCTTTATTCCTTTCAAGGCAATCAACCTGAATTACATTATTTCATCATTCACTCTCTTTTTCAAAAACAAATATTTAATTACTGCTCTATATTCGATTTTTTTTCCATTGTTGTTAATTATAAAAGTTGTTCATTTTAAATGGCACAACATTCACAAACCGACTGACGTGCCTATTTAAAAAATTGACAAGACCCTTGTTAAAGGTTACTTTTACAAAAAAAAAGAGTTATTTCTATTCTAGTAGCGCCATCTCTTTCTAAAGCCAGATAATTATCGAATTCCCGTCGTGTAAATAAGTAATTTAGGAGGGATTCCAGTGATCACCTATGTCTTCACATCCTCCAACAGCTTTCGCCAATTACGGGGGTTGCCATTACGCCTGCGCCCGTGAAGCGTCTTAAGATGTTTACTCTCACCATTCCCCAAATTTGGAGCAAGGAAAACTATGGAGAACCTTACTCTGAGAGTGACCAATCCGGTTTTCGAGCTCAGTCCTCAAGAACCAAAAAATATAATGCTAAGATAGCTTAGCTTCCTCATGGTATTGATGGAATAACAAACGCAACAAAAGGATAGAAAAAAATACACTAACACACGGACATGTTTCTGCCTACCCGGCATCATCAGCGTGGTTTCGAGAGTTTTTTTATATTTCTACCTTCTATCGCTGTTGCCTCACAGTTAATGCCTGATGAATGAAGCTAAGCTATCTTAGCATTATATTTTTTGGTTATTGTTTCTAGGCATTTTCTGATGTGTTCTGTTTATATACATCATGGTAAGCCTGTCGGAATATTCACATGTGCGGTTTCTCAAAGCGCTACCAGCGTCGCCATCTCGTGTTAAGCAGTCAGAGAACTGCTCGAGGGATGGTTTGGGGAACAGTACCCGGTTTATGTCGCTGCTTCCTGAATGGCAGGCATGCATTTCTTTGGCACTAGAGGGCGCCAAGAAATGTCGAGTTTGTCGTTTTGAAAGTTGTGGTATTAACTGCGAGGCAATAGCGATAGAGGGTTGAGATGAAAAATACTCTCGAAACCACGCTGATAACGCCGGGTAGGCAGAAACATGTCCGTGTGTTAGTGTATTTTTTCTCTCCTTTTGTTGCGTTTGCCGTGAATTATTCCATCAATACCACGAGGAAGCTAAGCTATCTTAGCACTATATTTTTGGGTTATTGTTTCTAGGCATTTTCTGATGTGCTCTGTTTATATACATCATGGTAAGTCCTCAAGACTGCTAAGCATTGCGCCACCAGTCCCAAATGACCATTGCATTTAATGGTATTTCAGTTGAATATTGGCTATCTTATTGTAGTACAAGATATTTAGTAGATTATCTTCCTGGCCGCTTAGTTCGCTTTTCAGAAAACAAATGGCGACAAAAGTCGACGTCTCAGCACGACGTATAAGGTAAAAGGTGTAAAGAGAGTTATCAGAGAAAATAGGATAACATTATGGCAGTTAACTGCTGCAAAGACTCTAGTGAGGATCGTCTAGTAAACTACATTCAAAGAAGTCATAAAATGAAATTTATAAGATAAATAGCAACTTACTGTAGTGATTTATCAATTTATTTCGAAAGTTTAGCAGTACTGTACGATATCTTTAGAATTAAAGCTGATAGACGCAATTTAGCAACAACTTTGCGTTGTGCCCTGAAAATTATCCAAATATACTATTACTAAATTATATGTATTTTGTTGAGAACACTAAAACAAGTTATAATTATACGTTATTGTTTATACAATAGAATCTATCACATTGAAATTGGGCATATTACCAACATCTGCTCTTGAATCAATATAGTTCCAAAACAATATTTTTGATGTTTTCCATGATTCCTATTATATAATAAAAATTTTACATATTTTACAGGCAGCACTTGCAATTGTGGTTTATGAAGGTACAACTTGGTAGACGTAGAAATAAATACGATTACTTGCGTGTTAACAGCGAATTTACAAGTACAGCAATGAGTAATTATAAAATAATCAATTCATTAAAAAATTATCATTACTACTATCCTATGTAGCTCTCTTCGCTTTGTTTTAGTTCTTTGCTGGCTTCTACAATTTAAATAATTGTACGGCTCTTGTAAAATATATGCTTCATTTTCTCTTTTCTCTGGTTGAAATGTAAGTTGTAAGACTTATCTCGTGTTTCCGCCGTAATCCCCTTGAGGACTTTTCAGCGCAATGCAAAGGCTTCAGTTACATGTTTTTGAATAAAATCGGACTCGGAGAATCGATTCCCGCCCGCCTCATTCATCTCATTTATTTTTCGTTTTACACCCCAAAAAATACTAAAGATAGGGATCAAAGTTTGTCAACATTCTAAAACTTATAGCTCGCTTACCGTAAGAGATAAATAAAAAAGAAAATCTGGGTAACTTTTATTGGATCCAGCGTATTGAAATCTATAAATGGAGTTGCTAGTTGGAGAGATATAGGAAAATTAAGAAAATGAAGAAATTATGGAAATTCGGACAATTTGACGATTTAAAAAATGTTTTTAAAATATTTACTTTGATGATGGCCCTTTATGCCGTTTGACCTGCCGATTACAGGCATTACGATCATTTTGCGGTATCTTCAATGGTTTTTGAGAAATTTGAGTTTGAATGTGATTATTTTGTAATAAATTTATCTTGGTAAAAAAGTGGTTCCAATACGAATGCGAGACATATCTCAGCTAAATATTCCGCCTTTACGTCACAAGTACTTTATTAGACTAAAGATATTTTATAAATATAAAAGCTTCAAAATCATTCCGCAGACGCCATAATAGCATAAAACGGAAGACTGTACCTTTCTTACGTATTATTTTAAAATATGATGAATACCAAAGTCTGACAAACACTCCCATTGACATATCACATTTATTTTCGTCAAAATTTGAAGGTATTCCTTCATATAAGGTCCGGTAGTTATCAGTAAGAATGTATATTCGACATCAATTTCCCGTTAGCTATACCAATCAATTTTAAAACCCATCTTCCCAAAATGTATGTATCTCAAATATATATATATCTGTCGCATATATAATATATGATTTTTTTCTCGGGGAGAAACCTAGCATATATTTATACAGCGAATATTGACGTTTTGATTCCATATACGCTCACCTAAATAAAGAGCAGCAATAAGAACGGATACATTTTCCGCCGCATTTATTCCGCTAAAAAGTAAATTTCATCCCACTTTAACCAAACGATGTGATTGTCGATATTTATTCTTGCCTATAAATCCCTTAAAACAACTCTCACAATGTGTATATCTCGAAAATATGGCTCCATAAAATAGCGTCTATAAAAATTATAAGCACGTTTCCGAGAAAAATAAAACAGAACGCGGATTTCAACTCTGCCAACTCTCCTGAAGTACCGACAACTCGCATATCTGGCAATATAGATAGAGACGTATATATATGTTATGTACATTTGCATTTTAGTATAATGTATATGGTTTCCCACTCCCTTTTTTCACGTCTACCTTTCACTCAGCAGCTTTTTTCGTCGGCATTAAATACGATCATATTATTCAGTATGTTCATTCGCTTCCAACTACGTTTTAATAGTTTAAAGGTTTTGAGTTTCAAACTAACGTCGATGATGATATGCACCCTGAGTAACGTTATTCTGTTTATTTTACATGCTGCACGGTTTGAATTGTCTGACTTCTTTGTGAAATCTCGCTCGCCATGTTTATCATCAAAATCGTGTTGAAAAAAACCAGATATAAATGGAAGAAATGAATCTTCAGGCACATACTTCCAAATCTTTGAAATTTTGCAGTAGCTCATAGTTTTCAGTTTCTTTATGCCTAAGGAGTTTTACTACGACAGTTTTGAAGGATTGTCTCTCTTTCATTTAAAGTAGGTGCTGAAAGTGGCATCTTCCATTCATTTTGATATAAACTCTATACCTCTAAATAGGTATCTTCGTTTAAAAAGTTCTAAGTATAGACAGTAAAGTTAAGAAATAAATGAACGGAATAAGGCTTTCTTCGAACCGAATAAGCATCCGTGCTTGATAAAATTAAAATTAGGGAAAACTTCTTGAATGCTAATGAGGAAGCTACTTCAAAGTTTTAGAGAAGTTGCTATAGTTTCCTGAGAGTTTACGAAAATTATTATAATAGGGAAATATTAGATACAATAAAAAGGTGCAACACTGAAAAAACTATTTGTGTAATAAGAGCGTACAGTGTTACATTGTCGATTGAGAGATTGTTAATCAGAAATTAACGTTAACATTAAAAGTACAATTATTACAAATTTTGAAAAGTAATCTATGTTCTGTAAGTGCGTATTTTAGTTTTGGTGCGTATGCCACTGATTTAACTTCTACCGTTGTCCTGCTAGATCCTATGATTTTGTGTTCAACATAAGCTTTTGCCGCAGTTGCGTTTTAGCTGCATTACATCATCCCTCTATTTATTAAAAAGGTAGCTGAAGTTCGCCGAGAGCTCCAATTTAATGTCCGGAAATTTTAAATACTGTGTGATTTCGGTGGATGTGCTGCTAATAGCATTCACGCCTACTATTTGTTTTGTACATTTTCCATTACAATATCGCAAGAATAATCGTTACGTTCTGCGTATATCTTTCCACCGCGCTAGAAGAGCTCGTAATGTTTTTCTTATTTCTTTCTTGTTTTCTAGGGCAGTAAATTAAAGGTCACATTTTCGATGGGTGCACACGAAAACTCGCTCGTGTTATCTTCCTCAGTAGTTTCCATTTTAATACTCTTACGTAAACAACACCAACACACTGTTACAAACTAGCTCAATTGTTTCTGTTTATTCGTTACCACTGCGTTCAGTTTGGGTGCTTACACGTTTTGAGCAGTGTTAAACAAATAAGACTTACAAATAAAGTTTAATGCACCATTAGACATTAAAAACCGGTCTCTAATGAAACAACTCTAAACAAAAAAAACAAAATTGAAATTGAAACTAAGACTAAAATTAGGCATAAAAATGATGGTATGCTAAGTAAGGAAAAAATTTGAGTAAAATATACCAAGCACGATTTCAAAAGGTTTCAAGTCGTGAATTGAGAAGTCAGTTGGAAAGATAACATCAAAGAAAAATATCGAACAGAAATAAATTATAATTTGAATACATACATTTCAATGGGAAATCGTCGAAACTGAAGTGTACATATGTATGTAGAACCAGCGTAGATAATATACAGGATGTAATCATCGTGGATATAGATTTTGTTCCTTTCTACTAGCCGGTCAAC
Source organism: Marronus borbonicus (assembly GCA_902655005.2). NCBI lineage: Eukaryota > Metazoa > Arthropoda > Insecta > Coleoptera > Scarabaeidae > Marronus > Marronus borbonicus. The sequence continues at coordinate 15,400,742 of LR737381.1, forward strand.
TGTATATTTCAGTAAGTATATACAGTGTTATAACACAATTAATTTTTTTTAAATTTTTGTTTAACATTTTGCGATATTAGGAATTAAATAATGCTTTCTGCTATATCTATCTACGCCACTGATATTTTATATTTAGGATGAGCGTTTGTAGTTAAACAGATACACAAGAGTAGTATCGTCTAACTGTACCGCATTCCCTAATATACATGCATGTCGCGGTTGGACGAATGTATCCTGGCTCACTCTCTAGCGTCGGCAATACAGCCAGTCGTCGATCTGCTTATTACTCGGAAACTATCTACTTTTGCATCTGGTTCTGCAGCGAAAGTATACAATATTAAGAGAGCTAATTTTTTGAATTTACCACTGGTATCAATTGATTGGTCTAATCTTAACAGATGTCGGGATGCCAATGTAGCATATGTATAGTTTCACAGTAAAATTTATTCGGTGTTTAATCGTTGCCTTCCTTTATAAAAAGCTAGTACTAATAAGTATCTCCCACGAAATAATTAATATCAGACTTAAAACATATCATTTCCATATATGGAAGTTATATTCCATATGCTTATGGAAGTTGTCTAAAGTACGTACTTTACTTAAATGTAGACCAGCAACAGATATTACCAACCACAAGCTAACTTCTCTTTTAGATAATTTTAATCAGAAATTGTTTTTCCCCGACCAACATGGCTTTATGAAGGAAAGATCAACTAGATGTACTTGACGTTTAAGCTGTGTCAAATGTTTTAAATATTCGCAGTCAAGGAGTTGCAGTCTATGTTGATATTTCATCTTACAGTTTTTCTTTCGTCCTATTTTCGTCAGCGAATGGAATACATATTCTACTTGACTTTCATCTGCTCGATAGATTGCTATATCTGAAGTACCACAAGAGTCAAATCTAACCTTCGCTCTTTATTTTATTTATTATCGACATGCTTGTATACAGTGTCTGTAGGAAGTTTATTTTCGCAGAGGATTTTAAAATATCATTCATGAATGCTTCTAATCGAATATTCTAGGAAGACAAACAATCTTTACTATGCATACGCTCTTGATAACCTTTTACTCAATCGTTGCTTCTCGATAAAGAACCTATGAGTTTATTTTGATCCTTCCCGTATCTTCTTGTCGCATCGAAATCATATTCTTTCGTCAACTGTAATAACATTAGGTTTGGTTATATTGACACCGTCAAACTTTTGTTTAATACCTACGTCAGAAGCAAACACAAATATGCGAGTGTGGTATAGCGTTCCCACTATACATAACATAGAGCGCTACTTGAGAAGATCGAGCGTAAATTTCTCAAATATTTGTATTTTAAAATTGAAGGGATGTATCCGCTTCGAGGTACGGGCAAAACCTTCTCTTCCAAAAGTTTGAAAGAATCACTACAAAAGCGTCGTTTTGCACAACATTATGAATAACAAAATTGATTCTAATTAGTTGCTATTACAGTTGAATGCACTCGACTTTCTGCCCCTTCAATCCTGAGGTTTTATATCCCAACAGCTATAACTGGTACGATGTATCACTTTCCGCTCTCCACCCGAAATTTTAATGCAGTTTCTCAATTCTGCGATATGAATCATAGATTTCTGAATGAAGTTGCCAAAATGAATCAGTATTGCCAAAATACACTTTTGGTACCTTTTAGTTAATGTTTCGTTGTTGTTATTGTCAATGTTGTAAAGTGTTTTAGAAGTTGGGCTACTTGCAACAATGTTTTCCTTGAATTTAATTTCAGTCTAGATTGTAATAGTCTTTTGGACAAAAAACTTGTATTACTGTACTATTTCTACATTATTATTATTATTAAAAGCAAAATTCATACACAGTAAAAAATTAGGTGGTGGTAACAATAGAAAAAAGTTAAATTCATTTCTATTTTTCTGCAGTAAAACACCCTTACATGTTTACACCCAAACCATCTTTATTAATTCCGTTACTATTATTACATTGTCGTTATTAATATGATACCAAGTAGAACTCGTTTTAATAGCGACAGAAAACTGTTTTATTTAGTCCAAGAAACATTTACGGCAAAGTTTTTATTTGTAGGCAAATCACGAGTTTAATAATTACTAGTTAATGTATAATAATTGTTAATAAACTAGTATTAGCAACACAGTTTAATTGGGATATCTCTTTCACTATGTATTCCAAGCGAATTATGAAACGTTGTTGCGGTTCGTACACGAACAACGAATTGATACACAATATCATCTCAGAATGCTGGATAGAAAGACACTCGACTGGTCCAATTTACAAATAGCGGAAATGATGTAGAGCGTAAAGGCTGCCTCTTTATTAAAGAATATTTTCACCCAGTTTAATATTCTAGGGGTAAACGTTAGCCGAGTAAAATATTTAGAGAGACCTACTAATAGAGTCATGAAACACATCAGTGATTAACTTCAGCGGGTTTAACAAGTTTTGACAATGAAATATGTATTTTTCGCTAAGCCGTTGATGCTAGTTACTGTAAATAATGTAAAATTTCATAACGATTCCTTCGAAGTGATAAAAAGAGCAAGTTTGTCGTGTTGTTCGTCTAACTTCGTAAGAGACGTTATACCAAAATCCAATATTTCACCTCGGCTGACAAGGAACACGCCATACATTTATAAAGTGGTTTTTTCGACTCACTTTCTTTATGTATGTATGTATGTATGTATATATGCATATATGTATGGATGTGCGTATGGATGTATACACTCGCGCGCGAAGCCGAAAATGTAACATGACATGTTGTACGACTGTATACAGCGCAGAACCTTTTTATTAATCCTCTAACTTGTTGGCAGGTGCTGTGTAACTCAGGAGGATTGACTGAAATACCAGTAAAGCTGCTGCCGCCGACCGTGGAGCACTTGTCACTAACCAGGAACCACTTCCCCGTCATACGGAGCGATGCATTCGCGGGATTGCGGGCATTGAAAAAGCTCTCACTCGACGGCAACAACATATCAATCATCAAGCCGTTCGCGTTCCGCGGCCTACCCAGATTAAGAGAGATTTCCATTCAGCAGACTCCTCTGACGACCGTCGCGCAATTCGCCTTCGCCGGCTTACAGAACATCACTTCCATCTACTTGAGTCATAATAAAATCAAAAAGGTTGAAGGTTACGCGTTCGCCGGCACCACCATTTTGAAGCTGCTGGTGTTGAGTAATAACCCAATAGTAAAGCTCGAAACGAACGCGTTTAGCGGTCTAACGAACGTCGAGCGGCTCGCGTTCCCATCTGGCATCAGAATTTTAGAACCTGACGCGTTTAACGGGTTAGAGTCGGTCCGTTTCCTCAAACTCGCCTTCATGGATCTTCCGTCTTTAAAGGAGGGTACGTTTCGAGGTCTGACGAACATCGGCGTGTTATCAATTCAGGAATCCGATTTGGGAATCGTGCGTGCAGGCGCTTTCGAAGGATTAACCTATATAGGCCAATTGAACTTTTTAAATAATAAAATCGATGCCATCCACGAGATGCATATAACTCCCGATCAGCACGTCCGTAATATTAAGTTTCAAGGTAACCACATCCTCGACATACCGAAGGCCGATAGTGTCTCGTTCGGAGGCATCGAAAAGTTAACTGTGATATTGAATCATTTTCCGTGCGACTGCCACATTCATACGCTCATCGAGGGACCATTTGCGAACGGTAGCTTCGCAGACTTCATCACGCAGAACTATTGCATCTCGCCGTTGGAGTTCAACGGGCGGCCGATGAGCGATCTCGACTTCGAAAGCATCGGCAGATGTCAGGAGGAGGTGACACGAGGTAATCTAGAAGCCTCCAAGGACTCCACGAACACGTCGAGCGATAGAAATAGAAAAGGGACGGTTTTATTATGTTACGTCATATCGTTTTTATGTTTCGCGTTTAGGTGAAATTTATCGTAAAGGGCTGGCGGCTCGAGTTCGAAACGAAATAACATTACAGCTAACTTACCGAAAAACCGGACATTACGCGTATGCAAAATTTATTCACACAAATATTTCACTGCTCTACTATCTGTTATGTTACATCAAAACTTGAGAAGACGTACGCACGTTTTAATGTGAAGGATGAAGTATGAAGTATATCCTTTATTTTCCATAGGCTAAAGGAGCAGAAAATAACCCAAAGCATAACTGCCAGAACACCACTCGTCTTGGGTAGCTTCTTGCTTTTACATTATATATAAAGCTTTCCTTACATTTTGGTTAATAATTTATTCTCGATAACATCAATGCTTAACTTTCTGGACCATTACATCTAATTCTGAAACATTTAGATGTATATGGCAAGCTTAAAGTTGCATTGTTCTTTCAATGAAGCACCCATACAGTGTGTCCTGGGGAAGACAATCTGAATATCTTAGCAGAGAAATGCTTTTCTTAAATTTTCTGAAAGGGTTCTCCTTTTACATAGTGGTGGACAAATTTTGATGAAAATTCGATTCACATTTGTTCAACCCTCTAACCGTAAGATTTTTTTAACTATACTTGGGGTTGACATTGATATCATTTGACATCAACAATGAAATGAATTTAAAAAATTACAGTACAGGACAGATACGACAGATTAGTTAGAAAACAATTTATTTAATTTGGATGTTGTTGGAAATCGCTTCCTCCAACTTCCATACAATAATACAATGGGTTTAAAATCATGATGTACATTTTGTAAAATTTCTGGCGTCACTGTATAGTATGTTTGAAATTCTAACTCGTAGATTTTGTTTTGTTTGGAGGTGGGCAAATTCTGATGAAAACGCAATCTGTCTGGCCTCCAGTGCACAGCATGTGAAATCCCAACTCATAGATTTTCTAAGGACTCCGGTTTCGTATTGCGGTATCTTTAATATGCCCGCATAAGAAAAGTCGAGTAGTGATAGGTCAGATGATCGAGGTGGCCACTCCGTAGGCTCTCTTCGTGCTATCCGCCAACCGGAATTCCTTGACCTATTGTTAAGAAATCCTCTGTCAGAAGCAGCAAAATGAATTGTCGCTCCATCTCGTTGGAAAACTAATTTAATTCATCTTCATTTCCCTGATCATATTGGGGATTATTTTCATTAAACACTGCCGCAATTCTGGCATAATCATTTTTAAATGAAGGATTTATTATCACAAATCGCTGTTCAATTGACCAAGCTATCTCGGTTTTATCGTAAAAACCCGACAATAAAAGTTGTTTTGTAAATAATGCACAAGTTCAACAACAACAGAAAAATAACAAGGAAAAACAACAATGTAGGTAGCCTATTTCGGTCTTCGTCTATGAGATCCAGGCAAATTAAGGAACAATTCAATTGAGTTCTGTTAAATGGCATTAAAATTACATGCACATTATAAGAAAATAAAAAGTAATTAAATAGCACAATTCCTCAAAGATGCACCGTTTTCAAGTTAATACCAGAAAACCTCTAAATGATTAAATATGACACGCAATAGTTTGACTTGAAGTAAAAAAAATACGTTGATTAAAATTTGTTGTAATAGCTCTGGGTGCATTTTCAAGCAGTGAAAAAGCGGTAGAGAAATAATTCATCATAGATTATAATTATCGTAACGACCATATACATCGTACTTTGAATAATATCTGTTACCACCAAGATTAGTAACTACGGTACTTGTTTTACGATGTAAATGTACATATTGCCTGACGTACGTTTTTTGTAATTGTTTTAAGTATGTTATGCGGCTGATGAAATATCCCCCAATTTTATAGTGAAGACTATGCCGCAGAGTGACAGCAAGGTTATGGTTGTGTAGCAAATTATACAGGGAGCAATGTGCGACACTGATTTCTAGTGTAGTAGAGTAGTTGTAGTAAGTTGAGTAAAGTAGGTACTACCTTCGTAATAGGAGCCTAATAACGTCAATTTTACTAGGATAAACATCCAATTGCTTCTGTTAGCTTTATACACGTTCCCTTTCAAATTATTTCTCTAATTTTTGCAAGATACAACTTTTAGGATTGCTTGACATTATATTAAATGTTTGTTAATTGGATTCTGGTAGGGAGAAAGGAACATTGTTGTATTTTCATGTAAAATTTGATTTTAATATTTTTAATATTATGGAACAAATTCAATGCATTTATATTTCTTTTGACAATGGAGATTTCTGTCTGATAGTTTCTATTAGTTTTTGCATTCAAAAATATCCTTTACTAATGTTTTTTCTTAGAATATGAGATGAGTCTAAAACTCCATGTATGATCTATTCATCCCTTTCAAACACCTTTTTTAATGCTTTTTAAAAACAAACACTATCCAAATTAAGGAATTTTATTACATATCAAAGTGCAGTGCAAAGTAATATATATCCTACCACAATGAATCAAACCAATACGAGCATTCTTACCGATACCACAACCGACGTGTTTAAGCCAGAGATGGTTACCGCAAAATTATTCAACGATGATGCTTAAATGATGCGGAAACTATCAAACATTTGACGAAATCGGGTCGGTGGTTAAATTATGTACAGCGCAAACATGTGTTCCAGTTCCAAGCGTGAATTTACCAATTCCAGCGCCGCCGATTTTGTGGTCACAATCAACATAACCTCGACGAGCTAATTAAATAAATACCTGAATGCAACGCGCAGCCAAATGAATATATTTAATTTCAAATATTAAATAATGAATTTAGCGTTAATCTAACGAAATACTGCCATTACTTTGTAATAATTACTTATATAAGAAGAAGCGATGGTATTTCCATGAAAGTACTAACGAAAAAAGTGTATACCATAAAGAACTAAAGTGGTTAGCGCTTAGCAAATGGCTTAAAAATATGCGAGAACGTACGTAAACGAAAGTAAACCATAAAATGCAGTTATGGACCCTTTCCTTCTATTTACATACTTGCATAAGTTCGCAGAAATTTGAGTGTAAGTTGGTTGTAATGTTATCCAAACAATTTGCCGCTATCCGAACGAGATATAGTTTATGTTATACGGAGATGTATCGAATGAAAATAGAATAATGTGACAAACTTTTGCCTCTGCTAATTTGAAATGATATTCACGAAAATCTTCGCATTTAATTTATGTGAAGATTCCTATCACCGTATTTGTCAAAATCAAATAGTTTTGCTGTTGTAGTCTGCTCTCACGCAACTTGACAATTAAGTAACACAAATTCGCGTTTAAGAAGTAAAATTGTATCAGATATTTTACTGTCAGCTATTTTTTATTTTGTGGAATATACATATCAAATGTAAATGAGTCAATCAATATTGTGGCAGGAAACAAGAAAAACCATTTGAACAACGTTTTTGCATAAAGATAAACAAATACGCATAAAATAATTGTAGTTTTCGAAAGATAATTTGCTATGCGTAGTTTTGAGCCGACGAGGATGATCGCAAGTATTGAGAGAGTATCATTTGGAAAAAATTATGCAAGTGCTTATGTCCTTACACTCCACAGTTTAAAGCAAAGACAATTTCCTTATTGGATATTGTTTTCGAACTAATAAACTTGATGATGTGCTTGCAATCTTTGAAATATAGCCACTTTTAATGGCATGCTTTGTATTTTAAACTATCTAACTTGGTTTCTGTCAGTTGTGCAGACAACGGATTTTACTGTTAAAATTCGCTCATTTCCTTCGATCTTTCATTACTAGTGCGGTCGTACTTCTTTTGTGATTCCGTTGTACATAGGCAACGAATTTATGAAGTATCCTTTCAATATAATTTTAAAGCAAGCGCACAAAGAGACCTCATACCAAGAAAAAATAAACCGTTTTGAAAACCCTCCATTCACAAAGGTACAGTCGACTGAGCTTAGCATATATTTCTCACAGCTACGACGATTATTTAATACTTGCTACGTCAAATACGAATTCAGTAACTATTTTAGACGAAAAACAAATTTTAATGTTAATTCGGTAAAAATACATCAGAAAGTACCTAGAAACAAAAACCAAAAAATTATGCTAAAATTGCTTTTCCATGGTATTGATGGAATCACTCTCAGCAAAAACAATGCGAAGAGAGAAAAGGAACACTAGTTCACGCACATGTTTCTGCCTACCCTGCATCATTAGCGTGGCTCTGAGCGTGCTTTTCTCTACCTAACACCACTATTTGCCTCACAGTTTGTATCACTTTCGTTCGAAACAACAAGAAATACATGCCTGCCGTTCAGAAAACAACAAGAACCGGGTACTGCTCCCCAAGCTATCTCTGCAGCAGTTCGTGGACTTCTTAACACGAGATGGTATGCGCAGGAGTACTTTGGGTATTTGCACAAGTAAATGATTCCCACAGGCTCACCATAATGCATTAGAAATACTAGTCATTAATTTATAGCTCATTTCATTGGCGTTGCTTTTATTTGGTTGAATTGACTTGGACTAGATTTAAGGAATAGCCCTTTTACCTTCACCACTTCCATAAAATTGTCTTAGACGTATTGGGAATATTTGCAACTAAAGGAAACTTTATTGTATCTGATATAATATAATACGGCGTTTTAAAGGAATAACAAGGCTATCATTTAGTTGGGGTGCAAAACAAAAATCAATACATACCAGGAGTCACTAATGCAACACATCTATCGACTATGTTGAAGTAAATTCAGAAAATTCCCCTTTTAATATTTCTACAATATTGTCGTAAAAGTGTTCCATTCCTGTCAGCCCTTTTTCCCTGTACCTTTTGATGCCTACCTCGTCGGCCTTTCATCCTTTGAAGTCAGCGATTAACTCGTGATAATAATGTTTCCATGTACCCAATTTCGCTAGGAATTTTGCCATCCATATCTTTAGTATTCAGAACGTATTTGATGTAACCCATACGCACGGGCACGTAACTAAGAGCAGGAATGACATCCGAATCTCGGTACAATCCGCTCGGATAAGGGATTCGGTATGGAATGGCGTCGGCATGAACCGCAGAAAATGAGATGCGAATATACACGAGACACATTCATATAAGTGGAGTTACTACGTTACACAAACGACTGTTCCAGTATTCGGTGTATGCATACGTGTATGGCAGGAGATGTCGGTTACGGAAATATCGATCCCATCAAAATTAAATTTAAAAAATATATTAAATCAGCATACGTACGTCTGTATATACGAACAGGGAAAAAATATATACATACATCCAGGGAAAACAGCGCGGTTGTTTTACATACATAAATAAATCCTTCAATTTTGAGACGACAGCAGATGAGATCTTCGCGTCTTCTATTTAAAGTCGCTCTATTTATTTTGACATATAACAAAATTACTTTTTTGCTTTCGCTCTTTTATGTTGTTTGAAATGTGTGGGTATGTGCAAATAAAACCGCTCGTAAAAATAATGGAAATGGCTATTGATTTTAGAGGCTTTTTTTCTTCTCTCTGAAGTGCCGCCCTCATACCTTCTCCTATTTCAATGGAATTTCGCCTGCTGCGAAAGCATTTTACTTTTGTTTTGAATACATTTTATTTGGAAACGTGTTACGTTTAATTTTCTTTGTTTGTTTACCAAGCTATCATTTCTTGCTTTGCACAAGATTAACTTGTTAGATATAATCTCGTAAGCACTATGTAGTTACGGCAACAGAAAGAACGAGAAATTACAAAAGCTTTGTGTAAAAATTCTAGAAACAAGTGGATGTAGTAACGTGAAATACACGCTGTTGAAAGCAAGTCGACAATTTAAATAATGTTGGCAATACTTTATGTAATTGTACAGTGATTTTCTAATTTACAATATATAGCCTACTTTTACATACGGTAAACTGTAAACTGAAATGCTTTTGTATGTACCAAGAAGAAGAATACAATTAAAAATCGCAATTGTATTAGACTGCTAAAGTTAAATCCTTTATCCCTTTTAATGAATATATGGCCTGGTTAAATAAGGAAAAGCGACATTTTCCCGTTTTACTTCACTATTTAGAAAACTAGGAATTAAGCAACAAAACCACCTTGTATTTTCCTTAACAGTAGTAAAGTAAGTTACTTTTGTGAACATTTTTGAAGGGGTATCCACGCTGCTACTACTTACCTAAAAAGTTTGAAGTTATTGTATTAGCATCCCTTCAGCGTTTAATTTACCAAAGTTAATTATCTAAAAGCCTCCAGAGAACGCCAACATCTCAGTTTAATTTAATCTTGTTGTCGTAATTTACGAAAGTGTAATAAGAAAAATACGAATTTAAATAACTCGTTATCGTATTACATAAAGTGTTTTCCAAAAAGTTCCTCTTTGCAGCATCGTTTGTTTTCCAATTGCTTTCTCTATGTTCTCCAAACTATAAAGGAAACAAATATTTGTTTCCTTTTTTAACTACATTAAAGCATAAATACGTTTGATGCTGCAGCTTTCAATGCATATATGGAGTAGCAAATGGTTAATGTAGGATGTAAAACAGGTGTTGAATATATAAACTTTTAAGGTTTGTGGAATCTGTTGCGGTATATAAATCAGCCGTAATGCACCTGCTAATGCTCCTTTAGCTATTACCGAGTTTGTACACTCCTGGACAAATTTAATCCACCAATATAATAAATCCCAAAATTATATCTTAATTGGTGTGTATGTCTATCAAAAATGTATGTCGTTGACACTTTTAGAGTGACATAATATATATATATATATAATAGGTCAGGCAATACCTTATTCATCAATTGTAATAAAATCTGTTGGAAATCGTGTCTATATAGTTTTTTTTATTATTTAATGTTTTCATAGTCGTAAAATTAGGTTAATGTTTTATGCATATTTTCTGATATAGAATCCTGAACATCTTTATGTTCCTGGAAAACTAAAGACCTAAATGAATTGCAGCCTTATCATTCGAGCCAAACAAAATGAGATCGCTAAGAAAACATGGGAAACTTAAAAAATAATTTATCACGTTATACGGTATTTACGGAACTGATGGCGTAGCATCTTGTGCGATTTCTGGGTACTGGGTTCGAACTCCGGGCTCGCAACTCCCAAAATAAGGGCTTCCGTAGTTTTCCTTACTGCAAATTTGACGAATGCTGAGGGTGAACGCCACACGCCAACAAACCCACTCGAGAAGAACACCCATTACATCACTCTTTGACTGTATAAAGTTAATGTAGGCAAATACCAGATATATACCTGTTTTTTGTCTATATATATTTTTAACTATAAACTACGATACGATACAGTATCATTGCCTGTAACATGCGACATGTGTAGTTTTAAAATGTCCTCATATACGAGCGTCGCATGATGAAAGATTACAAATAAAAATTTAATTTCTAATGTTAATTCTCAATATTATCTCTCTCGGGTGAAATTAATTTTCTACATCGAGCATACAATGGTTTAATGCTGCCGAGAAAATATGCTTTTTCTTTCCGCTCAAAATGGCTTTATACTCCCACCTTCATTTGGTTCTCACCCTCAAATCTCCGGCCTCGTAACTCCTTTTTCAGTTTGGAAAATGGAGCCAGATCTGGGCTGTTGGATGGATGGTAGATCTGTGTAAAACTTGTACCTTTTAAAGTCTGCCCAGACCTGTAGAAACAGCACTGCGCGACCGACTTTCCTACGTTGTTTCCGTAAATACACTCCCCGACAAAAACTTAGACGCGGTAAGATGTTTTACGGGTTTTAAGGGTTACAACATTTCTTTGCGAAACTAGCAAGATATCTAATTAAGTTTTTATTCATAAAAGTAAAATAAATATAAAAATATCTCCTCCAGTAATATATGAACTAAATAATAAATTATTACTCCAATGTTTAAACAATTTCTGCGACAAAAATTTAGACGCTCTGTTGCAAATGTGAAACAAAAATAAACAAATGAGTGATCAGTAATTCGTAGATCCTCCATTGTTCTTAATCACTTCCAATAGTCTGTTATTAATAGATTTATATAAATTTAACGCATAATTTTGAGGGATATTCTGCCATTCAGTCACTATTGAAGTTTTTAGTTCCTGTACCGTGAAATATTGACGGCCGCCGCCATAAACGAGATGTGCCAATTCTCCCCACATGTTTTCAATAATGTTTAAGTCTGGTGACCGTGCCGGCCACTGTAAAGTTTTAATCTTTTTCTCTTTAAACCATTCAGTAGTGGTTTTTGCTTTATGAATTGGCGCGTTATCTTGTTAAAAAACAAAATTGAGCCCGGCCCATTGATTTCCAAAACGTAGAAGATTGTCACGCAATAAGTGTTTATACGTCACAGATGTCATTTTGTTTGTGCAAAACACTATCCCACTTTTATCGCGGAATCCAATCGCTGCCCATATCATCACAGATCCACCCCCTAATTGGCTGGTCATTTTCACTTTTGGTTCCTTTTTCAGATCATGATAATAATGCGAGTACCCATCCGGTCCGTCCAAATTAAAACGTTTCTCATCGGAAAATATTACTTTTTCCCATTATTTCTTCCAGGATACGTGTTCTCGCTTTGTGTTTCGCCGAAAGTGGCGGTTTTCTCTACATTTTCTGCCGTGATATTACCGGTGACGCCTTTAAAATCCTTTGAACATTACGCACGTGCGTTTGTACCCCCGCCTGTTCTGCAATAACTCTCGCCGACGCAGAAGAATTGGATGCACACCGCAATATCATGCGTTTATCCCGCTCACTTACAGCTTTCGGTCGCCCTTGGCCTTTTGGTTTGCCGTAACTTTCCGGATCTTGTAGGAAATTTCTAACGCAATGATCGCTTCTTCGTAACCGACGAGCAATTTCCTTCTTACTAACACCATCCTGGTGCCAGGCTAGAACTTTATCCCTTTCTATTAAGGATAATTGTTTTTTTCAAACACTTTATAAAATATAATTTCTCGCGGTGAAATGTGTACACTTTACCAGCACAACCGCTGCATATAAAGAGAAGTATCAAATTAAGTCATTTTTGCTTATATTCATGTAATAAATGCACAGGGTCTAAATTTTTGTCGCATTTAAAATTCCTAGTTTGATCTGGGAAAATCTCAATTACCCCTCATAAAGCAATAAATACCCAGAAATATTTATAAATTTCTGACTATTTACATAACAAGTATTAATAACCCTCATTTACATTTTATATAATGTCTATAAACTTTGTTTCGTAAATAGAAACGATACCGCGTCTATGTTTTTGTCGGGTAGTGTATGTCTCACGAATCTGAACCAATAAATATATTGGCCGCTGATCGTGGGCTATTTGATAGATAATCGATCGAGATCGATCGCTGTCCCAAAAAAGAGTCGCCACAAGCTTTGGAACCCGCTTTTCCACCTTGAATTTCTTTGGCAGTCTCTCCTTTTTTAATCCACCACATAGACCACTGTTTTGACTCAGGATCGTATTTCCGAATCCAGGTCTTATCCACAGTTACGATTCGGGTGAAAATTTCGCCGACGTTGTCTCTGGCTAATTCTAAAAATTCTTTACAACTCGTCAGTCAAATGACGCCACATAACGCCCTGGCCGGGGATCATCTTCACACCTCTCTCATCCTTCTTGACATAGGTGCACCCATTTTTTGGCAATGGCATACGAAGGTCCAGAATCCTTAAGGTTGACCAAGTCATCAAAAATTTTTTTAGACGACTTTATTTCTTCACCAGATATTTTTTCATTGCGAAATGCTTAAAATTACGAACATTTTCGGATTTGGTTGACATAATGATCTTTGTAATACATGTGAAGTTAGTACATCATTAATGAGTACAACAATCATTGCTAAGTTACTTAGGTCGCGGACTTATCAAATGCGCCTCAACCCCAGGACAATTGAAAAACGATCAGTTTTGTTTCGGGATGAGAAAATTAAATTATCATTACTAAATTTTTGTGTCACAATAATAAACGTATTTGCGGAATTTGAGGTAAAATTGAGTGCTTTTTCACATTTAATTTTCTCTTTGTCTCACTTTTTTCAACGTTTACATCCTTTATTTATTCATTTAGTTTCACACGATAATTTACATTCGCATACACCGTGTATGCAGTATATTCTCATATTTAAACACAAAATTGAATGGCTCATCACAGACGAATTGTTTACTCACGACATGAACAACGGTATACTTGAGCGCGTGTGCCTTTTATGTTCTTTTTTTGCATTCACGTAATTTGAAAGATAATTACTATACAAATTGCATACAAAAGAGCGCTTTCAGGCGTGTTATTTAGATGTAAAGCAAATGTCGTTGGTTGAACTCTAAATTAAACGCCCGGTTCCAGGGTTTTGCTTCTAGTGCTCGTGCGTTGCCAACATATAACTAGAAAGAAATTTCTTTAATGTAAACAAGGATTTCGACCGGAAATTCCTTTCGCATTGTATGGAGGTATCTATTTGCTTGCTCTTAGTGGGAGCATATCTAAGGAATTCCATGTTCAGTCATGCTAGCGTGGGAAGGGCTTTCCTATGGAAACGGAATGGCTATTGATTAGTTTGTTAACCATGGGTATTTCTGTTAGTAAATATATGGCTTAATTCATAGTTTCATGTTGGTTTCTAGAAGCAGATATCGCGGCCAAAATACAATTTCTCAAGTCTGAAAAATATGGTAATTATGCTTCTCAAAAAGGTTGCGAAAGGCTTAGTAATTGTTGGCTAAACGGTAACTACACTGAAACAATATCTTCTACATATCATACACCAACAAACCTAATACAAACTCTTACAAAAACATAATTTAAAGAAATTTTTAAGTTGCTTATACAATGAAATTTGAAGAGAGTGCCTAGAAACGATAACCAAAAATAATGTTACTAACAGAGCTGCTTATGGTATTTGTGGAATCACTCATGGCACTAGACAGCACCAAGAGATATACCCGGCTTGTCGTTTCAAAGGAATTGATGTAGGGCGAGAGGAAAAAAGCGATGTGAGGCAGAGTATACGCTCGGAACAACGTCGATGAGGTCGGGTAGGCATATTCGTAGGTTAGCGTTTTCTCTCATCATATTGCTGTTGCCAATACCATGAGTATCCAGCAGCATTATTTTAATTATTGCTTATACGGTATATGAATATCAGTGAATATCATTACATAGAATTTAACCCAGTATTAACTTTTTTATATTTCACATGAAAATTTCATTTGGTATATCTCCCACGCTGTTATTTTAAATTATATATTGTACATAGGCGTAAAGAATAACTAAATTTTATAGAATAATACAGAGCGGTTTCTTTTAATTTAATAGACGATATGGTATTTAAACTACGCGTAAATAGAAGTGGTCAATTAATATGTTATGTTCCTCTCCGAAATCCGAGAATAAAAGAAGGTGTACGCGTAAACACTAATCTAAACGTACATTTAGATATTTAAATCGAGTTAATTCAACCGGATACGAGCTTTCAACGGCATAAACAAGCTTTCATCGTACGTTTTCTGTTCTCATCTATTAACTTAGATAAGTCTCGTCGTCGTATATAGATAGTAGTAGTAGTTTACGATTAATATCATGTACATATAGTAATATTACATGTTTGTGTACGTTTCCCCGAAAATTATTACGTGTAGACTCTAATTAATACCATTGTGAACGTTAGTCGACAGTGACTGAGATGGAGGTGTCTGCAATGAAGGTTATACCTACATAACGTATGTAAAATATCTATACGTGTATTTTAGTATATTCGAAGCGTTGTGGAGAGCTTGTTATTGATTTCCGATATGAACGAAAAAATCAAATTGTAAAGGCGAATCGCCAGAACTGTTTCAATATAGTTGTGTGTGTTATTTACCATCTACCTTTTTGTATATCTCCCGCTGAAACGAAAAGGTGCTACATAATGAGTATATTGCAATTTAGTTCGGTCTAGAAACAAACATTAAGTAAATATAAATGAAACTGCCAAACAAATCAACATAGTTAAAATTCACGTTTGTATAATACCTATTATATAGCTTTAATTTATATTCAGAGCTATGTATGTATATGTAATAAGATCTATATTACATGTGTGTTCAAAACCATATTCAGTATAAGATAAAATTAACGAGATTATGTGGGATAACAGCGGATTAATAGCACACGCTGGTAAAATATTAATAATTCGATTATGTGAAGTTATTTTGTAATTAAGTAAGACATAAAGTAATATCGTTCAATGTTTGCCTTAATTTGCCACCAACACGTATGTTCTGACAAAGACTTGTTATTGCACATTACCATATTTACATCTACTGTAATGCAGAGCTACCAATAAGGGAGACAATGTACAGGGTTACGATGAAGTATGGAGTCAAGCAAATATTTTTAAAATGGAAACGATGATTTTAATGAAATTTTGTAGGTAAGCGTAATAATACATAACGCACCTGGCTTCGATTTATTTTGTTGTCACTGATTTAAATGGGACACCCTCACATATGTTTGCAGAGTGTAGTAGGCATTGCTTCTAGGGATTCGCCTATAGTAGTCTTAGTACTATTATCTGTATAAAATTAAGAGGTAAAGCACTTCACATTCACTGAACAACTAATTTCATTTATCGTAAATAAATAACAAACCGATGAAAACGAAATCGTCTCAAACAAGCAAAATGCCATATCTCCGGACAATATGCAAGCATGTTAAGAAATTCCTGAGTTACCTTCTTCAAGACTTCACTGCGGCTTAAATCCTACAAAGTAACTGATCGTCAAACGTAAACACGTGATTTGAGACGATCCCAAAGGACAAAATTTAATGAACTAAAGTCTGGAGAACGTCGGGGCTACTCAATGCATGTCTAATGCAATGTTTTTTTGCAAAACTGGACCGACAAAAGAGCATACATTGGCAGAAATAACTGAAAATATCGATTCATGAAATTGAGAAATGCTTGACAAAGAATGCTTAGTCTCTAAGCTATGCCAAAACGGATGTAATTCTTTTCCAACCCAAATATGAGGCATATCCTAACCTTACTTTTAATAACAATGGTTACGCTATCTTGAAGGTCGTTCATCTATTGCAGCGGGCAGACATCTTTAATAGGGCGATCAGTGTTAGAGTATTTATAGCATGTTTTGCTTCCCTATGGTGCTACGTATTCTGTTCTTCAGAAGCTGTTGTCGTCACCTCATTTATGGTACCAGTATCTGGCGTGGTAGTAGCGACTTGATCCACGTTTCTACAATCTAGAAGAAAATCATACTTATTAAGTATCGTTTAACTTATAATGGATCATGTGGAGGCGTTTTTAAAATTAATATCGTAACTATATGTGGTAAATTATAATTTGAACTACTATCGCATACTAACAAATTATTTTTGCATGTTAATCAACATAATCTACACCGGGTTGCCAACCTTTTGGTATTCATGAACCAGTAACTCAAAACTTGAAATCGTGCCGAGTACTAAATACAAACCTCTCTCTAACTCTTCATACTGCGTTATGTTTTAAAATATCGTTTTTAGCGGCGATCAAATCTAAGCTGAAAGAATTTAAGCCGTATTATCAGAGACTCAAAACTAAAATTAAATTGTTGAAACAAAATACGATGTAATGGTTATGAGAGAAAACTCCCCAAACAAAGACGGACAATAGCTAAAACAATGGCCGAAGAGCTTTTAAGTAGAAAGAGAGAACGGAGAAAAAAGGGATTTAACTCGATTTGAACCTGGATTATGTTTACTCATGCAAACATATGTACCTACCGCAACGAAGTAACGTTGTCCTTTATTTTTCCAACGTTTATCACGCTACTGAAAATTGTTTGAATAAAGAGAACGCAAGCAAATCACTTTTGACCTTTAATTTCGTGTATAAGTTTCCAAATATCTTAAGCGGAAAACATTTTTGTAAAACAATATCAAAGTATACTTTAATCACACGATCGCTACCCACCAAAGGACATAAAAACCGAGACAAAAATTTTTTAGGGCTCAAACATAAGATAAACCTCGTGTTATCCAAATATAACATCATATAAACGCGTGCTGCGCATTCAATTTAAAGTTTGTTGTAACTTTCTTAATAATGGACCTCCTTGTTTTGTCCTAAAAGTCTAATAAATTCGTTTTATGTCTTCTACGACGAAAAGTATTCATTTCAGCTACCGGGTTTGGATTTTAAGAACGTCTGAGGTACTTGACCATATCCCAATCCTATTTACTTAACTTTACTCCAATTGGAGCGTGTATTTACATCTCTTGGGTATGAAAAGGTTTTACGCTTGATAATAAAACCGCAGTACATAAGTAGAAACTCGGCGAACCCCAGTGGTCCCATGTTTCGAAGTTCTTGCTTAATTTACAGTTAAAAATTAAGCTCAAAGTTAGTAGCGGTTCGGGGGAGTATTATGACGATTTTTAATAGCAAGAAATATAGCAGTATGCTCTAGAAAGGAAATTTGAAGATGAGATACATGACTTTTTACAATTCTGTAGATAAATATAGCTTTTAGGACTTTTTCGAAAGTGGATCTATTAAGTGCAATAAATTCCGATAAAAGGAATAGAAAAATTGGTATGATAAAGGTTGTCAATGTAATACTATCCCGCATATTCTCGTCGTATCCTGATGACGAAATCAACCATCCTATTCTATTTCCCTATTTCAGAAATTATATTACGAAAACAAGAGTTACAAAACTTCGATGCCAACTTGCATGTGTAAATAGGACATTGTAGATGATCGAATAGGAATATTCTAAACGTTGATTATTGGGTTTCGTGGCTGTCATTCATTATAGAAATATCTTACTGGTGGTTACACAATTAACAGATGGTAGAATTTGCATAACACATTAATGATTATTTCCAGAAGATATTCCAATAATGGAGGTATTTCAAAATATATTTGTCGTTAATTTGTTTATAGCATAGTATGTATATGATTATTTGTTTTATTGGTTTTAATAAATTGTTGAATGTATACGACTATTTGTAATAATGTAATTAATAATATTTTATCAAATAAACAAAGAGTGCCTAATACTATGTATATGTATGTAAATACCATGTGTAAATACTATTATCATTATTAGAATACATGTATTGCGTTGTATACACACGTAAATAAAAACGTTTTTAAAAATAGTCGTTTTTATTTTTTTTCAAACGTGATACGAAAGTAAAACCAACTAAATTGATGTGTAAAAATAATTCTAGTGCATAACCCTTTCAATTTTCATCCTCTTTTTTTAAATAATAACCTACACAGATTTATTTGAAAGAAAAGTAAATAAAAAAATGTAAATATCAAGGAAATGCAATTTTATAACAATAATTTAATAATAATAATCCATGCCTTTACATTCACCAACAGCTTTCGCCAATTACAGGGGGCATCAGCCGGCCATGAGTTATTACTACGCCTGCGTCTGTAGAACGTCTTAAGATGTTTATTCTCAGCACTCGCCAAATTTGGAGCAAGGAAAACCTTACTCTAAGATTGACGAGCCCGGGGTTCGGACCCGGTACCCCGAGACTGCTAGTACAGCGCGCTAGGCACTACGCTACCAGTCCCTTTTCGGAAGGTATGGTTATTAAAATTAGCTTCGATTAAACAATCACTATCGCGTACATAGGTTTGGCCCGCGAATCACAGAAGTAGCATTCCCGAAAACTTATTTTGTCGCGCTCTCCTATTTCTCTCCCTCTCGCGAACGACCGTATTGCTAATCGAGAACACAGCTAGCTAACGTGAGGCTGTCGATCAGCTATTATTCATGTACAGTGTAAGACTTGGTGGCGCCAAAATTCTATCAGATTTAAATTTGCTCGGTATCAATGTCCGATGTTTTAGTACTTACTTATTTCCAATCATAGATTTTCATATGAATTCGTTTACCACTGTGCAAAGCGAGGCTGTTAAAACCATGCGTTGCCGTTTGCAGTTTAGGCAAAGCAATAAGGGATAGTATTCAATTTTCATGACAATTAAGGACAAAAAAAAACATTTTTATTGTCTTTAGAATGATATAGCATAAATTGACAAAATGGTTTCTTAATAATTACAAAAACTGACAAGGTATTGAATTTGTAAATGAAATTATTATATTAAAAATTACAAAAATATTAAACTCTAATTGTATCTAAAAAAACTATCTGTTAATAATAAAAAAGTCGAGTTATTGGCAAGAAAATAAAATTAATTTGTAAAAATTTTTAATAATTCAACAACGTTGGAGACCTTTTTATTTCGTCTTCCCATTTTCTGTTGTAAGGTTTTGACTTTACGTTTTAACACATGCACTGCTTTATCAACATCTGCGGCAAACTTATTTAAGCTTCTTTGTTAAGCATATTTGTCGAGAACGTTTCTTTAATTTTCTACTCTAGGTTTGACTGGTTCACTCTTTTCAACACAACATCAAGCATTTTTAAACGTACTGCTTTTGCGTTATAGTTCTTTACTTCTATAATAAAAATGAAATCCAAGAAGCACGACGCCGAATTCGATTTCAAATCCTTAATATAGGCTTCTGGTCTCCTGCAATCACTATACAGTTCATTCACATTTGTTGGTTCAGGGTTTTTTCTTTCAAAAGGTGCAAGCAAAAGCTCTTCACGTTTTAGTGAAAACCTATAATTGTCCAATTTTTATTAGACGTCATGTAATATTCATTACATTTACAAGAAAAATCTTTCCCTCACTCAGAACAAAGTGTTTTATACAAACGTCTATAATTAATTGTGATATAAACAATCTCCCTTTTCAAAATTTGATATTAGTGTAAACAAATTTATTAGAATTTAAAAATGAATTTTAAAATGGGAAGAAATCGCATATACCAAAGGTACGATAAACCAATGTTTTATCTAAACTGCAAATGGTCTCCAAATATCTGAGTAGCTTCACTGTTCTTACCAAAGTTGTTTGCCTAAGAGCTAGTTGTTGTAAATATTTTATTGTGCGACTATACCAGTTAACTTCGATTAAGCTGGAAAAAATATTGGCTACCATTAAACCGCTTTTAATTTGTAGAATTATTTCATATTTTTTGCATAATTTTACTTGAGTTGCAGATGGATACTTATCATAATAAAATGTTTTTTTCTAAATCACATTCAAACAGTGCGATATTAAACCAGTGAAGTATCTCAAAATATATTTAGAAAGTACCTGCTATGATAGAACTTTCTGTGTTAATGTTTTTACCACGCCATGTGTGACAGAAAAAATTAATTCTATTCTCTAAGCGGTTTCAATTTTTATTATTAACTATATAAGATCGCTAGCTAACACTAAAGCTTGCAGAACGCGTCAGTAATTATTCACAAAGCGGAAGCACCGTCTAGTTTACTATAGTTAGTTGCTATGTCGGGTCAGAGCACAGGAATCGATAGTTTTAAATAATTAAAGTAGTGAGCCACGCCGATTTCTTGTTCTGCTGAGAGTTCCTTCTTGGACGTAAGCCAAATAGTATGTTGATTGGTAAGTACTTAGCAGTTTAAACAGTCCCGTAATATATTATGCAGTAGTAACGCAAACCGGTACTTTGGTCTAAGTAAAATATCGTAATTGTAATGCGAAGCCTAACAAGTTAATTATCCTCGATCTAGGACAAAGCAAAAATTTCATTCTCTCCCTTTCCACTTTCAGCTTAAAACCATAACTTACCTTACTAAATGTTTCAGTAATTAAGTGAATGACAAACTTGAATGAATAAGCAAAATTAGGCTTCATTTTCAAGATGGAAGTGAAAATATAATTTCTGCATACTTAAAAGGATCAAGCTTGATATTCTTAGCTTTGAGTTTTAGACTTTGATTCCTAGAAAATTCATAAAAATGCAGTCTAGAACTCGTTTGCATTTCAGATTTCTTGAAGGAAACAGATACATCTAAATTTAGGCGATTGATGACAAAGTAATAAATGTCTCGAAATCTGTCAGAAATGGGCATATGAAACCCACATTGTATTGGTTTACTTCTATAAAGAGAAACTGAAAACGTAGTAGTATACAAGCTGTTCCATTTAAAATATACAGAAATGAAAAATATTCTGTCAGATCTGTTGCGAGCTTCCTACAGCCTACACAATAGGTGCAGTTTTATAATTCGCGATCATGGACATGATTCTATAACTAAACAAACAACATCCTGCATTTTATACGGCATTAAAGTTAGTGTGGCTGCGTTTTTTTCTGGAGTTGTGAAGTTTTCAGGACCATTTATCTGGTAAGTGGGTGTTTGAAATATATGCTAAAAATGTAATATATTTTACATATTTTCAGAGTTATAAACGATATCTTGTCCAACTTCTATAACCGCATCTGGCAAGATTTGATAATTACGTATTTCACAGTATTTCAGAAAATAAGTGCTATTTTTTTGTATAGAATTAAGATATTGTTTTTTTTACGAATTCCAGTTGTTTTATGAAATGCAATATTTAAATAAAAACGTCTATTTGCAGAATAACCTGTGTTATTGACTTCGTTACTCTTGACTTTAAATACAGACCTGCTAGTAATATAGGATAGGTGAGTGTTTAAACGAACATTAAAGTTTTTCATACCTTCAGTGTATCTTATTACTTTTTATAATCTAAGTTTTATTGAATATTTGACTATAAATACTAATAAAAAGAAAAACGTGTGGATTCTATTCATTTCTAGACCTTGGATCTAGGAAGCGAACAAACTTGATAATGCTTATTCGGTATGTATTACAAAATGTATAATATAAAATGAATAAACGCTTACAGATAAACCGATAACCCTGGGCTTGACGCGTTTGTCCATTGTTGCCATGTAGAACCACAAATTCACGGAATGGAGCAATAGGTACCTTTATTAATTTTCAATATATGCTTATAAAAAAGTAGAGTAATACTTTATTTAAAATTAATTATGTATAGTCCGTTTTAATTCACTTTTGAACTGAAATAAATTACTTTATGTACTGTTTTTCTCTTATTTAACGAATTTGTGAATGTTGTATTTCTCTTAAGCTCTTATCTACCTCTTGATTGATAATAAAGCCTACATTATCTTCAATTTTCGATTTTAATGCTATGAGAAGGTATGGAAATAATATATATTTCAATAGATTACTAATGCAACAAAGAAAGTTTGTTGGCTAATTAAGTATTTAATTTATAAGTATTGTTATATTAAATTCTTGCGAAAGGATGTCTGTTGACAATATATGTAGTACATTTGATATACAAAAATTATATAATTTTTGTGTCATCTGTGTCATCACCTAATATGCCTAATATCCTAATTCTGAAAATATTAAGAATTTTTATGTTAAACTTATTTCACTTTCATCTGATAGTTCAAATAATAACCATTCTTAAGTGTATAAACACATAATCATTTGAGTCGTCGGTTCTTATATATTTCGTGTATATCCTGTTAGTGGCCTATTGGGTAAAACTAATGAATAAATAAATACATAGCATATTTTGCTACCAAACTATCTTAAATGTCGACCGAAACCTATTTAAAGATTCGAAAAGAGCTCCACCCAATTTTAATACAATTTAAAATACACAGGATAAAACCTCATTGAGTGTTTGTTTAGATATAGAACCATATGACATCGGAGAATAGTCGCGATTTCCGGAAGGAGCTCAAATTAATATCAATACTTCAGAAGTTTTAAAACGTTAATAAAAATAACGATGTTCACCTTACATAAAGTTGTCAAGTCAAACTTTGTAGTAAGTAAGCTTTGTAGATAATACCAACAGGTATGAAAAGTATTATACCCATTATTATAAATTATTATACATTTCATTATCTAGCGACGGCAACACGCTGTACAATCTACCAAATAAGAGAAGGTAACAGAATTGTATAAATCTTATTAACAGGGTGATAAAGGTCATCAACACTTTTCTATTATCTAGGTTTCATCACATACTTTTTTGTGAGTAGTTTCCTATTTCTGTCATCCTTCGGTGTTTACGTCAACCCTCAATTTTCTTCAGTAACTTTTTAGGGTTCCAGTATTCTTAGAAATGACAAGTGAGTTAACGTATTCAGATATGGTGTTGTCTGAAAGTTGCAAAACTTCTGTTGTAAGGCAAACATTGAAGTAAAGAATAATACAAATTTAATGAATTGTGCCTCAGTTATTGTTAACAAAACTTTCCGTCTGATTTCCGCTGTATAAAAAATATATTTCTTTCATGTGCCAAGGCGAAGGTC
This sequence comes from Marronus borbonicus, assembly GCA_902655005.2. Taxonomy (NCBI): domain Eukaryota; kingdom Metazoa; phylum Arthropoda; class Insecta; order Coleoptera; family Scarabaeidae; genus Marronus; species Marronus borbonicus. The sequence goes on from LR737381.1 coordinate 15,424,797, forward strand.
CGCTGTTTATTTAGTAAGCTTTTTTGTGTTATTGCGAATTCTACAAACGTTGAATAACTTCAAATATTGACATGGAATCCGGTTTATCCGTTATATATGTACAGTGTCTTTTGTAACAGCAGATCTGAGGGAAAGTCTTACTAGGAAAGTAAACGAAGTAGCAGATTAATTTGGAAATGCGCTTTTGGTATGATTTAATCTAATCTTAGTTGGATAAAGGAAATAGTTTGTTAGCGTCAAGGATTACTGGCTACTACATGAATTAGTAGCTTTGATCATGCTGCCACACGTTTCAAAAACGTCTTTCTTTCTTTCTTTCTTGTAGTATATAGTTATGCGACTCTTCTGTCTTCGTCTGCGACTTCTTTATTCTAAAATTCCGTGTGCTTCAACATTCAAAACTCTTAGTTCGCTCAGTACCTCTATCTATTCTAGTGGTATCATTGGTAAACGTATGAAGATTTCACATGGTGTTTACGTTTTTACATTTACATTATTAGTTTTGGTTGCAAATATATGAGGCGAAGTAGTATTGATGGCCTCTTTTCTCGATTTTGCCCCAATCTAGTCTTATGACTTTGAAAAGAGTTAACAACTTTTAATGTAGAGACCAAAATTCACCATCGAAAATCATAATTGCATTTCTTTAAATTATTTTTTTAATTTTATTAAAAATATTGGTACGTGTTGCTGTAGAAGTGAAATACTTCTGGTGGGTAAATTAAAAACGTATTTTATTTTTGAAGCTTACATTGGATATAAATGGAAAAGCAATAGAAGATGGGATACAAAATTTTGACTGAGCGACAACTAAATATATTTCTGGAGTAACTAAAAAATACAAATGGTTACAAAGAATATACACATAAAAGTGTAAACATTGTAAATTGAAATAACCTGAAGCTTATTAATTGGAAAACAAGAAATTATAAAGAAGATTTGAGAAACAACTGTTGTTCTAACCTGTCTTGGAATAGTGGAAATAGAAGATTTCGAACTCGAATTAATTTGGAGAACTACTGTGAACTACGGCGCTAAACGAAAAAGGAACGGAAATACAAAAAGAAGAACGTTAATGTAACGACTTTTTTTATCAAAACTGGTTCAATGAACGAGTTTATCATTTTCATTGAAAGCGATTGTTTATTTTTAGGAGACATCAAATCATTGAGTTTTTAACTTTACTCTGATCGATAGGCTATGTTACTTTATGATAGATCCCAAGTCACCATGGCATTGAGGGAAACGAAAAGATTGAAGTGAGTACACCTTCCGCTGGCGCTGACCTTCTAGAGACAATTACCTAAACAGGAAATTAGGAAATGAGGAGCAGGATAAGATCGCTAAAGATAATAAACACTACAATAGAATGTTCGGGACATTATGCATACAAGCATGCGTCCCATAGTCCACTTCGATAGTAATAATAATAATAGGCAATTAGGTTCCATTTCTGCTCTCGTGAAATCTTATTATGGTACTTTCCCTAAAATATCCTAAAATAAGAGGATTTTTATTGGTTTATGTGAAATTTGAATATAAAACAGATAAGGTTATTATCAAAGATGCGTTACTTCAACGTGAGGTTGTTGTATTTAAACTAAAATAATTTACCCTTGTAAAGAAATAAAACATTGCAAGAATGAAATATCCGGTCGAAAGTCACTTCAATACCAGTATTCCACTAACTCTTTTCCGTTTGCATACGCTACCAGTATTAGCCCCACCTAATACCATTGCAGTCAGCAGAGAGCAACTTAAACAAAAGTCTGAAAACAAGATTTTATATATCGCGCTTAAAACTAGGTCAAAAAGTACATTAGTGTAATTTACCCTCATCAAGCGGTTATTTGAGTTCGAAAACGGGTGTCTTTAACGTGATACCTTCGGAAGCGTATGCGTGTCTTTACCCGCAACCCCTTTCTTCGTGAAACGAGGTGTCTACTCGCGAATAAAAATACTAATAACAACGCAAAGCGACAATTCTCCCTCGTGCCTGTTTTCGATGGCGCTGTTTCGCATCGGTTGACGATTGCGGTGATAATATTCCGGATTCCGGAGAGTTGGATGAGGGTCAACAACATCTGGGTCACATCCGGTTCTATTCGCGCTGTGGCATTCGCGTACGGTTATTCATTGTTATTCCGATGATATGCACCCTGACCGCAGCAGACACCTACAACGCTACAAGTCGGCATGTAACATATACCGGTTCACATAGTTCTCCTTCCGTATCAAAATAATATATTTTTCATATGGGTGTAACTGGAGCGTAGAGGCCCTTGTTTTTTCATTTAATCCTGGGCATGTAACCAAGCTCATCTATGTCTGAACCGAATTAATATCCTTTCTTTGAATTTTTATAGTAAAGTTTAGTACTATTTGCTCTTGCGCAAAATGAGAGGAATTAGTATTAGTAAAAACCTTGTTCTTCTGGGAAGATCTACTTTAAGGTGGTCCTGTCATCCAAGCGACCCATTCTGGCAGGAAGGTCGCAAAGGTCTCTACTAACGCCAGAACTTTTTAGTACAATTGTCAATGTATGCAAATGGCAATTTGCACAGTCAATATATGCGAAACTGGTGAAAAGACGCCTTCAAAGAGCGCTAGATGCCCTGGTGAACTTGCTACAGATGTGGAGGCGCACAATCAAGAGGTACGGGGGTATCAGGAAGATATTTGGAGCTTATCTTCGACAAGCGCTTATGGTGGAGAATGGTTATTGACAACGTAATTAAAAAGTTCTTTCGTGTTAGAAATATGTTAGTGGTTTCGCTGGGTTGGAGCTTGTCGTTTGATTTAGAAACAAGGATGCTGGTATGCACGACATGTTTGAGAACTCTCCTGACTTATGAAGTACTTTCTTGGGCAACGGTCGCAATGGGTAATATTCAGAAGTTGAAGGTAACACAAAATAGAACACTGAGACTAACTATAGAAGCTCCATGGTTTGTTATAAATGACCTCCAGATCGTTCCCCTACAACATCTTCGTGGACTATCAAAGCACATATTGGAAACAGCTGGTAACTTCTATGTACTATGAAAATGTGCTAATTAAACTACTTCTAGAAGAACTGGAAGTTGGCCAATGACGATAATTTAAATAGCTCATAATGTCTCTGCAATAAATTAATAATATCATTACTAGCCAATTTTTTCATGAGGCATTGATCTATGTGAGTTCCAATGTTGAGAAATAAATCTATAATCCGAAAGTTAGCCCAAGTCGGAAACGACGTCGCCAGTTTAACATAGTATGTCCAGTTCGATATTTGGAAGAGATTCCTAAATCAAAATGGAAAAGATATTTTATATGCCAGGCAACACAAGAAAACAAACATTAACTGGCGATACACAAAAACTCAATTTGTAGAGAATATTAAAAAAAATGTTCTAACTGTCGTTTCTTATTTTTGAAATATTTCTAATATATTGCAAGGCATACATTTTCTGCTTAAGTACAGTTCTCTGATTTTTCTATACTTTTTATCGGTGGGAGACTTCTTGGGCCTGCTGGACCTAAGTGTAGGGCTTACTAGTTAAATCAGTCAATCACTAAGTGAACAAACCAGTAAAGATAGCAAAATGAAAACAGTGTTGATGATCAATAGAAATAGCAATAGAAACTACATCTCTAAAATATCAGTTATGACGTCACTAGTTAGTATATTTTGCATGTAATGCAGATGTTTACTAGGGTACTTCGTACCCTGCCATCACGTTTATTATTCATACTTTGAGACCCAGCATGAATAGTAATATTCAGTCATTCGGCTCGCATTCGCGTATGAAATTCAATAGCTGAAACAAATCACATTTAAAATGTTTGTTTACAAAGTATTCTGTTTATTTTTAGACAGATAGATAATTTGGTGGTATTCGTTAGTAACAGCAGCTTTTAATTTAAATTTTACATTGATAGGAATATGATAAATAATAAATTTAATAACGCGACTAGGAGAATTGAATTCGTGTATAAATTTAGTCTAGAAGGCAATATCGGCTTCGGAAAATGGAATATTCCCTCAATTTCATATGCAGCCACCTCTTATTTACTTTCCCATTAGAAAAGAAGGTTACCTCACAAATGGAACCAATTTGTTACGGTATTTCTGTCTTTATAAAAGTTTTCTCTCTTGTAGTCCGTTTCCAATTTTGATGTTTATATATTACTTCATTTCATTCTCAATAAAAACATATTTTTATATACCAAACATGTATACTATATCTGACTGATATCAAACTGTAGTAAATGAACAAATTGTGGCAAATGAAGTCCGCTATAAAATCCGCCAGATTACATTAATCATTTAGATACAAATTTTAAATATAGGAATTAATTGGATATAAACTTTATAAAGCAGATATGGTAAACGTCAAGACCAATTTTTCAACATTTTCAAACTATGTTCACTGAAACATAACGGTTCCAATTATCTCTGATAAATCGAATGTTAATAAACAATTTTAATATCCAGCTCAACCTTTAGAGTTACCTAGTTAGTTTACTAGATTGCGTTTTTCAAAATCTACCACTTAAACTCTTAGAAAATCAATGTAAGGGAAAGGTACAACTTGCTTTAGTGTTTTTCAAAATATTCGCCATTACACACTAAATCAAAGATTTATCCCTTCAAATAATTGTCGATTGTTTTTCCTGATTTCGATTATATTAAGTACTCTTCAATTCTCTAGGGCAATGCTTATGGTATATCCAGTTCAACAAAAGAAACAAGCAATTATTTTCTTGGTAGCGCTTCGTGAAAAAACAACTTTGGTTGGATTCGGTTCATTTGAGAACAAGCAAACCGTTGATTGTCACTTAGTTCCCGACTAGTACGAATATATCCAAATCTACCTATTACGACGTTGTATACGGATTTTGAAGCACTTCTGTTGAATTTTTTCAGCATTTTCGTCCACCAATTAACACGAGCCTTCAAATTACACAAAATTCATCGAGAACAAATTTGTTTCGCACTTAAGCCTTTACAGAAAATCGAATCTACTACAATCTTCGATATGGTCAAGGAGGGCTCTATCTCACGATAAGTCACACGCCGATTCTTTCCAATCACATTGCGCACACCGTCGATGTTTTTTGAAACATCAACCAATTTTAGACAATCTTCACGAAATTTATCAGTGTTATTAAATACCGCTGAGAGATTACCAAAATATTCACAAAGGTATTATTTAAGAAAAATATGTTTTCGGTACAAGACTACACGGTATGCAAATTGGACTATTGGAACATGATATTCTAGTGTTCTCCAGTATTCGTAATTTTATCGGGGCAACTGGGCCAGTATTTTTTTGTTATTTGAAGTTCAAACCTCGAAATCACACAATTTTATGATATTATTTAATGACCCCGGAAATGTATTAACTGTAGAAGAAGTAAACATGCGACCCAGTTACACTCTAGGTGTTTTCACTGAATTATGTAAAACCTTATTTGAATTGCATATGTGATTAATACTTGTGGCTAAGGGTGTTAAGAAATCATTTCTTCAGCATTAAAGAGACGGTATCCAACTTTGAGATCAGAATTCACCAATCTTTTATATTAAAAATTTTACGCTCAAATATATAAATTCCTCCATCCTGGTATTTCTTCCAAAAAACGAGACCGCAAAGTTAAGCTGTACCTTTTTGATTGCTGTAAGAAACTTCAGTGTCTCAGTACATTTGAAATAGGCACTGATAAGGTCTCCACTTTATGGGAAGCAACATAAAAACAAATTGGCAAATTTATGTGTAGTGCGAATAATCCCCGCTGGTAATATTCATTCCAATAAGTTTTCTCCGTTCGCCCCGTTTTAATCGAATGTGGAATATTAAGTAACTTTGAAAACACCTTGTAAGGTATTGGTATCTAGATTACATAAAGTGGGAGGGTTTTCTAAGTTGAGAGTACAGGGAATATAATATTTAATATTTAAAAGCGACCCCTAGGTTCCACTTTAACGATTTTACGAAACAATTTAATTCGTCTCTTCAATTACTTTTGGGAGTTACGAGGGTCTTAAGCTTTTACAAACGGTTGCGCTATTGAGATTTATTGTTACATATGTTATTATTGGAACAGTGAAATCATAGAAATCAGGGAAATTGTTTGTTTAAAGTGAGCTTTCAAAAAAAAAAAAACAATTTTGTGAAAAAATGCAAATTTCACTTGAATTTCGTTGGATAATTTTTTACGATTTTAGTAAACGCCTAGCACAGCAGGAATACCTAGGATCGCTTCATTCAACTTTTAGTAATAAAGCACCATCAGAAAAGACCGTTCGCAACTGATTTGCAGAACTTCGTTATGGTTGTTTCCGTCAATGATAAATTTCGTGATAGTCGACCGAAATTGGTTGTTGTTAAAAAAAAAATAGATGATATGCGCAGCATGATTGAAAAAATTGACGTGCGGTTTACCGTGAGATCCTTTGACAGACAGAAGACCGCAGTATTATGGATTTTATATAAATATTGAGGCGTGAGAAAGATCAAGCACGAAAAAGGCTCGTATCAATTAGTGGAAGGAGATACTCAAGCAATTCGACAGAGAAACTCCGAAATTCACATACAACATTATAAGAAGTGAGAAATTGTACAGTACTAAGTAAGTAAAACTCGAAGATTAACGTTCAAAGTGGATAAAAACTTAACGAGGGGCGCTAATAGAATGTTCCCGGATGGATCAAATCCAGCAGAAGTCATTTGTTCAAGCACCTCCAACCTTGTTCCTTTCATTGTATTGTACGCAAGTAGTGCTTCGGAGTATCGAAGAATAGCTAATGCTGAATTTGTTTACTGGAAATCATAGATGAAATCAGGAAAAACAATCGGCAACATCGCATTGACGTTTATCATTTTCAATACCAGTTCATAGACTGCATGTCAAATAACTGATTACTAGAAGAAGAAAAAGGGTCGAGTTAATGTCTCATTGTCTAATTTATCGCCCAACAACTTCGTTCTGTTCCCAAATGTCCAACAAAAAATGCGTTGACAACAGCTGCTGAAACCTTTGTGGGCCATATTTTCGAGATACAGCATTCAGATTACTTCAAATTACTTAAACAAGCAATTCACTCAATTCTAGAACCTTTCAAAGTTAATTAAATAAATGCCTAAAATATCAAATAAATGAGGAAGTATCTCCACAGCCACTAAAGGTAGCCTATTTATAAAAAAGGCGGCACAAATACTTGTGAAAACTACCGCCCCATAAGTACCTGGACTGCCAAAAATCTTGAAGCAAGCAATATATACTCGACTAATAAATCATCTAAACAAACGAAGCTTCTTAACCCAGTCACAGCGCGGATACATTAAAACATAATGCAGCAATAAAAAACGCAGCAGGATTAATATATTTCGCAAGGTTTCATTCGCATATGAGCTACGGTATCTTGTTCCGGGGCTAATCCACACATGTGATCAGGATAATTCGGCTTCAGAAAAGGCGATTAGGATGCTGCATAACCTGAACTATAATAAATTTTGTAGAAGCTGGTTTGGTAATGAAAATGTACTTACCTTAATACGTACATTCTGGATAGTCTAAAAACTTTACAACGCTCTACAAACAAATGACTACTGCGAGATTTGAAACAGAAATAGAAAACTAATAAAAAGTGAGTGTTACACAACCGATGAATGCTATGACGCTGTGCAAATGTCTTCAATATAGGCTGATATCTCAATTTTCATTCACTTCTCTGCTTGTATGTTTACTTAACCTGCTTATTTTTTTTTGTATGTTTCAGTTATTTACAACTTTATTTATTGACGCATGATATAATTTTTTCATTGCATTAAAGTGAGTGGAAAAAATGTTTCCAGAATTGGTTTAAAAGCATACAAAATTTATAGAGACCTTAGTGACGAATATTTTAATGTGTGGCGGTAAAGTGATATGTACCAGGAATTATTTTTCTATCATTGTTTTTGTAAAAACTGAAAAGTAACCCTCGTACAGTTATTGTTGTGAAAATTTTAAATTCTGTCCTTAAATCCATTCACAGAATTCCCCTTTAGACGCAGAATATCGAAGCAATTGCTCACTTTCAATTTGACAACCAACAAAAGCAATATACGCTTGTAAAATCCTTCTGAATCTACAATTCGATTCACTTTCGATCATACAAAATTAAATGATCCAATTTCCATATCGATTGCCAGTTGAAATAAATGGCCTTTCAGCGTGTAGAAGCATTTATATACGATCCCCGTACCGACCATGTGTATTGTGTAATAACTATTTTTCAAACAAAGTTTCCTGCTTTATTGTTCGAATGCTCCATACATTTCGCGCAATATACGTCTGTAACGTCAGAGCGTTTACACACGCTGTACGCGTATGGACGTACACAAACGTTGTATTATTTATTGTAAATTTGTCCTGATACTGTATTGCAACGGCCCCAGGTTTATCGTCCAAATTGAATTATTACGGACGTAAACGTAATTTGTGTTTTGAGAAGTCGCCGTTTATCAAAAGCGGAATTATTATTTATTTCTCCGAAGCGCTATGAGAGACATTTATGCTTCTGTATGCAAGTATCGGACGAATACGGATCGATTACACGTAACCGATCAGACTGCTCTTCTCGCGGATAGGTTTTAAATTAATTTTCGATAACAATAATCCGAAAGCGTAATTTTCAGTCCAACAGTAACAAGTTCTGTCGATTAACCCTTCGATACGGAGCATTAGCCATTTCACTGGATTGGAAACTTGAAATTTTTTCGCTATTTTTGTAGATTCGCTTTAATCGTACTTTCTTATGTAACAAGCAGTGTGTAACAGTTTTCGCTATTTATACTCACTTTTTTATCGGTCTGGTACTAATTTGAACAATCTATATGAAAAACTATAAGAAGTTAGCTTGTAGTCAATTGAGGAAACTTAGTGTTTCGGTTAATAGTAACTTGATTCCGCATAACTGAAAAGTTTCATGTACGTGATTAAAAATGATTGAGCAGCATGGAAAAGAGTTGAGAAGCAACAATAACCAACTGATATATTACAAGCATGTAAAGAATTATCGGCGCTAAAACAATGCTAATTCGGTAATACCAGGACCTCCTGTTGTAGCGTGCTAGTTGCATTACCAAACGCTGTACGAAGATTATTGTGTTAGGCGTCAGCGATGATAACCAGCCCTAGACTTTGTTTATGTAGAGCCGAGTATCTTAGCTGCTACCTGATTTTTCCGCTTGGAATACTGTAGTGTTTTGAGTTAGGTTTAAAGACTCAGGTATTCTTGGTCCAATTTAATATTGTCCTATAGCAGTGTTTTAACTTCAATTTTCAACACTTTTAAAAATTGCATCACCAAAGTAACATTTACATTCAGCTGGAATAATTTCACTCTATCGTTTCATAAAACTATACGTCCTAAATCATGATAAAGCAAAACTATTTATCTTATCTTAGCGGTAATCTCCCGCAGAGGTTTCCTATTTCTCTGTATGTTCTTCCGAATAGAAAACCCTTGCTATGGCAATAATAACATCCTTTCTGATATCGTATGAAAACGCCGTAATACGAAAAAGGCCAAAGCAGAAAAGACAATACTTTAAATGAAATACCCTTCCCGAATCAGACCGTTGAGATTTGCCTTGTAGCGGAGCAAAATTTGTACAGGAAGTAAAAGGAAAAGTTGCTACTGATTATACGTTTTTCGCGTATTAAAATTTAGAACCGGTGCGTAGCACCCCTTATGAACTCTGTTATTTCCGACAAGCTGCTAAAGGTAGCGTTTCGATGTTTCCCGTTTCAGTTCAATGTACCGGCGCAGAAGTATTCATGTGGTACGTGCACTTAATGAGAAGTAATTAAATTAATAACATGTAGATGTCATGAAGTACTTATTAAGAATATAAAAAAGTACAGACACGTCATGTTTTACGACATTTCTCAGGGGTAATTATGCAAAAACGTTAAAAGGATATTTATGTTTATATTAAAACAAAGTAGGATGAAAGCGGATGGTGTAAATGACTTTCAATTATGCAATTCCATATGTTTTTATAGAAATGCTTACTTGAACTTTCCAAAGTAATTGGAACAGATGGTAATAGTTTCTTATAATAGCTAGGTTACATTCATGCACTTACATCGACACCATTTAAATAAACAAGTTACAAGCATCATTTTCGTAAGATCGCAAGATGATGACAACACGTACCAATTAAATGGAGACATCAATACAAACTATTCCAATATGAAGTATTAAATTTTGGGAAATATATGATCCCGTACAAGAATGGGATTATGCTACAGACTGTTAATCAGATAATATGGTTCTCGACGAATAGTTAGAACGGACAATGAAAACACTAAAGTCCTGCAGAACCATCAAAAGAACCTAATTAAGTTCTTTTGATGGTTCCAGATGAAAGTATCGCATTTATGGCTTCAGAAAGACAAAACGTCTGTTGCGACCAACTTACCAATAATTAAGAAGAAGTTGTAAATAAAGCGTTTCTACAATCTTAAATGAATTGCAAACAGGAAAACTGGCAATTGTTCGCTTCATTCAATTCACTAGTTGATTACTTGTACAAATTAGTGATAATCACATAATTCTGGTCTACTGGATTTTGGTAGAATGCGTTGCCTAACGTGTCACAAAATTTCATTGACAAATATCTCACCGTTTTAAAAGTTCTGTTGCTCTAAATACATTTATTCCACACAAGAATGACAATTTTGCCAATTCCGTGGATGCTACTCTATCTATTGACTTTCATAATCGTCGTAATAGTTCTTCTAGTATCAATGCCGATCTGAACATGCTGGGACTAGATAACAATTTCACTTGGAGACTACTAAATTACCAGTGATACTTTTAGATAAGTAGAAAACCTATAGATAGCTGGAGCAAATTCTTAAACTCTCTTTTATAACCAAATAATTAATGTTAATAGGCCACTTGGAGGTTTAGTTTAAGTCGAGGACAGTAGTTCCAAACAATGTCGAAACTACCCCTATTGTATTATATGTAATTAATTAAATTGGTAATACACGACCAAAACCATATTATTTATTTTATGTCTATCTAATTTCCGTCCCAGTCATTAACAGAAGTATTACCACTACATTCATGACAGTTATATGTTAAGTAACCGCATATTGTGTGTTTGGCATCAGAGAAATTTACATAAATTCACCCTGTAACCTTTAGCCTTAATATAAACTATACATCGCCTGCTAAATACCACCGCAATGATTTCTGTTATATTAATATATTTATGATTATATTTCCTGGAATTAAATGTTGTAAAATCTGTTAAATATATTCAGTAAATTCCAAAATTGTAATTAGATCCCACTAATTTAATTTAATTTTTCAACTTACATAAACACAGAACTTTATTTTATTTTAAAACTCTCATTACAGTATGTATTACGTACATTTTGAATCTCAAATTAAAACATTTATCTCCCTTCGTCAAACATGTTTATAAGTTATAAGTAACAATAATTACACTTTTAGCGGGATTACTTCGAATCATTAGCTTCCGTAATTCTTTTCGTACGACATAACTTATACTACAGGACAGAAGCAGTTATTACCGTAGCCATTAGATCATTTTCTATGAATTAATTTAATGGTTAATTATCCATTACTACAGTTAAGTTCTAATACTAAAAAGACAGTAAAGAGAGAATCAGCTATATATACATAAAGCAACTCATACGCTTCACTGCCCACACTCCTCATGCCCAATGCAAATTCCTACAAAATTATAACAAAGTATTAAACCTTCTGTTAGTATTTTATGATTCCCAACTTCTTTTCTCTATCTTGTAGCTGCCGAAGTAAATGCTGTAAAAGTCAATATTACAACGACTTCCGAAATCACGTCTTTTTATTTGGAATGACCCAAAACAAATAACAATTATGATTGAACTGGAAATAGGCTTTTATGGTACAGATTTATACCCGATTGCTTGGCAGTTCCCGTACAGTAAGATGTATCGTTCGCTATATCATATATATTTTACCGAGAAAAGGCGAAGGCAGCTTCTCGCCTCGAAGCTCGAACTCGAACCTTTTTCATAAAATACACAACGGCGGCACGATCCTGGCGGTAATTTCCAATGTGGCCGATATATCTGGATATTGGACGATTTTGTTCATGCTTGCCTAACCGGAAACTTCGCAGATTTGTAATTTTTTAGAATGATACGGGTTTGAATAACGCATATTTATCATGCGTTGATTTCTTTCCGTGGGACAGTAGTTGATGCGGGCGCTCGCGGTTCGTCTTCGGCTGGGGAAATTGTGATTTAGAGTTCGAGTTCCGAACGTGATCGAATCTCGGATGTACGGTTTAATTGAATCTTTTCTTATGATCCGTTTAGATGTGCAAATTCGTCTTGGATCGTTTCAGTCGAGCTGTTTGAGGAAGGCTCTACACAGTGTCGAGTAATATAAATTCAAATTTGTGTGCACACAAGATTCTGAAGGAGAATAGGCGAATAGGGATTTCCTTCAAATTGGTTTTAAGCAATACTTTTTGCATTGTTCTTATTGTTGACATACAAAACGTTTACAGTTGTAGTACGTATTCTTCCTTATTTACATTATTGGGACATTGTAATTTACAAACATTAAAGACATATAAATTAAAAGTAAACAAATTTTCAAAGTATATCTATAAAATACAAAAATTTTTTCATTTAGAATGCTTAATGATTAGTTTTTCGCTTGATTTGTTTTATATATTTTATGTATTTTTATCTTTACTTTACCTAAAAGAGAGACATCGTAAAATTGATCTTAAAGACGATGTTCTGCTGTAAATCTTAGAAATATAAAAGTCTATGCAACGTTTCCAATATAAGTAATTCAAAAAACAAGGTAATCGTGTATCTGCTGTTGAGTACCATCGTTCCCTCTATACTAACTTTGCTTCTGTCGTTCAAAACAGGCAAATTGCTTACAATTCGAATAGTTTTCGTTGTAGACTAAAGACCCTGTGCTCCAATGATCTTTGTCCCCACGACATCACTAAGTGGAACAATGGAAATATGCAAACCTTATAACATTTTTGAATACTTCAAAAGAGAGGTTTCTTCTCAAGTTTACTTGCCGTATAATTAACATGTGATTCCTATCTTAACATGGCATCACACAGAAGACCTAAATATTTGACAGACTCCGGGTTATTAACATTAGCAATGTCTCAAAGAAAACACTATCGTTGTTGTCTTATATTTGAGACGCAATCAAACTACTCATATTTCCAATTACATGCTGAAGATGTTTTAATTGAGACGTCACTGCAATCCTTGGAGTTTACTAACAAGGTAGTATCATGTTAGTAAACTCCAACTGCAAAACGGATACTTTTGTCAACGAACATGTTCTGAGAAAAATCGTTAATATTATTATTGATAGATTGTATGCATTGTAGGTTATGCAATATACTTTCGCCGGAACTTAAATTTTCCACGAATTTTAAAAATTTCTGCTTGGAATGTTAATTCTCTTTAAGTACAGTAAGGTACGTAACAAATTAACCGAGCACCGACTAGCACGTGCACTTAAAAGTGCAAGAATTACCGCCGGTAACGAACCCTATCTATGTGTAATGTTGAACCGTACTTACCGAACTACCTTAGAACTTTAGTGCAGGAAGTAGGGTAACATCAATTTAGCGTTGTGGTATTAGTTACATTGGAAATTGTATTGGGTTTCAGCAGAAATTTTAGCTTATATGACAATATTAACTTATAATAATGTGTTTAACATTCTATATGTAGTGAATAATGTACGTTATTTTATCTTTGGTGTACCGAATGATGATGTCAAAGTATTATTTACACATGTCTGTACGTCTTCAATTATTTAAGATAGGCTTTAGATGCTTTTTAAATATTTTAGTCAACTTGAATCACATACAGTTTGGTTTTCTAGTTGATGAAGAACTTTCAGAATCTTTAGTAAAATAACTGGAATAATTAGGCTTTTCTCACACTTATCCATAGTGAGTTGTCCAACTTTCTATTTATATTTTAAGCACCACCCCTATACACCACGTAAGGTAGTCAATGTCTGTCTTTAAAGCTAATTCTAATCCTAACGCAAAATATGTTGATCAGCAACTCTAGATACGTAAAATGTTATAGATATTGTGCAACCTCCTAACCACTATCAATATCAAGCAAAAATATTTGGACAACCAGAATCTTTGGATATTCCAAACTACAGCTTCATTTCATGTCACGCACAAGCCGAAATTTAGAAACCAAAATTAGAAGTCTAGATAAGTCAACCGAAAAGGAAACTGATTAACTGATTACTGTTCACGAATGACAGAATGAGCGCGATATATAAACACAAAGCGAAACAATTGGATTCGTCCAAAAAATTACGTCTACCATGGGTCTCAATACAGTTCAAATGAGAACATACCTGAGGGTGATCCAATTCGAAATCATTTTTTCCGATCCCATATTCCAATTTTCTTCATTTAATCAATCGGTGAAGAGCACGCCGCTTCATAAGATATTTTGTTCGAAATTTTCAACAGACGCCGCTTATACCTCAAGAGCAGTCACTGCGTTAGTTGTCCTCCGAAATGTATAAATTTATCCAAGCGTCTCAACTAAAAGTGATTAATATTAAGCGAGAGTCGGGTTTGCTTATTTAACTAACCTACTTTATAACCGATTATTCCGAATTAAATTCAGAGACTCTGTTACCCATATTACTCTACGAAGATTCCCCTTCGAGTGATTCCGAATTCGGAGGAGACCCGTCCCATTCGGATCGAGTCCTCCTATGTTGTCCAGATGAACGCAGCGCTTCGCTGTGACTTATCATTCCCAAATTTTAAGGTGAATTTCAAGGCGAACTAATAAAAAGCATATCTACGAGATTCATTATTTTTTATATATTCATCCATTGCATTGAAACATACTGATTCAAAAAGCACACGTTCACAATAAATATTCATTTTGGGTAATTAGACCGCGGGAAAAATCCCAACGGTATAGGACTTAAGGTTGGCCTTAAGAGAGCTGTGTACAGTCAAAATCATTTGCCATACTCACCAAATCAACGAGGTTAGAAAACTCAGAATAACATTTATTAGGCACAATTACAAACTTAAAAGCAAAATAATTAATTGCTGTACGCAAATAATACTTATCAATTTATCAGAAAACTCATCATCTAATTAATTACCTATTAAAATTAATTTTTGTGGGCACGATTTTGGACACAAAGGAAAAGTTCCTATAGAAAGCCAATATCTACAAGTATACTAAAGCAAGGAACGGACAAAAAGGGACTTCGTTAATACACATCATCCAAGAAATTTACCTAAATTCTATGGCAAAAGAAATACAGATGATCTAAATGGTTGGTCCTGCTTCAAGGTTAGAACGGCGATACGTCTTATGAGATATATATACTACTTATATAAGTTATATTAAGCAAGACTATAGGAGAAAAAAAATAGTTTTACCACTATAGAGAGAACCTAAAGCTTAGGTTAAAGAATGTACGCAGTTTTTAAGAAATGGGAAAATAGATGTTTGATAGATTTGGAACTTCAATTCGTTCGTTAACAGGATTTTACAGTCTTTAAGTGTAACTCCTATAGTCTGGGAAGCCGTTTAAACCATCAATCAGCTTCTGTGTGAATGTACTTCAGCTAAAATCCTTTCGTTTTTGATCCGTATACAATGAGACATAAGCTGCCTTCGGCCCGACAGTCTGTGGGTATATCAAGCATTTTTAGTTTCTCGAAGACAAAGTAGAATGTTGTGCGTTTCGGCCTCTAGGATGAGCAATTGTTGTTGGTTCGATTATTGTTGATTCACACATAGGCACTAACTTTCTTCTGTTAACGTTTCGGTTTCGTCGATTGATTTTATATTTTGTTGTCTATTCATGTTTACCATTTTATTATTGGGCAAAAATTTAAAATTCAAGCAAAACTCAAAGCAAACAACATATTTCCAACTCCAACGAAATTCCAAGCATACCAAATATAAAAATCGTTATTCAGTATCTATGTTTTTTTGTTTCTTCGTGTCATTTATAAATTATATTCTCATTTCGTTATTCCACAGTATTACAATGGTATTTCTTATGACCGCAGAGAAATGCGAATCATCCGCGAACAATATTTTCGTATGGAATACCGTCACATTCCATTCGAAAATTTGCATAATATTCACACATAATTCTCATCGCCCTACATTAATTAACGATTCGATGCGAGCGTATTAATACTGCGACAGTTTAATAACTTTGAATATTCGAAATATCTAGCATTAAACAATCCCGATGATAGGTTCATAAATAATTAAGTAACGCAGGCAAGCATAGGTCTTACGTAAATGAATAACCTGCCTTTACTACGCGCGCAAAGTAGGTATATAGAAGATATTTATTGTTCGCACATTAACGTATTACTCTCCACCGTGCAATTGAATACGATAACTGAATTTTAAATCCGATAATTAATTGTAAAATTAGCAAGAAATACGTTAGATTTATGCAAATCACCGTATACTGCATTCGCTTTTAAATCCACGTATTATAAACAGTTTACATAAAATTCATTAAAATGCAGATTAAGTTCAGTGCTTCGCTAGGAATAATAGTTCCCCAAACTTATTATGTAATTTTCACAGGAATACTTCCGCAGACAGTTTAATGTTACCCGTGACGTTCTAATTCAATGTTGAAAGGAGGTTTTGTGGCTCTTTCACTTGCCCGGCATATATAAACTAGCGGTTGCGTTTTGAATATAACACAGTGGAAAGCTTATTGGTATTGGGAAGCTTTCAAATACCAAGCTGTCAGGATCATTTAACGTCAAACAACCAATCTTACATTAGTTGTATTAGGAAAATTACGAAGATTACGAAATAAGATACATTATGTGGAATCCATGGTTACCTTATTATAGACTAACCATTTACACAATTAGGAATATGTACTATTTTTCAACTAAATTAAAAGTTCTATTGGATAGAAGAGTTACGTTATCAGCGTAAAGAATTAAATTTCTAGAATGTTTTAAGGAAAGAAGGAGGTGATTTAAAATATCAAAATAGTGTTGGCTCAAGAATAAACTCCTGAGGCACTTAAAGAACATTTTATTGATACTCAATAGTTTAATAATGATAATAATCATATCATAGAGGTATTTGCAAATACTATCTCCTCTACTATATTTATACATACGTGAATACAGGACAATTGGTCGATTGACTGCCACCTGCCGCAAATGTGCACTGGCGAGCTGCTACACAGCGAAACGCGCGCTTACACAGGCTGGTTAGCTGGAAGTCTAACTTCTGTATTAAATACTTAGATAGTTGCTGCCCTCACAGATTGTACCAGCGATCTCTGGTCTCAATCGTAGAGGTGTTTCCAAATATTTCGACAAACTATGCGTTAGAGTATGATTATTCAGATCCTCTCATCCATTTACAGGATAAAACATAAGAAAAAGGAATGTTTCAGTTTAGTTAAGTTTACAAATGAGTCATATTATAAGTGTATATGTCACATAATCGTAAGCAAATCAACAAACAAAAATGATTAAATACAGAAAACGTTTCTGAAACAACTCATGTCATTTGGACGTTTTTGAGTCTTGTCACAATGACAATGCTAACATCTATTGAAGCGGGGATTATTGCTGCTACCACAGTTGGTTCCTATCCCCAGAAGTTTATGACACAATCGGTATAATGATGGTAAGGTTGACTTCTAAATAATGTTCTCCAGAATGTTTTGCACTTTGCTTAGTATTCCGGTTCCTCTTTGTCTAAGTAGTACGCGTTTGGCTTCAGCCATGTGCCCCGCGGCAAAGTACACGGCAAAATGAAATAAAGCAAAGTAAGCTGTCCTAGCCCCTTTTTTTTGCAAATGAGAGCCTTTTGATAAGTTCTTTCATGTACTTCCCGTAATCCAACGAGGTTGAAATGCTTAAACCCAAGAATTTTACTACGCATTTTTCCTGTTCTTTTTTTGTTCAATTAAGTCATGTTTAACTTCAATCCACTTTAAACTACCTAAAAAGCTTCGAACAAAACCAACAAAAGAATCGGTTGAAAAGTCAAGGTCACATTATCGTTGTTTGTAGCAAATTCAAGACATTTCCTTAATTTTTCAAGTATTTATTCAGTTGCCTTCAAAGGCACTAAAAATAGTATATAGAAAAATTATCCCAACAACCACTGTCATATTATAGCAGAAGGTTTAATAATAGCTGAATATTATTGTCTGTCTCTGCCCAATTTCACGTTTTATTATGTTATTTACAAAATGAATGTAGACGTCAAAAGCAGCTGAATTGTGGAGGTATTGCAAGTCGACCCTAAATGTTCAGTAGCGGTGGCGTACGATATTTCCATAATGTCTAAAACTTTATTCTTGATTTAATTTGAACAAATTATACCTTTCGAGCGAGGGATGTTTTATTGTATTGATTTGTTGCTTTGTTGGAATCTGGCAGCCCTTTCAAAATGAGAAGGGTGTGCTACGAATTCTCCATTTTTATGTTTATTAAATTTTTTGTTTTATTTGCATTTCAGTCCATTTGCATATTTCCAAGTAATTTTCTTTGTTACATTCGATTTAATATTTTTACGTACAAGATGTATTCAATTCCTAATAAAGTCTACATAGAACAATAATTATTACAGGAGAATTATATATTTCTTATGGTCATCAATATTTTACAGATAATTAATATCCATTCATTCATTTCCTATTTGTACTGTTTTACATATGCAAAGGTTGGCTTGTTTTCGTAACAAAGGATAATCACTATCTCAGTAATAAGCGGAGAGTGAAAAGTACTAATTTCCTGGAGCAACGAACGGACACATTGGCGACCGCCCATCGTTTACGAACTTACCCTATTTGTATGGTATAGTTATGTTGTGACAATATTATCGCCTATTGCCAAAATTTACTGCATACGTGAATTCATTGTTTGAGTTTATTTAAACTGTAGCCAAGGGCTATTTTTGGATGCTGGAGTACTCTATCGCTGTACGTATACGTAAGAGATAGTTTGTTGCTCTATCTATACAGTAACATAAAACGTGTTTTATTCGAACGGTAAACCTAGTACAATGAACAACCGATAATAAAAAAACATTCTGTTTCAAATGCAATAAATATGCAAACACTTAGAAGCCTGTACAAAAGAATAGCAGCACAAAGTAGAAACAGTAATTTGGCTGTGGAATTTTTGTCTTACAATTTCCTTTTCAATGTAATTTTTTACTGAAATAGAGAGACGAAAATATTTCAGCATAGAAGCTGTTATGAAAAACTGCACCGAATCGTATAGGGAATTATCGATGTTTACAGTCAGAACATTTTACGCCTGTGCAATAAAATAATAGTGGTTTTCTTTTGATAGAAGAAAGGGGTAATCTAACTCTTTTAGGTTGACTGTAATGTGATGGTTTTATTGTTATTTTATTGTGGGTCGCGCTAAGCAGTACTCTTTGAATACTATATTTAAATGAGCATTGTTCCATCTACAATTCAGTACTGACCAATGATGTAAAGCAAAATGCAGTTTACTTTAAAAGTACAATTATACTATGGGTAAAACCTCTAAATTTCTAAATATACTGTAATGACAGGGAAGTTATAAATCTAACATCATTGATACGATATAGAACATTTAGCCTGTAGCTGATATTACGGTTAGAGGTATTGTGGAATTGGCCCGGAATTTCACTGAATATTATTCTTACTCTGAATCATCTACAACAAGATCAAACTGTGTACATCGATATAAATTGTTAAACCTGAGTATCATTGGAAATTCCAAAAACTACTGAAAGAACACATAAAGCTTGCGAGAACGGATTTATTTGCAACATCTTCTAGTATTAGAGAATTAAATCAAAGGAAGCCTAGATTTTGTAAAAGAGCAAATCACATTGATTGAGGAGTAATAGTCCAGGATGCGCTAATATGTGCAATGGCTCCCAGCCACTTGAAGAAATTGGAGACTCTGTAAAACCAAACACAGTGAAAGCTCTTAGGAGCGAACACTCACGGTCCCAGCTTGTGGAAACTATTCGCTCATGAGCAATGTAAAACAAAATCGACAAAATAATTAAACTTTTAATCAAAAACTTCAAAACTGTATATATAAAATACAACTTTTATTTTTAAAAGGAGTCAGACACTTTTGCCTGATTTAATTTATATTTTGTTTGTTTGGAAATGTTTCTAAAGTATTTAAACGCCTCGGGAAATATCTTTAGATTTGCAATCGCTTTTAATACATCAGCGTAGAAGTTTATAGGACCACTAGAAGTCTCTATATCATCGTCACTACCTTGCACGGCAGCTCTTCTGTAAGCACGTTCCATCCAAATTAATGAAGTCATCTTGGTTTTCAATCTGGATAATGCTATCAAAGTTTTGCAAAAGCTGGTCAAGGTTGTCAACGGCAAATCTTCTGTATCAGATCGTTTGTCTACGATTGCTTTCTTCTGAACTTGAGAATTTTTAAAGCCTGCTTTGGAATAGCATTTTTATATGGTCTTTAGAGTAACCATGTTCCAGGCTTTTCAAAATAAAGAACCTCTAAATGATTCCGAAAGATATGGTGTAGTGCAAACATCATCCATTTTTGAAAAAATATGTTTTAGAATAAAATTACGGCAAAAAATTTTAAAATTTAGGATTATCCCCTGGTTCATGGCAGAAAAATGATTTTAATATCTTTAACGTTTAGCTCTTGCTATCCAGGCCTTTTTATATGAGGTCCATGTAGCCGCCAAACTAGCAGTGGCACATTTTTCCCGTAGTCGAGCAGCTTTCCCTATTATCAAAAGCTTTCCTTTTGGTCCAGCCATATTGGCACAAAACAATAAGATCAACCTTTCTTTGAACAACTCACCCCCAACACATTTTTTGATCTTCAATGTTAGAGTTTTATCAGGTTAAGCTCGAACTGCATTGCAAATGTTTTTACTGTGTATTCCATCAACAGTACGGGCAACTTTCCCAAAAACTGTTGCACATCTTGATTAACGTCTACTGACTCACTCGAGATGCACCTGAAGCTGATGTTATGCCTCTTTCTTTTCGCAGCCACTTATCAGATACGCTAAACTTTTGATGCTTTAGTTCTGTAACAGCCTCTTTGGTCTTAGCTTTTGTTAGTGATCCTGGCATAGGAGTACGCTGAGTTCTAGCACGAATGAACCACTCGAAGCATCCTTTATCAATCTATGTTAGCTCGGCTCTCTATCCGATTTAAAAGTAAAAAATAGAAATTTATTAATGGAAATAGGTACTGGTTCTGCCATTTATTTAACTTCTTACATATCTTTGGTAATTTAAAATATTACTTGAATTCAATACTAAACCTTTTATAAAATAAGTAAAAGCCAGAAAATGAACGTTGTAGGGTGCTATCTTAATAAGGTAGGTATTGAATCCCAAATTCTCCTTTAATTCTTAAAAGGGTCTTTTCGCTTAAAACCAAATTAGATAAACCGTTTCTCCATTGCATTCAAGCAAAACTGATTTAATGACTCTCGGAAAAAGAATTGAAATAAGCTAACAAGACGGGTCTAGAATTCATTAATTTCAAACCAATTATGGACATTACGAATGTAAACGACATACAAAGACGGCGCTTGTCTTATAGTTATATATAAATAAATACACTCGACCGATATTTTCCCAAGAGATGTAATGTCATCCGCACACAAAATTCCATTTTAACCGGCTAGCGCCAAAAATAAATCAGACAATTTTTTTTTAAGAAAAACAAATTAGTCATATGTCCGAATGAAATAGAACGAGCACTGCCAAATTCGCACCACTCCACTGCCGCCGTGCTGGAAGTATTTATTTCGTGAGAAAAAAAAGTAACCGTGGGGTTACACGTCCAACTTGTCACCTATCAAACATTGTCGGACAAATAAAAATGGTTTTCCCCTAAGAAACTTTGCGCTACATATATCCAGGGAAAGCACGGAAGGGAATTAAGTTTTGCTATCCGAACTATATGCAACGTTGTACAAAGGCTGCCGTATTTGACCTGACCGGTGCAGTGGTGGTGACCTGAAAGGCTTCGTAAAAGGCAGAAAATATGTTAAAAGGATACGCCAGTAGGTCATTATAAAGAACAAGATATTTTACAAAGGATTATACAAGCAAGTGTTGCCAACTAAGGTCGCTACAGTAGGATGACCACTGACAATTCATTTGGTAAAGGACGAAAGATTCAACTTTAAAGGACTCCAAACTAATTTCTTAATTGGCTTAGAATTGGTGTCGCTCTTTAATAAATGTGCTGTAATTTAATAAATCAAGTACGAAGCTAAGTTTATTGCTGAAATGCAAAGAAAATGCTATAAACTTCTGGTTTTATGCAAATATTCATCGAAAATAATGCAACAGTGCTGATTGCAAACTAAATGAAATTGTTTCTCAGGTTCTGTGGTTCACGAGTAATGGACTAGTCATGCATCAAAAGATAAAAGAATTAATTTAAAAAAATAACGATGTTTTATAACGTAAGAAGAAAGAGTATGAATATTACAGTCACAGTATAAAGATTGTGATTTATTACTGAGTGTGGGTTCCCCGAAAATAGGATAAAATAAATATTAATTTTATTAAACTAAACTTTATGACAAAGGAGTATGTAATTTAAATTACTCAGAGCAACAGGCTTTAAATAAAGTGAATAAAAGAATAAGGAATATATGTGTGACTTATCGGATAATGGGTGCGGTCCTTTGGCGAGAAACCGATATCGTCTTGTTGGTGGGAAATGAATAGCGTCTTCTCGCCTTACTGGCGGTAGTGGTGGCCCTGGCCGGCGACCTTTCTAACGATAGTGACCAACTTCGCTATATATATTTCACTGAAACCACTATACGTTACAAGTATGGTGCAATACCACGTAATTTGTTCGTCCGTGGCTCTTCTAGTCACGACGGAACACTAATATATCTTCCTTCAAGAGATAAAGTGGATCATTTACCCTTTAGTGTACTTTGTGGACAATTGGAGTTGTATACGGCCAACTCCCGATCCTCAGACGCTGATCACACCTCTTACTACCTTGGCCGCTAGGTGAAGATTTTTTTTTTATAATTTCATAGCGATTGGAAGTGTAACACCATCTTTCTTCGCGCTTTATCAACCAATCACAACGCGGACAAAATATCATAAGTAGAGCTGGTATTCCGCGCGTCCCGACAGAAGTGCATCCGTTGTAGTAAGTACGCATCAAAATGCTGAATTGGTGAAGCTAATATTAAGTGTGCTATAGTGTTGTAAATCTACAAGGGAACGCTTAAAAAAGAGAAGTTCGCCCTGCTGTTGCATACCGACGGCATTTCACGACTTATGCAGCTGGTAATTTTTGCCGTTGATAAAATGATATACATCCCATCCAAAAATGAGAATTAAAGTAAAGAGATTTCAGGTGGCGGTGTGTTTGGTTGTCGACTGAGCGGAGAAATTGGACTTAAAGATAAATGAATCCAAATGTGTCGCTGTCCGTTACACTAGGAAACCAATCTTACAGTCCGATAGTATCTTTATTCGTAGTATGCGTCGGTAAATTACTTCGGGGTGATACTTCATCAGTAGCTGACTTTGAGAAACCACATCCAGGATATACTGGACAAATACCTTGCAGCGGGAAACTCTTTAATTGCCCTACTATCAAGGTCCGCTGAACTCTTTGACAAAGCTCTATACACACAAAGCATATCATTATTTACTTTGGGGGGCCGCGAGCAAGATCCACATGAAGAAGATTAATGTTCTACAAAATTAAATGTTAACTTCTGTCGCCAGGGTTATCCAAATAACTCCTTGGACCCGCCCCAGTACATTCAACATTTGCTTTACTTGTTTTTACTACAATTATACTTGTTACATGATTCACACCGCGACTTCCATATATGGGAAATCCTACATTCAACTAACTAAAAGTTGCCAGTATTATGGGCATAGAATAAACAGAAAATGAAGGATATACGCATGCAGATAAACATGCCTTCCTTTATAATTATAATATATGCGCTTAATTTATACTACTATCATTCATCACATCCAATATTGCTTTTAATTATTGCAATTCTCCGTGAAAATAATGTAGAGCACATTATTTTATCTCGCTCCCAGGCGACATCCTGGCGCTAGAAACAGCTCTGTGCAAAATAACAATGCTATTCTTACATCACTATCAGTTGGACTAGTAGAGTATTAAATTGTAGGAATTGTGGATCTTGGAAGTAAATGTAGCATACTCAGTTGGAATACAAACTTTACTGGTAACGGAAGGTAATATTTTAGAGCGAAACGGCTTTTTGTAATTACTTTTGTACGTTTATTTTCCATTTCAGATTAAGGATATGTTCTAAAAATTTTGCTACCTTTTTTTTTAGCTGGAAATGAATTAGAAATACCTTCGGAATTAATTTATTTATTTTCTATACCTGCGATGCTTTTATTAATCTTCGTATCTATTCCTTTTTCGCTTTTAAATTTATTATTTATTATTATCTAATGTAACTAATTCGTTCTCATTATTTTTTATAATAAAACATTGTTAATATTTGAAATCATTTCTTTTATTTATTGGCATATGACTCCTTCATTGCCCTAGAAACAGAACAATTCCTGACTAATAGCCCCATAAGTCATAAGCATGAATTGAAAATAAGTAATAGTATTCAAACAAGCATTACAAGAGTAAGTAGGCAGTCAATTTAATACATTTCAGTTAGTTTCATTAACACGGCTATGCCGTTACATTTTAAAACCTGCTTTAACGAAAATTTTATGAATTTACCATACTACACATTTCTTATTAATGTAGATTTATAATATTACCCTTTGTAATTGTACTCTGGCTACGTTTATTGTTGTTGTCGAAATCCATGGTTCTTGGGTAACTGCTTTTGATAAATAAACTATTCATATATCCAAAAAGCAATAATATCTCAATAAAAAATCCACCTAAAGCCAAGGACTGCAAAATTCTTGATTCAACACAAATGCACACGGCTTCTTGACGCTGTAGAAAGTCCTGAAAGTTTAAAATCTATTGTTTGATATTTGTTAACGGAAAATGGTGGATCTAAAACAAAAAAAATCTTAGTAATTATTTTTTTCGCATTGTAGATTGTATTGTACAGTATAGTACAAAAACACTATTTTAGTGAAGCAAATCCTAGTGCTAAAAATGTTATTCATGTTACATTTGCAAAATTTATGGTTCATTTCAATAGTTCCTGAAGCACAGCAAACGTAGTACATTTTATGAAGCTTTACATTCGGCAATAAAAGAGCATCACTTTAACAGTTGTCATGCGAACACACCTGAGTGCGCGTATCTGAATAGCCATAATCATGGCAATTTTATATTAGCGCTAATTTTTAACCATACAATAGCTTGTGCTATTACTATTATGATTGTTATTGAAAGTGTATCTATTTACACCTGAAATGGAGTACTACTATCCACATGCAGGACAAGTGCTAAAGTAAACATTTTCAAAGAAAGATCGTTAAAAGTCGGTGCACGCCAAAGTAGATATTTTGCCCAAAGATCAGGTAAGTATGCGACAACATTGTGAACCAATATTCTGCCGAAGGTGCAAAATGTTCCTACTTCCTCGTAATGTCGACGTCCCTGTTGGTCGAGGTGATCAGTAGTCAACATTGCGCCAACCGTCTGTGCCACTAAGAACAAGACCCATTAAACTAGGGAAAAATCAGCACCAGCACTGCTTCGCCCCGCGATCTTACAATCAAAAGCAATTAAAAATATTGAACTTCAAATGTAAATAGGTATGCTTCCAGCAATCATTACAATAATATTTATACAAAGAGAGTCAATCAAACTGAAAGAGTTTAGCTGAATGAGGTTACTAAGGTACGTATTATAGGTTCAAAAAAAGGTAATTAATGGGAAACAGAAGCAAAAACACAACGAATACAAAGAGATACTCAGAAACAAGTTATTTTGCAGATATCAAATGTACGAACTAACTGTTTGAAAGAACATACTTCTAGTTTAATATTTTGTCCGGCAACTGTAGTATCTACAATGCTCGGTGCGAGGACGTTTCTTGATTTCGAAAGCCACTTTAATTAAATTGTAACATGGAACTTCTACACGACCGTGACGTTTAAAATTGCAGCGACACTCATAAAATCGTTTAGCGTTGAATCGCGTCAGTCGAAAGAAGAGTGGCGAGACTTGTGTTGTTGCAACTCCATACATCATCCTTAATCTTAAACAGGATATTAGCGCACAAAGGAGCCGGCAACTCGTCTCGCTCGTCGAACCCAAGCCGAGTTTAAGCCCGCCAGTATGAAGTCGTACGGGATGACATCCTTGAGTGGCGGCAATGCGTGTGTCACAAGCGGCGGCGTATTTAAGCAAATAATTTTATTGCGAAGGCGGCGTTGGGGAGCGCCTCTGGCATGGATTTAGTTGTTTTGACAATGCGAATTATAGAAACGAGAGGACTACGTCGACGGGACATGGTTAATCGTGTTTGAAACGATTGAGATGACATGAGAAATGGAGGGAAAAAAAACAACAAAGAAAAACAGTTGGCAAATTTTATGGCAAATCCAATGTGTTTTGTCAATGCCGGAAGCCTCTGATTGTCTCGCAACATTTTTTCCTGTATATAAGGAAATCTTGTTACCTTTGCCAACACTTCCAAGCACTTCAAGTTAGTAGAAAGCTAGTAGAAAGAAAAACAAATCATACGTGTAATTGAAAATATAAGACTATGAGGAAAAATATAGTGATATGTTCTAATAGATGAATAATCGAATAAACGATAATCAATAATCCCCGTATTTATTTTCAATGTTACAAAAGTGGTTTTAGTTTACTTACAGCAAGTGTGTTGTGTTTATGTTGGTTTTAAAGTATCTTCTTGAAATGTTGCTTTCCTCCACTTTTTCGTTAATGTTTCAAATTCCCTTCTTCTAAATCCTTTCTAGTCGTTCGGGTGTGTTTTTGTTTATTCTCTTCAGAATACTTTTTCAATGCTTCAGTTTTCAATAAATAGTTTCTACGAAGAGTATGTTTACATATAGTCAAAATATGTTTCTTTCTGTTCACTTATTTACGGGTTATCCCAGAGATGTCAATCCACCAACGACTTTTAATGGTTGGCTTAACAACAATTATTTCGGATGTTATGGATTAACATTGTAAAGTTGGACTGCTGAATTCTAAATAATGTGTGTTCCGTCAGGTGTGTCTTCCAAAAAATGTATATTCAAGATATAAATTATTAAAAATAAATGGAGACTTTGATTATTCCCCGCAAAGTAGTTTTAACAGAATTTTATGTTTAATATAAAAAAATTAATAGCATAAGTTGTTAAACTGCCAGAATTCGAATACTAACCATAATTAATTCGAATTCTGCAAATGTTCAATCAAATTTTGATATTTTATCAATACTGAAATTAAATAATAAAAAATTAACGAATTCTTCCTTCCTAATTTATTTAAATATACCCCAGGACTAGTTTTTGTTTACGCCTTGATCAGATAGGATCTAGTGTTATATTACATCAACATAATAGAAATAATACGTATATAGTGTACAAAAATCTGCAGACTTGTTTTAGCGAGTTTAGTTAGGGGGAGATTTTTGGCTCTGTTTCGGCTAAGCATACAAATACGTTGGCTTATGGATTTACCTCAGGTCCGAGTAAATTATTTTTCGACTTATTTAAAATTAAATTCCTATAAATAAATAAAGTTAAAATTCCTTGCAAAGATCACTCTCAGGGTTATTTTTGCCCATCTGGCAATTCTGTAAATGCTAAAATGTACGAAAAACAATATAATAACGAGATTAAAGAAATTCATAAACAAAAGCGACTCACAGGCAACTTCACATTATGCTGGCGGCATTATTACGGCTTTTCAGAAGTTGCAAACAGCCTTTGTTACAATGTCTAGAAATGTATCCAATGTTCATTTTTGGAACAATTTAAAACGCGGGTGGGAGGTTTCCAATCTGGATGAAATAAAACAGAGAATCCGTCAGGAATTACGACAAACGCCAGATTCAGCACTTAATACGCCGTGCGAAAACGAAAATTCTTTCAGCTGTGTATTTTAAATTGCATAATAGTTTGTTGGAGAATAAATTTATCTGTCGACACTATATGCGCCAATCTTTTGTGCCCACACCGATACTATACAATACAAAGGTTTAAATTGCAACAATTAATTACACAAATATAGTTTGTTAATGATAAGAATATTAGCAAATGAAGCTGTGGAAGTACAACATTTTGTTACTATATTTTATTCTATTACTAAATAAATATATGTACTCGGAAGAAAATGATTGCTGACAAAAATAGAGCAGAATAAAACTAAAGCTAAACTCTATTTAGAAACATATCCTCCGTCTAATAACTTGCACAACAACACTGTAAATTATCGAAGAGTCCGCTTTGTGAAAGAAAAAGACGGGTAAAATACCGTCTTTCGTATGGAGGGTAGGTATTAAAACCCCGGGACTCGTGTTGAAAAATAAAACGGCGAAAATGTGCTGAAAATAAGAAAACTTAAACAGAGTTTATTGTGTGGTTCTGTTCCTTAACTTCGGCGTCAAGAGAAATTCAATTTACTCCTTCAGAAAAATCAAACGGAAAACAAAACATATTTCTGGGCTTATGAACGGTGCCAATAAATTCGATTTATTTTTACTCTCTCGATGTGATTTTCATCGCCGGCCGACGCTTATTTTCCCGAGCTGTTGATGTTGCTCCCGTCTCTATGTATGTGCAGAGAATATAGTAAAACCGGTACGTTGCGGTCGGAACCGTAGAAGATACGTTTCATATATGAACTCATGTCATGAAGTAATAATAGACAGGCGACCACCGTTCAGCGAATGTAATATGTTCTAAATTAAAGATGTAACTACAACCTATTGAATGCCTCAGTGATGGCGGTAAAAATGTAACGATATTTATTATACACCTTTAGGTAGGTCAATATCGTGACTTGAACAATAAAATCTACAGGAAACCTTTGAAAGTTGTGCGGTTCTTCTATTCGGTAAGCAATTCCATTGTTCGTTAATCCCGTTTGGTGTTAATTAGTTAAGTAACTAGTAATGAAAGTTGAAGTTATGCTAAGTGTACGCCTTTAATAATCACACCCTATTTCATCATATTAGTGGGTTCCAATCCTTTGAAATTTTAAACTTGCGCTTAATATGAGACGATGGTTGATCTTAAATATAGAATAGTATTTATTGAAATTTAGAATGAATCCAATAACAAATATTGAAAGCATGTAGAAAACAGTAGAAAAGAAGCTGGTACGACATATATCTAGGTGGATATCACGCCAAAGATACTAAGTCGCCTAGCTGACAGAAAAAGCATTCATCTTTCTTCGCAATCTATGAGTACAAAAAGTAATATCAGGCTAGAAAAAGTAAAATTGAAGTATCAATATAAGCTTGCCCGTGATTATAAAATTCAATGCCGCAAAAAAGGGAAATAGCCTGCTTGGTTTGATAGGCTGCTAGAAGAATATGGTTTCCTTTTCATTCTGTAGTTAATAGAGTTTAAGGCTTTGATCACATTATGCTGTACCTTGTTAGTTCTAATTTATATTTGAGTATGTCAGTAAATAGTTGACATGGGTAGCTGTGTTTGCTAAATTGCAAAGAAGAAGGCAGTACAAGAGTGACAAGTTCTTAAATGACACCCCTTTCCCTGTGCCCACGATAAAAATACCTGATGGTATCTTAAAGATGTACTCTTTGATCTTTCTTAAACATTTGGAACAGATGGCAAATGCATAAATAGTATAAAATAAGACCTAAGCGTTATACATTGACTTCAGATTCAAAAAATTATCTTTGCTTTTAAAGTAACAATAGTTTCCTTAGTTAAATGTGTTTTCCTGAAGTCACCGATGTGTTAATGTTATTGTGCAGGTTAATATCAACATTCACTAAGTACTTATTCATTTATAACTGAGACTAAATAAAAATAAACCATTATAGCAGAGTTATAGCAGATCTGCCACCAAAATTTCAATTCATTTGGATGTGAATAAGTTTATAGTATTATTATTAGTACTAAATAAATCTATATTGATTTATTTAGTACTAATAAATCAATATAGATCGAATAACATATATGAAGCATGTCTTGTATTATTTAGACTTCTAGAAATTATAATTATTATTATGTTAATTATAACCACAGACCACAAGTTTTAATGTAGTTCAGTACATTAGTACATAATTTTAAAACTTCGAAAGATATTTTATATGACTAAACATTTACCTCATATTTATAAACAATAAACATCATTTCAAAATACTTTAAATTTACTTATATACAATAGCGTATAGCGCCGAATCAAGAGATTTTTTTTTATATATATATAAAACACTTTATTAATGCGACCCCGGATGGGAATAGGTTGATACAGCGGAGCGTTCTGTACATTAAAATGCATGAATACCGTCCCTTTGATGTTGAAGGGGCGCATTTTACGAAAACATGATTTTTTCGAATACTTTTTTTCTCGCCCGTGCTAAAGGATGAACGAATTCTACTCAAAGTGTAAAGAGTAATCACGATAAAGCTATCAATAAATTGAACCTCAAGGGTTTTTCTTGCGCGGAGAGTACCCCTGGGAGTTTCCCTGTCCGTTGGTGGCCTTATCAAAAATTAATAAATTACATTGGTTGTCTTCATAGCCACAGTAAGACAGACATTCCCGCAAAATTTCCTTTTCTATAAATTTTTGGGAAATAAAGTGTATAAAAAGTTTTAATTGTAAGTGACATCAGCATTGTTTTCAGAAATCTGGAAGAAGTTTGATCTACTTACAGGAAACAAAGAAGATTTCGTTAGCTGGTTTTGTATCACAATCAAGATCAACATCTCAAATAAATTTAATTCTTTCCACCCCAGAATCCAATTCAAGATAGAGAACAAGAAAACCCAATGTTTAAAAATTTAAGCACACACCGATTGGGTACACGATATAAAATAAAGATGTTCTTTCTTAAAGTTCAAAAGTAAATTCAATTAATTAAAAGGAATTCAATAAAAAACGAGGAAAAAAATTTAGATTAAAGATTTTTATTTTATAATAAAAAAAAAGATGTAAATAGAAAAACCAAACAATTTTGAAAAAGAAATAAACAAATTTCGGAGCGTAATGAAATAAGGGGTTTATTCAAACAACACAACCGTCATACTCCAAAAACTGAAGACTATATATTCGAAGAAAAACCGGTAAAAAAAAAGAAAACTTTATATTCTTTGCACCGCCAAATTGTGAATCTTTAGTTTATCGATTTTAATCATTTTTATCGCTAACTTCACATTTTTCATCATTAAACTCCACAGATTCTTTAATAAATATTGTATCTGGATGGGTATTTGGAAAGATGTCTTCCATCATCAATATCTAGATTAGTTTGTATAGCTTTTCGAGATTTTTTTTTTTATCCTAATATATTTTCAATATGTTTTGCCTTGAACCATGGATTCCTATTTTCATCTACCAAGTTCTCATAAATGTGACATGGAATATTACGTGCAACAGGAAACTTAAAAACATTAAAATCACAATTCTAGCAAAAATAATTTACTCTTATCGAAATACACCTATTACAAAATTTATTTTAATTATCTTTTAATGATACATCACTCATTAAAATATGAATATGTAACTAAAATCATAAGATCATTGCGCAGTATCACCTACCGGGTAATGTAGATGCACGTATCTATGACATATACTCTTTGCTTTTTGTTAGATGCGTACGCGGTTATTAGATTAGATTTGGTTAACCACCTGTATATATACATATTTTTTTTTCATTTAGATTCCTAAAAGATACCTTCAATGCCACAACAGCGACCTGCCAGGTAGAAAATGTTTGTGTAAAACAATAATTTTTACATCATTTTCTGAATTGTAATTTAAAAGGTGTACAATACTATGTGTCCGAAAAAATCAATTTAATTATCATTATAATTCCGAAGCATTTCAGTGATAGCTCATCTCATAATGAATCGAGTTATACGATGTCGGTGATAATCGATAGACCCCAAATCAAGATTAATTTTCTTCTTATCAAAAGATGTTGACCTTCTAATGTCCATCGTAACCGGCCGATCTGCCAGACCTTCGATTTTAATTGTTCCACTTAGAGTAGATTGATAACGGATGGTATACATAATGGAAACAAATTATTTAGGCGCACGCTCTGATCTGACATGAACTTCCTCATTTAGTAATAGGAAATTTGTTGGGAGGCGAAGTGATAGTGCCGAATGCTACTACTGCGGAATCGATAGGGTAAAATAAATCACTTTGTAGGGTAAAGTTGTAATTTATTAACGAAGTGACAAACAATTAATCTTTAGATATACACAACGTAGAATTTATAATATACTTCCTTTTGTGAATAGGAGAAGAGATACAAACTGTTTATTCGTAACATGCGAAAAGGGTAGGATTGCTACGAATTATTTTACATACAGCGTTTCAGAAGCTTTGATTATAATTTCAGTTTAAGTTTTAGAACTTATAAAGTATTGATTTATACCGGAGCTTGGACAATAGGGTTTACTATGGTAACTGCTACATTAAGGCTGCCGCAACAGTCTCATGTTAGCGCTCAACTCTTCACTGTATACGTTAATATATATTGGATGTTGACCAAAATCTTTAGCAGACAATATAGAACTAATAAACGTAAAATAATTCCTTCTCTAAAGAAAACAGGGAACTACCTATTTGGAAGTTAGAAAGGTGATCAGTACTGTTGAAGTGTTTTAAGAAGGAGCAAATATGACTCCAAGAGTTATGGAATGTGATTAGTAAGCATTTTATTATTCATTTCTTAAGCGGTCATATGGAAAATACAGTAACCCATATTACGCTTTCGTTCTAAAAAGAAGGTAAGAGTTTGCATTGTACTCTATCTTTGTATCTTTTTGCCAAAAGTAATAAATAAAACTGATTGTAAGTGAAGCAATTGACAGTTGTGACTAGAATAAAATATAACGTACTGTTTGTACCTTTCGAATTAAATAGAAAAACTGTATAAACATAGAAAACGTAGAAAAAAGTACTAGTACGACGAGCATCTCTTGGCTGATTTTCTGAGCAAAATAGGGACCTCTTCACCATATTCGAACGTGACTACTGTGCGTCTGGCTAGAATTGCCTAAAATTCGTAAATCTCTCGCAAAAGCCTAATTGTTCTCTAACGCTCTTAATTGATACTAACTGAATGTTCGTTATCAACAAAATAAGGTGCCACAATACTATGGCAGTGATTAATCCCAGGACTTCCAGCTCTGCTGCAGGACAGGTATGTATCACACCAAAGAGGCATAGGTGATTATGGGTCAAATTATTGCTGTATGTGATCAGAAGGTCATTTGAGGCTTAAGACCTCAGTTCTCACCGAGTAGCCTGTGGCATACTGGCTCTTTTCTGTAAGTTGGACATGTGGGAGTTTCATGTTAGTTTTTTTTTTCAAGTATTTAGCTTCACCGCTGAAGCTTCTTCTCCTTATAAAAGGTTAGATTGCAATATTTTGCGGTCAATGTCAATGTCAATGTCAATGTGTGTCATCAAGAGCTCTTGGCGTAGACTGCGGTATGATATTTCCATATTTTCGACGGATCATGATTACTAGGTCGTACCACTGCATTTCATACCCGTTAGAAGTTAAGTTCTGTAGAAGGTCATCTACAACAAGCATAAGCAAGCAGAGAGGAGGTAACATGATCCCTACCTGGGTGCAGCCTCTACCGGCCCTAACTGTTGCCGTTTCGGATCCCAGCGTATCCGATTTTGAAACATGGCTCTAATTAATTTGGTAAACGATAGGTAAAAATCTTTAGCAAAGATCGCTCTTTCAATGCTCTCGAAGAAGATGTTAAAAGCAACCTGTCCAAGAATGCACAAAGAGCTATTTCTTTTGCTATTAATATCGCCTCCAATCAGCATGCAGCTTACTGGGGGCCGTTGTTGTTGATTTTGCGTTCTGATAGGCGTGTTGGTTAAGATAAAATGGATTATGGTACTCCTAATAAAACAATTTTGTTTTATGTGAGATTGGTATTGAATTAGAAATGTATCGGGTTTCTTTGGCAATACCAGGTGTGTCGGTAATTCCTTTCCGGTTTTTCCGGCAGATGTCACTGGCCATAAGTATGAAATGTTATGATTTGATACATATGTAATTTTATTCTACTGACATTAACCTTAAAACTACACAAGTTACGTTCCGCCAAAATAACAGCGTTATAGATTTATAATTTTTTGAAAATGTCGAGTTTTGTGCCTGAAAACGTGCATTTGCGGCACGCATTACTTTTCTTGTTTCATCAAAAGAAAAAAGCCGCTGAAAGTCATCGTTTGCTAGTAGAGACTTACGGTGAGCATGCTCCAACCATAAGAACATGTGAAACGTGGTTTCGACAATTCAAATGTGGTGATTTCAACGTTCAAGATAAAGAACGTCCTGGTAGGCCGAAAACGTTTGAAGACGCGGAATTGCAGGAGCTATTGGATGAAGACTCAACACAAACTCAAAAACAATTAGCAGAAAAGTTGAATGTGGGCCGAGTAGCAATTTGTGAACGATTACAAGCTATGGGAAAGATCCAAAAGATGGGGAGATGGGTGCCACATGAATTGAATGACAGACAAATGGAAAATCGAAAAATCGTTAGTGAAATTCTGCTTCAAAGGTATGAAAGGAAGTCATTTCTGCATCGAATAGTAACGGGTGATGAAAAATGGATTTATTTCGAAAATCCCAAGCGAAAAAAATCATGGTTATCACCTGGCGAAGCTGGCCCATCGACTGCAAGGCCAAATCGCTTTGGTCGCAAGACCATGCTCTGTGTCTGGTGGGACCAGATTGGTGTCGTATATTATGAACTGTTGAAACCGGGAGAAACAGTTAATAGTGATCGCTACCGACAACAAATGATCAATTTGAACTGTGCATTGATCGAAAAACGTCCACAATACGCTGAAAGACATGATAAAGTGATTTTGCAACATGACAACGCGCCGTCTCATACAGCAAAACCAGTCAAAGAAATGTTGAAATCACTTGGATGGGAAGTTTTATCGCACCCGCCGTACTCTCCAGACCTGGCTCCATCCGACTACCACCTTTTCGCATCGATGGGGCACGCGCTTGCAGAGCAGCACTTCGCCGATTTCGAAGAAGTTAAAAAATGGCTCGATGAATGGTTTAGCTCAAAGGAGGAACTGTTCTTTTGGAATGGCATTCATAAATTGCCTGAGAGATGGACAAAATGTATAGAATCAAATGGCCAATACTTTGAATAAATAAATTTTAACTATCCATTCTAAGTAACGTGTTTTCTTTAGCGAAAAAACCGGAAAAGAATTACCGACACACCTGGTATATAGATAAAAGGTTTACTGCACTTCAATGCAAATTAGAGAAAAGAAGCAGATAAATGTACTGGACCAAAACAATAGCTAAGATTACTACTCAGTCTTATGGTCTTAACAACCAAGTCTCTTCCTAGTCATCAATTCACAGAACCGCTCCTTTACTACTAAAAGGCGTTACCCAATTAAATGGTCATGAAGACGTTTCTCAAATTTATGCGTTATTACACCAAGCCCTTGACAGAATTTCGAATGATCGCTTAATCCTCATTATAACGTCCAATCTATTCGTACTAATCCTCCCATTTAACTTAATCAAAGATGCCCTGGAAATATTAAGTAAACTGTAGAGTAGGAAAATAGCAATTTGTTTTGGTTATCTGGGAACGGCTAAATAAGTTTCCTCGGTATGTTTATACAGTAAAAAGTAATGGGACGTACAGCGATGAGAAAAGGGGAATGCCACTACCATTGCGGGTTCATAGAGTTTGTTATACAAATTCTAGACTGCCCTCACGCCAGTCTAAATTGTTCTCAATTTTTAAATATTGCTTCCGTACCCTCGATAATCCCTAAAGAATATACTCATCGACTACCTTAACGTAGCCGAAAAGTAAAAACGAATACATTAGTTTACTTATACTGTGTGTCTGTAAAAGTTGGCAACAAATTGGAAACTTTTTTATTATACGTTTCTCAAAAAATTTTATTCTTGATAAAAGTTGCTGCATGAACCCAAACATACGGTAAACATAGCAGATCCACTCTGAGGTTAACAATAACAGTGCTAACAGCGCTTCTTTGGAAACCCCTCAAGAGTAAACTACCCTTATTCTGAAAGATACGCAGAAATTTTATTAGGAAAATTTGTTTGTGATGTAGAGATATAGTCAAATACAAAATTTCGGTCAAGCACGCTCAATTATGATATTTCGTCATTTTTCGTTTTTTTTTTTTAACTAGATGCAAATTGTTGATTAAATTGCTATATGATAACACTTGTACTAATTGTTTTTAACTGTTTTTCATTTCGATGTTAACATTCTATAAAATATCAATAATAAATATCTAATTATAATAGAAACATTTATTTCCAAAATGCAACATTACACATTAAAGCATGAGAAGGAAAAATGCAGATTCACTTTTTCCTCACTGCACATGTGTTTCCACATATCCACCGTTCCTTTCTAAGCAGGTAATTGTTCTTCGAGAAAATTCTTTTATTACATTTCTAATAACAGCCGGAGTTATACCATTACATGTTTCCCTAATAGTTCTTTCTAAATGATCAACATTTTCAAATGGTCTTTTAAGGTACACTTTTTGCTTCAAGTATCCCCATAAAAAAAAATCTAATGGGGTCAGGTCCGGAGACCTTGGGGGCCAAGCAGCATCCAAAAATCTTCCAATTACTCTTCCATTAAAAATATGCAAGAGAAACTCGCGAACATTTCTCGTACTATGGCATGTTGCTCCATCATGTAGGTACCATATTTGTTGTCTTTCGTTTCTGGGCAGCTCATTAAGAAAACCAACCAATGAAGTGTTTAGAAATTCTAAGTAACGTTGTGCGTTCATAGTTTGGCGAAAGAAGAAAGGTCCAACTAGTCTATTTTTAAAGATGCCACACCATACATTTGTGGTAAAGGAATATTGATCACGAGTTCGGACAGTAAACTGTGGATTAACGTCGTTCCACCAGCGACTATTTTGTGAGCTGACTATCCCATTCGAAGTAAACGTTGCCTCGTCAGTAAAAAGTATACATCTTGCCATACCATGATTTTCTTCTAATTCTCCTTGGAACCAAGCACAAAATTCAAACCTTCTATCAAAATCTCCTGCTTTTAGAGTATGACTGAACTGGGGTTTGTAAGGTTTAAATTTGTTTGATTTTAATATTTTTGCAACAACATCTTTACTTACACCAAACAAGGCTGACCTTTTCCTTAACGAATATTTAGGATTTTCTACAGCTGAGAGCATTACTTGGTTTTGAATTTCGTCAGTAGCAACCCATGCTTGATGTTTCTTTTTGAATCTATTCTCAACATTTCCATAAGCCTTGAATTTTTTTATTATTTTACTTACTGTTGCAAAATGTATGTTTTTATCTGGGTGTCTGTAATTAAAGATTTCGGCAGCTTCCCTAAAAGTTTTGTAGTTATCTCCAACAATTAGAACAATTTCAATTTTATCTTGAACACTCAATTTCAATGGCATTGTTATTATTTATTACAATTCCAACTGACGATTTGACGCTTACTGACATTAGTTACGTATTTGTTTCGAAAATTTTCCATACCTACTTGATTCAGTACAAGTGTTATCATATAGCAATTTAATCAACAATTTGCATCTAGTTAAAAAAAAAAAAACGAAAAATGACGAAATATCATAATTGAGCGTGCTTGACCGAAATTTTGTATTTGACTATATCTCTACATCACAAACAAATTTTCCTAATAAAATTTCTGCGTATCTTTCAGAATAAGGGTAGTTTACTCTTGAGGGGTTTCCAAAGAAGCGCTGTTAGCACTGTTATTGTTAACCTCAGAGTGGATCTGCTATGTTTACCGTATGTTTGGGTTCATGCAGCAACTTTTATCAAGAATAAAATTTTTTGAGAAACGTATAATAAAAAAGTTTCCAATTTGTTGCCAACTTTTACAGACACACTGTATAAGAAGAGAGTCAAATAATTTTTGCAAAAAAAAAGAATTATACATGCTCCATTTTCATCAATTTACTCTACATTTCCTTTCAGTACCTTCACAAGCGCTTACTAAATACAGCGTTCATGCGACAGTATGCAATTTGGCCCAATTATCACTCTAGATTTTATAATATGACGTCTATAGTAAGAGTCAAATGACGCCTACGCCGCGTTACAAAAAGCAACGGTAACGAGGAAGTTGTGCGTTTGGATCTCTTAGTACAGTCAGCGTGTTTTAAAAGCTACCAACTTAAAAACACTTTCAATTATGACTTTTTAGACGATTTTTAGCATTTATATATGCATAAGTAAAAGTTACCCAAAGAATTTCATTTTGTGTGCTCCCCGAAGGGGTTTTATTCCACTGTTAGAGCGAATGCAATATTTTAAATTATGTATCTCCATATGTAGATTATTCTGTAGATTAATAATGATAATAGTAATATTAATTCCGCCCAGCAGATATCCAGGCATACAATTACAGGAGAGGAAATGAATACATGATATAACTTAATACATACAATATAATACTATAATATAAAAACAACTAGCTATCTTTCATGGGGATTCAACTAAATTCAAATGTACTTGATGGGGAAGCGAAAATATCAAAATTAGAACTGTAGCCATTATTAAAATGGCAGCAAATTCTATGTAGAGATGAATTAAGCATTAATTTGGCGAGTCAAATACTGGGAGACAAATGTTGTGTGTGTCACTGGTAAGCGGTGTTGCATCGATAACGCTATTCACTAAATTGTATAGAAATGTTGGTTACAGTACGCGATTGTTCAAGAGATTGACACTGAAAGAGATTCAACACAGTGATGTGATCATAACCATGTTGTGCATATGTGCCCTCTTGTTTGAAATACACATATTTTAGAAAACATCTTTGAACTCTTTCAAGAGAATAAGAATGAGTTTTGTAGATCTGGTCACCGTTTTATAAAGAACCACACTCTCTTCTAGAGTGCACATAAAAAAAATAAAACGTCATCAATGGATACAATAACAAAAAGTGTTTAGTATTACGTATAATAAAACCTAATGACTTCAAAATTTCTCTTGAAAATAGTTTTAGATGGTCTGCGAATAATAGCTTGTCACAATCTAATAATAGAGGAAAAGCATTGATGAAATTATAAAAAAAGTGGACCCAAGTTGTTACCCGGCGGTACTTTATAGCACATACATATCGTTTTCTGTTAGAGATGTATGACTTAAAAATTGATTGCAGTAACTGAGAAAATCCAATAACATCAAGTTTCATTAAAAGCCCAGTATGATTTAAACGATCGGACGATTTGAAAAATCTGTGTATATAACATTAGCGTGCGCGCCATCACCCAGGCACTCTGACAAGAACTGCATCACTACAACAACATTCGATAGTGTATACCATCTACTTACAAAACTACACCTCTAAAGCCTTTTCTTCTATAATAAGATCCTCTTAATAGGTGGGTAAAGTTAGAGAAGTTAAAAAGACGTAGTTCAATACTGTTTATGATATTAATATCTGATAAATAACCCTATTCTGGATATTGTAAAACCAGTAATAAACAACTTAATTGGCGCGTTTTCAGTTTTTAAATTTTATTCTTAATTTTAATAACATCAAATTCAATAAGCCTACAATCTGACATTTACCAACATCAAATCTTCAGGCGAATAACATCTGAACTTGAAGACTTAAAAACGTTGTCCGGTAACTAGAGCTGATTTTTTATATATTTTTACATTTCGCGACGAAATATGCTACCCACGTCCGTTATATAGAGTGTCCAACAAATAAAGGTACGCATTAATATAAGATCAGTGTAACATATTCGGGAAATTCATGAATGTCCACTAAATGAAGGTGCCCGTTAGAACATATTTTCAATAATAAACCTTATTTTTTGTAACCAAAAAATAATGCTAAGATAGCTTAGCTTCCTCATGGTATTGATGGAATAATTCACAGCAAACGCAATAAAAGGAGAGAGAGAAAAATACACTAACACACGGACATGTTTCTGCCTACCCGGCGTCATCAGCGTGGTTTCGAGAGCACTTTTCATATCTCTACCTTCTACCGCTGTTACAGTTAATACCACAACTTTCAAAACGACAAACTCAACATTTCTTGGCGCCCTCTAGTGCCAAAGAAACGCATGCCTGCCGTTCAGGAAGCAGCGACATAAACCGGGTACTGTTCCCCAAACCATCCCTCGAGCAGTTCACATGACTGCCAATACTGCCAATACCATGAGGAAGCTAAGCTATCTTAGCATTATTTTTTGGTTATTGTTTCTAGGCATTTTCTGATGTGTTCTCTTATTTTTTGTATATGTTGTTTTTGCTGTTGTTAACTGTAACATTTTTTATACTCATTGCTTTTGTAATAAAAACCTGTTAGTTAGTTAATTCTCTTATTGTTTGGTGAGCACCACACGACCTAAGAAAGCAGGGAGCTACGAAATCACAAAGAGAGTTCGGCAAGTTACATCCAAATAGGTAAGTCCTATTTTGGAACGTTGTTTTCTTAACGCCCTTAATGAAGCGTTCATGGGATGTGAGATCTGTTCAGGGAAATGGATGGTTCGGAGAAGATCGTGCAACTTGGCGGCACTCTT
The DNA here is from genome assembly GCA_902655005.2 of Marronus borbonicus. Classification (NCBI taxonomy): domain Eukaryota; kingdom Metazoa; phylum Arthropoda; class Insecta; order Coleoptera; family Scarabaeidae; genus Marronus; species Marronus borbonicus. The sequence continues at coordinate 15,465,626 of LR737381.1, forward strand.
TTATAACATAGCAGCTTGACGCATCGAACTAAACTTAAAACAATATTTGTTTCAGCAAGCATATGAAAGAAGATCGTATGAGTCCTTCGATTAATTAAAATGAGCATGAGCGGAGCCTTCATGCAATTAGGAATTATTTGGGCTCTTCATGATTCGGAAAACTTTTCTATTAGTCTTGAAGCTTCTTTCCATTCAATCGTTAAATAGCTGCTTAACTACAGTATATTTAACTTATAAGCAATATTGGCACGTGTAGCTTCTTCATCAAGTTTTAAACACCTTGTATAAACATTATTTACGGTCAATGGAGTTAGTTTGCCAAGAACAATCTATATTCCAACTTACAAGAGCAGCTCTAACGAAAACGTTGAACGCCTTCAACTTGGTAACATTGAAGACAACCGAACTGTACCTCTCTGTGTAGCGTAAGTAGTCAGGTCCTTAGCGCATATTGATGTTGATTAGCGTCTGGGTATCACGGGAGCGCTACAAACAAGCCTTTGTCGCCAGGATTAGAGAGTGTAAAGGAACTTATTGCTTATTCTGGTCGAGCCTTCTTCGGCCCTTAATGAACTAACGTTAGGCAGATGCGTCTTATATTCACGCCCCTAGGCGGTCTAATCTATGCTAATCTAAGCTCGTCCGACCACTACACTTTAATTGCACCTTTTTAGATTTAAATTACATCACCAACCACTTTTACATTAAGGGCACAATTTCAAACTTTCACCTTGTTGCATGCTAAACACTTTGATTTTGCGAAACATTTTCAATTTAAAAACTCGTTAAACATTCATAGCATGATGCAGTGTTTATTCGTAACGGTAGAACTGCGCGGTCACTGCAAATTCTACGTCTCTGGTTCGTTCTGTCGACGAAAATCTACCAATATTTTCTAATTTCATGTCGGACAGAGCAGTTTTAATCGAGACGTACTGCTCGTTCTATTCTGCTAACCTACGGAGGGAACAAAAGAAGCACTTTTTACTCTACTACGTAGACCTTTACTAGATATTGCTTACAGTATGCGTCTTTTCAACTATTCAGCTAATGTGATGATTTTTGTGTTCTTGTCTAAATGCATTTGTTTAGATGCTAAAGCAACCTTACGTATTAATCTCAGTGCCAGAGCTGACAAATTACTGTCAAAAAGGGAATTAACATTTTACTTTAGAAACTTGTAATTTGTAATTGTAATTATTGTACTTAATTACTTTCTCTTTTCAAGTAATTTCGAATTCTAATTGCTTAAAAGATCGTGAAGTATCCATTTGTAATTTGTATTTAAATACTCTTTGTTCTTTAAAGGTTCAAACGCGAATTACATTTCCAATTATAATAATTATTTCAATTTCAAATTTCTTTTCAATTATAATTACGTAACCTCAACGGTTTGTCTTGTGTCTAAAGGTAGATAAAAAAATTTGTTTTGTACGTTGTATTTTGAAATTCAGCAAAAATTTTTTTGACGTTTTCCTGCTTAAACACATGTTTGATCTCCGCTCTCTTCGTGTTTCTTATTCGTTCGTTTTGTTTCGCTTAAGTGAGCCCACCTATAACGTTAGAAGAGCTATTAAAGTGAAAATATCTAATACCATGTAAGTATTTTATTTAGCAACATTTTATGATTTATAAATACCACCTTTGATATAATTTGGCACTAATTCGGTAATATTTGTATCAAAAATTGATACTAGAGGTATCTAGAATACAAAAAACTCTGCAGGACAATAATAGGCGTCCTTAGGGTATTAGGCTCAATAATATAAAATTAATTTCTGATATACATGGTTGTTTAAAAGCCAATCAATTTTTTACGACACCTTTATACTGCATATAGTCTGTTTCATAAGTAATAAAAGACACTTTAACTAGAGATTTAGCTTTGTGTTGGTTTCATACAAATACGAACTGAGTTGAAGTTCAAATGAAAAATATTGTAATTTGTCATAGTAACTTAGCAGTTATTTTACATATATTTTTCGAAACTGATGGATAAGGTATGTTTTTAAGTGATTTAGATGAGCCTTAATTTATACAAATGATTTCGAATTACAAATTTCTGTCCAGACCAATATTCTCCTAGGTTTTACCGTCGAGCGTCACCGCGAAGTGTCATCACCGCACATCTGAAACCTAGAAATGTGAACGTTTTCTAACAAATTTCACTACTCGTTGAGTAGGAGCATTTAATTTGGAAAATGAAGACAAAATAAAATTAATTTGAATGAGTTCCGCGGAATTATCGTTGTCTAGAGATATATTTACTAAATAAAAGCACCCGAGGAAAGAGGAGCCGCGACTATATAAGCGGCTACAACGTGATATTAGGCGTCGGTAGAGTGTCGCCTCTATCTGCGGCTGCATTGTGATTATTATAGCGATATTTTTAACGTTACAATGCATATTCAAGCATATAAATGTGTTGCAATAAAAGTGCATATTCTCTTTCAAGAGATCATCAGGTGTTGCCGTCAAGACAACAACCACAATATCATCGGCGAACGCCTACGCATGGCTGATAGTGATATAAGAAGGTAAGTCGTTTGCGAACAATGAAAATACTCGGCACTGATCCCTGAAGAACTCCGAAATCAAGCGCATAAGGTTCCGAAAATATATCACCTATCCTAACAGCATTATCACGACTCGACAGAAAGAAAGCAGGCAGTCACTGATAGGGTCTCTAGCACCATATCCTCGAAGCTTACCCAAGGGGAAATTTAAATTAACAGTGTCAAACGCTCGAGGTAGGTCAACAATGTTGCCGGTCGGACGTTATCAAGAAATTGTATCAACGGAATCTAAGTTTTTACTTTATTTTACAGTAAATATTGTAGGCAGTACGGCAGTGTTGATAAAGATACTGCAGCCAAACACGTCTTGGCGATGCAGTGGTAATATGATTAACGGGTTCACCTAAGTACGTAACCAGTTGAGCGGTGCGGATCGGTGCGTCCGGTAAATGTGGTAATAGACCTACATGGCATAAACGCAATGTGGCGTTCAGCTCCACTCTCTCCCCTTGCTTTATCTTTTTACAATAAATGTTGTTATTATGAGAGCAAGGACTGTGGCGTAGTATGGTAAATAACAGAAAAGTATGATAACCTCTCCACCACACAAGTTTAATTAATTAAGAAGTTTCTCAGAGCATTCGGTCACCCGTTGAGAATGATGAACCATCCGTATCCTCGAAACGGCCCTCCCGGATTAATTAATTAAACTTGTGCGGTGCGGAGGTCAGCGATACTTATGTTGTTTACCAATGTTGTTCTAAGAAAAAAAAATCATTTCCATACAATATTTTCAATGCCACTCCAAATACATTTGAAAATCGTTACCTTTTGTTCCTTATTGTATTTGTGAACCAACATTTCCTTTAGTTTTGCCAAACTTTGTGAACTTGATGCTCAAACAATGATTGCTCCTTCTTTGTCCAAAACATTCAGATATAACTCGAAGTTTTATGTCATATGTGAGAAGACGCTGCCAACAAGAAATAGTAAATGTTAAATTATGAAAAATGTTGTTGGAAATTGAGTCATACTATCACTAAGTTTTATATCTGGATAAATATGCGTTGTGCAGCATTATTGTGATGACTGATAATGATATTTTACTCCCCAGCAGAAAAGATCTAGTTACAAAATAATATCAACTAAATTTACATGAGAAAGTAACTATTGCAAAACAGAACTAAACAATTCTAAAACTAGAATTACTCACCAAAAAACAAACTTAAATCTAATAAGAAATCTAAGCATAGAATTATGGAAGGTGCATTGTGGGCCGACATTTATTCAGCAGCATAGATAACGAGGAGAAACTAATGTAAGTGCAGTGATCGAATATTAAATTCTAAGGGTTTCATAACCCTGTTTTTAGAGATTTTAGTCCTTGGTTGAGGGTAGTAAAATACAATGAATGGTCGAGGAACAAGAATGTGTCATTAAGAAAGTTTAACTTGATATCGGTTCTGTTACGACTCAGATCAACACCGTACGATGTATAGTGGTCGGTTTATGTTTTGTCTCCCCCAACGACTAAATGTCGATACTATCTTTCACGTGGCAAAGTCAAATACTTAGGATCAGCAAATAAATGCACAGAACCGCGTTTATTGGGAATACCCATCATAAACTAAAGTGGGAATAATAAAATCTACCTGCAAATCTTACAATAATCGAAATGCGTGGCTACGAGTGGTAAAAAGTATAGATACATCGTCTCAGGGGGAGACAAAACATAAAAACGTCACTGTACTTAGGACTATGTAACTATATCCTTGAGATGGCATATACACTATGTTCTCGGTGGTAAGTCTCTGTTGAACTTGCTCGTAAAAAGTTGACAGACTAAAAATCCGTGTTCCAATTTGTAGCAAATAAAAGCAAATTGGACAAGCAATATAAGTGTAACGGTTGTTAAAGGGCCTAGTATTACACACTATCAATCCCATTGTTCTCGGTTCCTAGCTGGCTACAAAAGAAATATGATCGCTGATAGGCAGAATTGCTTCGAGTCAAAAGTATTAGGATTACCAGTCGGTAATTGGATCTTTTTATAATAATACTATCGAAACAATTAATTATCGCGTTGTGGGAACATTATGGTAAGTACGTTTGAAAGAATTAGCAAAATTTAAAAATATAAATTTTCTATACTCAATTGCATGCATCCCAATGTGTAAAACTACTTTAATTTATAAGACGGTAACTTAATTAAAGTTTCGTTTCGTTTTATACGTGTTTTGTCTAACGCTGCTATTGGTCTAGTTTCTAAAGATGTACGCGCAAAGTTTTTCATTATTGCCCCGTTGGTAACAAGATTTTCCGTATAATTAGTTTTAACATTTCCTCGGAAGAATTATTTCTCAATTAAGTATGAAAATTTGTCTATATTTCTTCCTTAAACTAGGTTAGGAAAAGCGAAGCGCTTTTCCGTTTTAGGTGCTCTTGAGTTTACGAAGGCCTGCAGTTATATAAGTAGAAAAACACGTATTTACTTTATAATAATATCTTTGCGCAAAATATTTAGAAAGAAGGAGGGAAGATAATAATTGATTAAAAATTCTCTACATATTTTCTCAATAAAGACAGTTGGGAAGATAAAATGCGATTGTTCGCCGACAAAACTTCCTTTTAGTGGTACTTTATTACTTATGCTAACTCTTTCGCTTGCGGTTATAATAGGATTAGAAAATTATTGAGGATTATGGCAGGGGACTTAAGGTTTTGTTAACAGTTTTGGGGAAACTGCCAAACTTGATGTAAATTATTCCGGTACTTCCCTTCTGATAATTTTAAGAATTAATGAAAGAGCTATCTCCATTGAATGAAGTATAAAATCTATAAGTAGTTGCAGAAAATTAAATTGTAATTATAAATATTTAAGTAAAGCTAATAATAGCATACAATTTATTTTTTTCGATTGTCGAATGAAAACCATAAAATAGATACATTATGTTATGTATACAGAAATAACGTGGTTTTCCTCTATAGCAATAACATTCCACGATTGACGCGTAAACGCCTAAAGTGCATTCGATCAGACCGCATAACAGAAGGTCCATGTGGGGTAACGAAGTGAAGCGCAATGGCTGGTTAACGGTCGTCACAAAGTTGCAAATTGCGTATGCGATACGATTATGGAACATCGTTACGCGACAAGTACCGCAAACTCGGTAACCCATAATTTGTACTATTGGCGCGCAAACAGAGTTGTAGTCTAATAATAGATATTAATGAAGAGCGGCTTTAATTTAATTATGTAATAAATCGGTAGGAAGGCGTCTCCGCCGCAAAACCGCAGTTACGCTCCTCCGGGGATGATGCATTTACTACTACTGCTGCTGCTAGCGCTACCGCTACGCCAAACAAACCTGCTCTAAGATTGTTCTTCTCGGAACAACCTCCGGATCTGGGGCCAACGCTAGCCGTCGTTTCTTTCCCGCTCGTTCTTAGATGTATGGTCTTTCAGACACACCTTCAGTCTAGCGTACTTAAAAGCTATTTATTGTATGAGCGCCGACAATTACAGCCTTTTTATTATTCCCCAGCGTGGAACTTGGTAGTAACATGGTTTACGTAGGATCTGATAAATGTGGACTTCATTACTGGAACTCGAGCATTATTAAAAAATTGCTTATCCAACATATTAGTTTTTAAATCTCCGCAAACTATAAGTTATACCCAAACCTTAACATCACATCTTATATATTTCGACGGGTTACTTCCGATACCAAAACCGATAAAAGTATTATGAATGTATGTTTTAGTAGTTGATTTCAACAAATAGTCTATTTTTATAAGCATAGATAAGAATTTCAAACTTCGTCATGATGATTACGCATTTGTGTCACTCGACGTTAGTGTGTCTGTAGAAACGACAAAAATCGAATATCGGACCATCATTATATTCTTGTATATGGAGGACAATATGCCTATACAAATTTAGGTTGGGATGGGCACTGTTTATGAGGGCATCATTTGTTACAGTGAAATTTTGAACAGCTAAATTTAGAGATGGTCGAATCAGCTTGATTGACGCGACGGACAAAAATAACAACCGCTTCCGATAACATCGGAAATGGCGCTAAACACTGGTCGAATTAAGGTTAGAAAGATAGGCCGTGGGTATGTCGAACCTATTTGGCATATTTTGACTGAAAATTTGGCAATGGAAAGCCCGTTGGGTGCCGCGCTTGGTCACTCAGGACCAAAAACGCGTTCAAATAAACATTTCCAAAAATTCCTGTTTAAGCAGTTTAAAGTAAAATAAGGCAAAGTTTAGTTTGCATCTTTAGTACTAAAAATTTAGCAGCCTCCAATATATAGATGCGGGTAGTGCATTAAATAAAGTCCCGCGGGAATCGCAAAAGTGACGCCAAACCACTCCTTTCTGAACAAGGAAAATTTTCTGTGTGCTAGAAGAAGAGCCATGACAGCACGCGGTATGGCGTACTATCTTGACTTGATTTCTGCGTTACACAAAGAAAATTAACAAGAAATTTTTTGCAACGACTAGACAGACTCGTGTTTACTCGACTCATGAGAGAGTCAACAAAACATGAGTCGATGCAAAATTCCCCCAGCTTGCTCTAGTCGTAATTTATCGTGAAAAAGCATATTGTCAGGATAAATGCAATTCTGGCACTAAACCATCCCGACCTACAGAGGAGATAATATTAAATATACTTAGTTAGAAAGGTTAGTGGTCTATTTTCAATTATTACATTATTTATCTTTCGTATTTATTGTGTAACTGTGGTTGGAAGCCAATAGTTTGATGACAAGGACAACTTTCAATTTTCCTTGCCACAGATTTTCTGCCAGAGAGTTAAATTAGATTATTCGAAATAATTATTCCAATTATTTGTGTATTATGGCAATTCGATGCTCTTCAGAAGCAATATTGAAAGAAACTGAAATCATGTCAGTTGACTACCCGTTTAAAGCCATCAATTTAATAATTAATAATACATAATCGACAACTACACGTAGGCTAGCTAGTTCCTTGGTTAGATAGGTGGTCGCTACTAGGCGCGAGAGTGACGCGAAACAGGTTTAGCAAATACGGGGAAAAGTGGGAGTCACTTTGGTATATTGTTTCGATCTCAAATTTTCACAAAAGCATCGACATTGAAAACTTTGCTGTGAAAGTAAGTTTCTTTGATAAATCAAATTTAATACCTTTGTCCGTAGTTCTGCGAAGCAATTTATCAAATTAACTAATGCTATAAGGAGATAGATCCGTATAATTTGATTTCATATAGGATCAATCCATCTCGATTACCAAATACCTCCACTGTCACCTAAGCGTGTACTCGGCGGCGTATTGTAATCCGCATATGCTAGTCTCGAATTGGATTTCCATTTTATTGTCGGGTATACGCCGGCTTAAATGTTATTCTGGTTTTTAAAGTTGCAATTTGTAAATAAATCCGAAAAATCCCACCGATGCATACGCCAATCCTTTTTTCCGCCAATAGCAGCGTATGCACATGGATCGGTAGTGTTGTTGCCTACATGGAAAATATCGTTCCGCGATTGCGATGGCTTTGCTTAATTCCGAGATCTGATTTATTTGGTTAATGAAAATGCAAATGAAAGTCGGTTTATTATTCCAAGTAGTCTGAGCAATTTATTTCTCTAATTACACTCGACTGCGATCGTAAAATAATTCATACACGCGGTGAATGCTCGCTTTCGCAATTATAACGTCTGAAATTTCAATTTGATGTAAATTTAGATAATATCTGATAGGAGAGAAATTATTTCCTACATAAATGCGGACACCACACAAAAATGTTTTTCTAACCAAATTTGCTACAAGAGAATTTTCACTGTAAAATCATTACAGGATATTCCCAAACTAACTCTTTATTCAATACACATGCGTCAATAACATCAAAATGTTAATTGCCAGCATTAATCTGTTTGAGGTGCTAACGTCACAATAAACTCACTAGGGAGCAGAATGACAGAAGGTTGTGAAGAGTTTAAGCGAAATGAGTCGGAGTTTTGGCGTTAATTAATAACTGTAGATACAAAATGGATATACCAATATATTCCTGAAGCCAAGGCAGAGTCGAATGAGTAGATTCGGCTCTGAAAAGGCGAACACAATTCGACCATCGGTCGAGAAAGCGATGGCGACTGTTTTTTGAGGTAGTCATGGAGCTGGGTTGATCAGCCATCTTGAAAAAGGAAACTGAAGGCAGAAGTTGCAGAAAGACGGCTGTATTTGAAGGAAAACAAAGTTTTGTTCGACCAAGATAACACACTTCAGTAGTCACGATGGTAAGAATTCACGAATTGGGAATAGACCCATCCACCTTATTCTAGGTCTAGCTTCAAACAACTATTTTCTGCATTTTTGCAAAACAAAATGCCAAATACTATTTGGAGCAACGCGATGAAAGAAATGCGAGTATAGCCAGGAAATGTATATACTGAGAAATAACACTGAATTTGACAAAGAAATATTTTCGGACTATCCTCATGTCTCACCGCTGCAATTACAAAATTTGAACATTAAAATTCTTTGTCAACAACAATTGCTGCAATCTTTTCCTCGGACAAATACAATTTAAATTGAATGTTTAAATTAATATTTAAAAATATCACCTTATTTCGTTTCATTAGCGACGTATTAAATATTAGCGAAGCAGCTTTTCCTTCCAGACAAGTCCGTCAAGATTCGAGTCAAGTAGAAATTCAGCTCAGAAAGAATTCTGCGATTACGTTCTGCGACACTCTACATGAAGTTATATGAACTGTGAACCGAATACGTGAGCTCACCACGCCACGGCAACCGGCGAGAAGCGCTGAACTTAAACGACACTGTCTTAGAAATCCTGGCGGGGCCCCGCGAGAATTACGTTTGCGTAATTAAAATCATTCGAGAAGGCTCCTGCGTGTACATTGCTTCATATACATTATTCAAATATACTTTATTAAAGGCGGGCGGTCCACGATCGTCGGACGTAAAATGTCCGCTTGCGCATAACGTTAAATAAATAATTCTTTTAATCATAGGTTTCCCTTTTGTCGGATACCGTCGATTGTATAATATGAGAAGCGATCATTTAAAATGTCAAAATGAGATATCCAAGTGAATGGACGGTTTTATTACACAAATTTGAAATAGATTACTTGATAATGCTGTAGAAATATAAAGCATATCATTTGAATTTACTATATAATAAAGCTGAAGTCAAACCTAAAAAGTGCATATGACTTTAATCATTTCTTTAGTTCGATTGGCGACGATTTTACGACCAAAATACCTGTTCCCAGTCAAATTCCTCTTCTTTTACTGGAACAAGGTATGGAATATTAACTGAGCCTGCAGAAACGAGTTGCGCTTCATGAAATTAGCAAAAACTAGACAGATTCATATTCGTCTCAGTAGAATGAGTCTGTGTTGCCTACTGGTTTCCCTGAGAGTCGACAAAATACGAGTCTTATATTAGAAGAGTCTGGTTCCTGCTAATTTCGCGAAGCGCACGGAAAGTGTGTCCGTTTCAGCAGGCTTAATATTAACGTCCGATAATAAAAACAAAACTACTCGGTGTAGTATAAATTCATTGTCCAACAAAAAGTGCACGCCACGGGAATTTTCTATATATAATTATGTTCCATTATCCGCAATCGGTGGTTGTTTTTGAAGAATTTCTTCCCATATTCAATTCGTTGAAACGCAAAAAGTCTAGTGAATCTAATGAACTTCCATCATTTTTAATCAAGGAAATGAAAGTCTATTTATGCCAGCCAATTACCTATTTGGTGAACTTATCTTTTGTATTTGGACTTTTCCCCCAAAACTGAAAAATATCCACCGTGAATCCTAAACATAAAATAGGAAACAAAGAATGCATTGAAAACTATTGGCCTGTTTCTATTACTTATGCTTTATTGAGAAACTAAGTAAGTAAGACGTATTCACGTCATATTACATAGACCGCATGAGACAGACGTTGCTATTGCAAATTTTTACGTAACAAATCAAGGGATTTTCTGGACGCGCTACAAGCTCCACAGTGTCGTATTATATGTTTTTCCTTTTATTGCTTAATTTTCCCTCCGAAGTTGTTCGGAAAACGACAAAATTCAAATAATTCCTAAATTGGTAGAAATAGATATAAAAAGTGTTAATTAACTCTTACGGAGAATAACCACATAAATCAAATGCGCTGATGATTCACATATGATCCATTTAAAATAAGTAAGTTTTTCCATTAGAAGCCGCGGCTTCTAAAATGCCACACATTGTTCATTGATCCTACTTCGTTTCTCTACCTTAATAGAACACGTGCGGTTTCCTAAAGTACTACTTGCGTCGCCATCTCGTGTTAAGCAATCAGAGAGCTGCTCGAGGGCCAGTTTGTCGTTTTGAAAGTTGTGGCATTAACTGTGAGGCAACAGTGGTAGAGGGTAGAGATAAAAGATACTATCGAAACCACGCTGATGACGCCGGAAACATGTCCGTGAGTTACTGTATTTTTTTCTCTCCTTTTGTTGCGTTTGCTGTGAATTGTTCCATCAATACCATGAGCAAGCTATTTTAGCATTATTTTTTTGGTTAAGAAGTGGCTGGTTTTATATATTTTTACTTTAAAGGTCATAATTATTTTGGTAAATGTTTGTTTGTGAATCTGTTTTATGTATTTAAACACAAAAAAAGTCTTTCAAAGGATTACCTAGAAAGTATTTTTTGTCGAAATTTAAGCCGCATTCAGTAGGGTATTTCGTCTTGTTACTTAACATATGTAAATAACCTTTTGCATCGTCCTGTATTATTAATTTGACCATTATTTTTTTACTTTCTACATTAATACAATGTACCGACTACAAAACCAGAAAATTTCAACCTCGTAACTTAAACATCTCGGTTATCGACTCTCCATTCCGCTGTCAATAAAATGTGAAATTAATTTAAGTCAAAAAGATAGGTATAGCGAAATCTTAACAGAAGTTATGTAGAACAATGCTATCAGAAAATGAAAAAATATACAGGGTGTTCTCATTAATATAAGCAAGGTGACATTTGTTTCCAACAAATCCAGATATTCAGTGCGACCAATATTCTGTTTGAGATTAGTATCAACAATCCTTAAACACAAATCTTCAGCATCCAGCTAATAATAATGAAACAGCATATCAACATGACTTCTTTTTTAAGAAAATAGAACTTTTCAAACTTTCCAGAAATGCAATTTTAGTCAGTCCTCATTTCTCTCGGAATGCCATGTTTTGGGCAAATATGGGGGTCAATTTTATACTAATCTTTAGCATGATGCCTCAGTTTTATTTCCTTTTATATTTCGATTTTTCTGCGTGAGTATATAAAGAGATTCTATAGTGGACTCTTTTATTTTCAATGCCAAGAATGATTTTTTAAATTAAAGAATCCCAATAAAATTCTAAAAGCTCCCTGCATGACTTGCAAAAACTTACTACCAAAAACCACCACTTTGTAAGGCGTAATACAACATTTATCAACATTAGAGTTAAATTTGTTCACTACTGACCAATAGTTTCACTGAATTTTCATGCAACTATGTATTTTCATGAATTAGTGAATACGGAACAAAATGCATGTGAGAGGCTCTGTATACACATACTGGCTGCGCTATTTATATTTGACACTACACACACATCCTCTTGCAGCTTGGACATCGATGTATTTAAAGCAATGCTGCAAACATCAGGGAAGGGTCTGATCACGACTTCTTTAGAGAATTCATTAGTATTCGAGAAAAGAAAATGGTGGACGCGCCAGTAAGTTAAAAATTAGCTATTTCCTAATTTTTCTCTATTTACTAATGTTTAAGATATCCTAAATTAAATATTTTAAAATACAGTAGCACGAATCAACCGTAACACTAATCATTTCATTGATTAAATTCTGAATTTGGATTAAAAGATTTCAAAAGGCTGATAGAGTAAATTATCGCGTAGGAAAAAGACTCGGGAGGATTGTGATTTCAAAATATCACGCGGTATGTATGCGCGGACTTTGTTAGCCTCAAATTAATGACCTGCGCCCCTTACAAAGCTCGGTGGCATACAACGTCGACAGAGAAAATTTATTCTAAATAAATCGGACTGGCCACTAATTGTTGCCAATAACAAGAAAGCGGTTTCGGAACCGATATTGCAAAACATTTCGTTCGGTCGTTGACGGTTGGAACCCGGTGCGGCTCCTGAACGGTATTGAAAATCGTGTAATTTAGTGTGGAGGGCGATCAAAGCAATATGGTGCTAAATAATGTAGCCAATTTGTCGTAATTATTCAACGGCCGACGAGACGGTGTTCATCTAGTCAATACCTAAATTGATGTGTTGACGGTTTGCTCATTTTAAGTACCTGCCGGTTGATGAACGCCTAGAGCGACGAGTTTAATTCACTTATTACCTTCCGATAAAGGCCCTAAAGGGTTTTTATTGCATATAGAACTGCCGTTATATTGAAGCGATTAATTAGTTTATTAGCACAACACTGCTGGAATGGGGAAAAATGTGTTTTTCTTCTGATAGTACATAATCTTGAAATATGCTGCTGAACTCGACAATGTCAATTATTTAAATCTGCTTTATAGATCCAGCCCATCAATCTTTGAATGAAATTGAACGAAGCAGTTCTAAAGCACTAAAAGGAATTTGGTAGGTATTAAGAAGTACCGCCGTTAACTGCCTCCACAGATTAGAAAGGCGAAAAGTTGTAAACACCTAAATGTTATTCGAGTGCTTTTTTACTCTTCATCGGGGTGATAATACATGAATGTTTCTAACTACTTATGGCATTGGAAAAATCGAGCCAAAGACAAGCATATCAAGTTTGGAAAGTCAACAGAAATTACTGGAACAGCTCTTAAAGTAAAGTATAAATAAACAGTTGGCAATAGCAACTTGAGATGAACTGGATAGCATTGTATACCAAAATCCAGTGTGTTTAACATGGATTTTATCAAGGAACAGCAACTAAGCAAGTCATTATCAGGAATATAAGCGTAGGGTAGAGTATTTGGAATGTGACACCAATAGTAGCAAAATAAAGGTTTCCTTTATTAAGAGCAACGTTTTGTTTATAAAATAAAATATAACAGGTTACCGATTAGCAGGAGCTTTTAGACGACATTCCTTTGAACCAAAAGCAAATGTCGTTTCGGCGCATTTTTCGGTGGTCGTTAGAGAGCGGAACTCTTCTCTGAAATATTCTAAAATTGTGTAGGTTTCTCTTGTAAATGACCTCGAAGAACTACAACGAGTGGATCAATGATGCCACCCAAACCAAGCCAATGGAGAGATTTTCAAAAGAATTCGAAGTTCTATGCGGTGGATATGTTAAGACTGTTGCGAAATGGAGAGAGGGCACTTTGAGCATCTCATTTGAGCTTTTTCTCCTTATTGTTTGTTAATAAAGTACATTGTTTACCGTAAATGCAAAATGTTTCGTATTTTCGAAACCGTCCAATTGTCAATCTATGTTCATTAAGACTTTTCTGCATATTTTTGGACGTACAATTACCGCTTTAGTTTTTCTTTCTAGTACCTCGTATTCCTCCAACATACTTTTAGCTCTACTATAATCAGAAGACCGATTCAGTGAAATGCTTTGTTTGAACCAGTACAACCACACTACCACTGTGTTGTTGATCTTCCTCTTTCTAAAAGAATTTAATTTTGTAGACTGGATATGCAAATCGTATTTTCTCTACTTTTGCTGGTGTTAGAACATTTAAAATATTCTTCCCAAGAATCTTCTTAAATAATGGCCGTAATAGGTATTGCACCTGCAAAATTTTTAGACCCTTTAAAACACGTTCTTTAATTTACTTCGTTGTTATAATCGCGCAGAACTATTAAAAACTGATGATGTTCTACTTGATATTCATTACCACATGAAGCACTTAACAGCGTAATTGTGAAACTTCGGCTTTAGCGTCTCTGTAATTGTACCATAAAATCCTTTAGTAGCTTATCAATGTAATATAGTGTGCAAATGTGTATATAAACGTAAATTACTAACTGTTGCTCTAAAGCGATCTACCTTTTTCGAGGGTGAACGTTATAAATAAAATGGCTGCTAATTTTGTTCAATTAGCGCATGTAATGTCGTCATTTTATACATTATATTGCCCCTAAATACCTGCTTAATTACGCGTATTTACGTTGCACAGGAATTTCATTAGCGAAAAATTGGGGTAGTTAGTAAGGTTCAATTACCAAGGAAATTATTTGAAATAAGAAACCTGAATCGATTTAATTTTTTTTGTTACGTATTAGATAAACACAGAAAGTGGTCTGGGAAAAATCAAACCAGCTAAAAAATAAAAGACAGTAAAGATTCTAAAAAAGAGTTAAAAGGAACTGATTGAACGAACTGATTTTTACGAACTAATAGGCATGAAACGGTTTAATCATCTGTGAACTGAACAAACGATGTAAGTGAGATAATGAATGTGGGGTTGTTAACTCATTCCGGTGCCACTTCGGGAAAAACGTAAGACTCCGGTCGATAGGGTGAGTTTGATAACTTTCCTATTCCATCTTGTGCTACTCGACGACTGGTTTCCAAGAAAATGCACGGTCTTATTTCTTTAAATTTAAGTAAGTTCCCAGATTACTCCTACAACGTCCGGATACTTTGACCTCGTGGTACATTTGGTTTTATAAAGCACTATCAATTACGTACAAATATTTCACAGAAGATATACGTGTATTTTGCCTAAGCGTTATTTGTATAATAGGAAAGTAAATAATTTTATAAATGTATTAAATATATTGTAATGAATTATTAATGATTAAAAAAAAACAGCTTCTCGGCAATAAATGTTAGTCCAAATAAATGGGGATTTAGCCACATTTTATTTTCTGAATAGTGTTAAATAAGATAATTTTTTTCTGTTTCTTAAATTAAACCCTAATCGTAGTTTTTATAAATTTCTCTAATTAAGATCTATCTCTCTAGGTAAATTTATACGTTGTCACTACTCGTCATAGTACTTTAAGTGACAATATTGTGCAATGTCCTCGGCGAATGTTCTGCCCTGTTATATTCAAAATGTATTTAGTTTCAAATCTTGTTTATAATTTTAAAGTTTTCAAAATTAAAGAATCCATAAATGATTGAATATACTTTATTCTTGCTATACTTTTTGTAACTTTAACTCATTGGAAGAATTTTGGCATTTTTGTATACAGCATCACCATGAAATCGTAATATATTTGGTGTGGGTATTGGAAACCAAAAGATTGTCGTCTAAGTTTATTCACAAAGTAAACTTTGGATATGTATTTGAAAACTAGGATAGGATAAAAGGATTTTTGAAAAATAAAATTATTTTATCCCGATTATGCACGAAAATTTATTACGCTACGATAATGCTGCGTATCAAATTTTGAAGGACGATAAGTTGCAATGGTTGCCATATCGTACGTGGTCTACAACAGTGTCATAAGTAGAAAAATATTGATTTGAAGGAATCTAGGATTGAAAATTAAAACAGCAATTAACTATTACGAAAACAAATTTCATTATTTTTCTGTTTTGGTACAGATCTACATTTACTCAGATAAAATCAGACTTTTGGACTTGCGTGAAGTTCACTGATACACAGTGCATTTGATTAAATTTATAATTTTTTCTTCTTTTTCTCCTTCTTCTTCTTTATCTCTTTCTTCTTTTCCTCCTTCTTCTTCTTTGACTCTTTCTTCTTTCTTCTTTTTCTTTTACCTTTTCTTCTTCTTCTTCTTCTTCTCGATTCGTTGTATCTTTTCATATATTGCCGTTCCTCTTGCGCCTATTCCTTCTACTGCCTTCTGTTTTCGCTGTTACTTTAATTTCTTCCAAAGTCTTTCCCTTTTTTTCCCATTTCCTTTATCTGGTCTATGCTTGTTTAAATATCCTGGGTCCCGTATTTTTCTTGTCATTCTGTCTTCATCCTTCTTCGGTATTTCATCTCCATCGCATTTATCTTTGGTTGATTCCCTTAAATATTTCATCCGCAATTAGTACAAATAATAATGGGCTTAAACTGTTCCCTTGTATAATTCCTTTGCACATTTTAAACTGTTCAGAATTTTTGGCTTTAATTTGTGTTCTAATTCTTATTCTCTAATGCCAAGAACATTTCTCCTCTTTCTTTTATATTTCGTTTTATTTATATATTGTCATTCGTTTGTTTTTCAAGCCTGAAGGCTGCCTGTTCTTCTTTTAATTTTTTGCCACATATTCAGTTAGTTACTTTTTTAGTATTAGTAGAAATAACAATAAACCCTTTATTTCAATAACAGCGTGACTAATGTTCAATAAATATATATAAGGAGAAAATTAACTTTGAGAAACTAAAATATTTTTGTTTGCGGGTTATGTGTGCAAAACATATATTATTTTTTCATTCCCTTTGAATTTTCTGTTTCTTCCATGGTATCTTCAACATCTTCTATATCTATTTCTTTCCATCTTGTTGCAGTAATTTGACCATTTCCGGTAATATACCGTCTTCTCGTTTGGTTTTCCTATCCCAATCATTTGTATATTTTTTCAGTTTCCACTTCTATTATTTACCATTACTGGTCTAGTACCTTTTTCGTTTGTTTCTGTATAAGTAATAATTCTTGTCTCTTATTGCCTTTATTTGTTTACTCCTGACTTCTTTTAGTTTCTTTATTCTTGTCCAAAATTTTCTGTCATTCACTTTATATAATTCTGCTATCTATTCCCTAAATTCTTCCCAAGCTTTCTTTTTCTCCCGCTCCTTTACATTTGCCTTTACTAGATTTCTCTTCCTATTTTAGTCTTCTTTATCTTCCACTGTTTTTGTTTCGATATATTTTTTCCAACTCGCTTTCTTTGCCTTTATCGCATATGAGGCATATTCCATTTAAGAAAGTGTGCGTCAGAGAATCTGAGCATCCTGTATACTTGAATATAATTTGCGTTGTGCAGTACCTGTCCTCAAATATTTAGTATTGGAGAATATTTTCTAATACTAAACATTATTATCACGCACTATGTAGGCACGGTGCGTATTATCCAAATCTGCGAAAACAAGTATTGGCTGAAGCAAAAATAAAGAATTTTCTGGGAGAGAACATATTATTGAAAAATCTCTTAAAGGTCGAAGTACGATTTTCCAATACCGGCGACAGGAGATAAGAAGGACCTAATCCCTGCCCCAGATGGAAGGAGAATTGTTGCGACCTATCTTTTCCCTAAGGTTTGCTGATACTGGTAAAGTTATTATTAATAAAAATACGCCTATCGAGTTGATGTTGTTGGGAAAAAAAGAAAATTTACTTTCTTAACCCGTTCGTGTTGAGAATCCTGCTATTATGAAAATCGGATTCAAGGTTCTTTATTTTTTTTGAGGCTTGCTTTTGTGGAATTATATTTTCGATTTTTATCTAGGTATGAATAATTCTTAAATCGTTAGTTCGGTTCCAATGTACCTAACATCGTGATCGACTACAAACCCTATCATATTCATATTACTCTGTAAATGGTTAGTAAAACATGATTGTATCATCCATCCTATCTTCTTTTAATTTAATTAGAAAAACAGAGAGGTTCGTAAATGTCCTTGCTTGTACCATGCATTAATCATTCTGTTAATAGCTGACTAGCGATAGAGCTAACTAATCCAGAGGCTAAATGAGGACTTAATTGAATGCACGGTATATCTTGCCATACTTACAGCTCCCTTACAACTAGCTACCTCATCATATATATCGGCCGATGGTTTATATTTTAGACCATGCAACATCTCTTGCTTTCCGTGGCAATACGTGGCAACATCTAATAGCCAGGATAAAATTTCATTTGCAAATGAAGTAATTTCTAAAGAGCTGGTATAATCAAATGACTTCGAAAACATAGCAAAAAATGTGAGAATGTGTTCTAGCTGGTCAGCCTAGACTAGAATCAATGTTTGAATGGACCCCGGCATGGAAGTAGGTAGGCGCAGGATTAACTCTTGTCCTCGCAAAATCCTTTGAACTAGAAGTTGTTACGGCCTGTTTTATATTTGTTTTTACTCTTATGACACCGTCAGCCTTAATATTTATAGGACAAATATCAAGATTTGTCTTGTTATTTTGTCCATTCCTGTTTCATCCTCCACTTCTCTTACAATCCTTAATTTACATGACTTAGTTTTGCCTCTCATACTATCAGTTAGAGTTCACGGCTAACGGTTATGCGCTCATCAATGATACATTTGTTTGCTTCGTTGTACAGTTTCTCTGCTATATGTATGAAGACCCGGAAGTGTTCCACTTGTGCCTGTGGAATTTTCTCGATTTCTAGATCCATACATTTCTTTTTGTAACCAGCGAACCTAGTATGCTAGTTTTCGTTAAAAAAAAAGTCGTTAACAAATGTAATATGATCATACATCATGAATATACAGGACAGTGCACCACATTTGCGTTAAAAGGGGTGAGATATTTTTTAAATATTTTAGTATGTACATAGGTTCATTAGCAGCAAGTCTGAAAATTGTTTCAATATATACTGGGTGACTCAAAAAAAGCTACACGCCAAGGTTGTGAAGACTTAAATAGACTACGGACTCAATACTAGCTGTTGGCCTTATGGTCCGTGGGTGGGTTTCTTATCAAAGATAACATGACTTAAATATGATTGAATAAACAACTTAAATGTAAAAAAAAGTAATGTTTTAACAAGTGTTACTGTTGCCTATCATTTTCATTGCATGAAGCTGCTCTATTTGTGAGCAGTAACAATAGCGTAAAATAAATGGCAAGAAATGAATGTTCGGAATTGAAAGTCCCAGTTTTCAACAAAAATGTTGAATGTGAGGTGCGTCTGCTTCCAAACTGATCGGATATAAACACAAACGGCTCAATACTGAACTCCGACCTTTCGCTGTAAACCCCATTCGCACACCCGCTTTATACCTACTCTAATAATAATTCATAGAGAAGAGGATGTTACCCGAAGTGGATGAAAATGTATATCCAAATTATTAATTGTTTATGCTATATTCGATATGAGCAGTGCCGTATACAGCGGTTGAGTTAGTAAAGTATGTTAGCTCGTCTAGAAATCATACCAAATACACTATAGAATAAATTAAGTGCAAGCAACTAGCTGCTCATAGTACTTGCATGTAAACGTAGTGTCTCTCCTACGTTAGTAAACATGGCGCAATTTTAGATTTAAATAGTATTAATGTATAATATACATCAAGCAGTTACGAATATAACGCAAGCCTTACAAATGCCACGTAATAAAACACCTGAACTCAATCTCGGAGGCTGAATGTGAGTGATAAGGGTACGTAACGTGCAATGTTAAAGTTTACATTTACAAATTGCTGTATATATTAACCTAATCTATAATCTATATATTCTAGGTTAAGGCAGAAATTTGATATTTATACTAGAGACGGGTTCATGCTGTGTTACCTTCTATGTGGAAATTATGCTAATTGGCTGCTTTCATCACCAGAGATTTAATTGTTTCTGTCGTTTCACTACATTCATAAAGTATCTCAACATTCCACGCTTGACTTCGTAGTTATTTTGCCACATCATAGACAAAATGAAAGGAAAATGTAATAATTGTGTATCGTTATGCATAAAATTTGCTGTTCGTAACATAGTTCGTTACTCCAACCTACTCTTTACATTATACATATTACTAATATTAATTTTACGTAAAATATATGTGCAGACTAGATGGGAAAATTTGATTTCTTACAAACGCCATATAAGCCTAAAATAAACATAAAATTAGTAGAATTATTTTCAGAAATCACGCCCTCAAACACTACGGCATTGGAACGCTGAGCACTTCACTACGACTCTTCCCACAACACTTCGCTGACACTGGACGCACGTTTTGATCAGCTTCAGTAGTGAAACTTCAAAGCCATGGAAGATGATGAACTGAAATTCAATTTTAGTGCTGGAGTTCAGTGCCAGTGATGTGTTGTGGTAAGGGTAATAATAAAGAGGTTTGCTTATTTGGCTTGCCTACTTCGTGGATGGCTATTATACATTGCCAACCTCCATGTGTTCCTTACTCTATAATTGTCTTTCGTACTGAAGTTCTTGACGGTTTTCATTATGTCCAATGTTACTGTTTCAAAATTCGCTGATAGCAGCGGCTGCTTTCGGCAAGTATTTTGATATTGGAATAATCAACTGTGTTCTGTTTGGCAATTTCTGAGCTGGTCGTATGCCCTTGTTTATTTTTTGGTGTTTCTGGACTTTGCACTGTATACTGCGTCCGATTTGTTCGACATATGGTTTACTACATGGGCATTGTCTCGTGTACAGCAACACTAATCTTCTAAGGCAGCTGGGGGTCGCAATTTGTCTGCCGCGAGTGGATTGGATTGAAACCTAATAAGCTCTAGCGGAAGCTTAAAGAGTGCTAACCAACCGACATGTTTCTGTGTACCCGGCGTCATCAGCGTATTTTTTACCTCCCATCGCAACTTCTTTCTCCGCTTATATTCCTTCCTTCGAAACGACGAGCCAGCTATCTTAGCTCAGGTGCGGTGGTCTGTCTACTTCAGCAGTCCAGGAGCTGTTCGGGAGATGGCTGGGGAACTTTACCCGCTCTCTATCTCTACTTTCTAGACGGCAAGCGCGTGTACCTCTTGACACAAGGTGACGCCAAAAGATGCCGTTTCAAAGAAGAGGAATATTAGCCGAAAGGTAAATAATAATGATCCCCGATAGGCAGAAACATGTCCGTTGGTTAACGTTTTCTCTCTTCATATTGCTTTTGCCGAGAGGGGTTCCACCAATACTGTTAGTAGCTGTATTAGCAGCATTATTTTTTGATACAATTATTTCGTAGTTCCTCGTATAATGTTATTGGTAACACTTCCTATTGTTAGTAAGGCAAGAGCTTTTGTTTATATGAAGATTGTTTATAAATCAAACTACTTTTTTCGTGTATCTTGCATTTGGAGTCTAGTTTTTCTAGTAGCATTTTTTCTTTTACGACTTTATTATATTTCTCTGAAAGATCAAGGTGCTTTTCAAATTAATTACTGATACTCTCTTCCATGGATTTAAAGAGAAACCTGTTATTTAACAATAATCCCTTTCCTGACAACGTGCTCTTTTTTCCTAATTACCGTCCTTTGTGAGCTTTTCTTTGAATGTCTTCTTCACATAACCAATCGATAATTCTATTTAAGTCTTGAAATACGGCTGTATTTACTACTTTGTGCGATATTGTGCATCTGTGGTAGATTCCGTGTGTTTATTCTAGCGTTAAAAGGAAGGTGGAATTTGTTGAAGTGATGTCATAACTTGTTTGGATAATACGTCAACTCTTCTACGAGATCCCCTTCAGTATAATTCTTTAAACAAGTTGCCTCTGTACAGCGTTCTCCTTCTAGTGGTGCATTCGGTTAAGTTTCGTTCGCTACACGAGTGTGGCTGGTACTTCCTTCTCTTTTAGTTCCAGTTTTCCACAGGCACCCCGACGAAAGATCCAGTTGCTCGCCTAAGGTAACAGATAAGATAAAATTACGTTATATTCACACAACTTTTAAAGTGATTCTTACAACGTGCTCCATTCCCAAAACATTGATGGGTCTCGCAAATAAAACTGTCAGCATTTATAACTGATTAACCAGTTTTCCATTTTTTTTTATTCAATAGCAACATTTTAAAGAACGAAAGTATATAAAAACGTCTCAATAAAAAGGGGATATCCTTTACTGGAAATGCCCTTATACGTTATTGTCATTCGAGCAGGCTTCACACCGGAAATATACTTGATATATGTAATAAGTTGGCGTTTTGGGTAGCCCAGGCGTTCACATCTAGTTTACTTAGTATTCTCCAGTCGATTCATATCATTTATCAGAATACGATTCCTGCGACTGGCTATGAAAACTCCTTCCACCCGCACGAGCACATATTGGACGCTTTATTAATAGCACACTTGAATAATGCCTCATTCACACTTCACCTACGAACTTTTACCGACGATCCGGATATTTTCTTTCAATTATCGACACCTTTTGTTATCGGGAAATATCCAAACTAAGACAGCTGTGACTTATAACGTGGTATTATAACATGAATTGTTATTTTTTGAGATTGTATTCTCCAATTCAGTAATCTGACATTTCATCATCAATCCTGAAAGAGCCTCTCCGAAAGTCTGTTAACTTTAGGTTACCTTAATAATAAGAAATAATCAACGTTATGTTCAGTTGTACGAACATAAATAAAAATTTAATCTCGGATTAAATCAAAATGTAGATAGAATACCTATTTAATTAGCTGTAATTATCACGTTTCACCTGTTACTTTAAATTAATTCAAGGTAAAATTTTAATTCGTGTCGGTGATCGTTAATCTAATATTTTATAGAAAAACTATTAATATACACCAATAACAGGAAATGAAAAATGTGCCAAGTAGTAGTAGATTTGTTAGCTCAGAACTTTCCACTTGGGTTTAACAATTACATTCCTTTGAATTTCCGCAGAATGCTACTTTATTTCATTTAGAAAACCAAAGACAAATAAGTAACATGCTGGAAGAACAACAGAAGTTTATAGGGGATATGAAGAAAACAGTATCTCAATTCCCTACGTCATCGAAAGCTTTGGTGCTTCGATTAGAAAGGATGGTTTAATTACTATTTGAAATATGAATTGGTTAAAACAAAAGCCAATTGAACAATGTCTACCATCAACTATGAAAAGTAACTTTAAATAAGATGGATATGCACAGTTAGATATTGTGAAAGTACTTTAGTCTAAAGAGATACTTTCCACCCAGACTCACGGAGGAGAACATTTGTTGGAGTAGGCTTCTTGCTTCTTATGCAGCTTCTTATACAAATATAAATCATTTTCTACTTATAGTTGGAACATTTTTTAGTACCCACACAAATAGCAAATGAAGATCCGGCAAACAATTTGCTTTTGAGTCTGTAACACATTAGATCAGCGAATAAGTGGCTGATGTTGTTTACACGCACTAAAACAATTTATTGTTGAAATAATCATGCATACTATAATCAATAGCAACAATTCAATACAGCAGAAGCGTGAAACTAAGCCTCAGAACAACTATGTGTAGTACAGAATGAATCCTTCAGCAAGCCCTACCAAACGTATCTTCGCAATTTAGAAAACGTATGTCATTCAAGATATTGCACTTCTGTTGGGTTTTTCGTTCCTTACAAAAACTATTCTTTAGACTTTACACTTTGAAAGCAGCTCATTGCTCACTTTGGGATAATAACAATTAGATCTATGAACAAATCATCATATTGTAGCGTTTACCTGCATAAAACATATCCCTCAACACACCCATTTTTTTTAATTTTAAGGAAATCTTATTTATCTTCAAATGTTTGTCACACTGCGTTTAAACTACTAAATAACTTTGCTCTGGTTATAAGAAGCGACAGATTATAAGACCTACCTCTATATTTGGAAGCGAGGTACTATTATTAACTTGACGATTCCAACTTAAATCGACTTTTAAATTTCAAGATGCATTCGTGGATTAGCGATTCGTAAAATGTCACCGAAAGTATTCACATGTGTACTATAACAAAATAAAATGTCACGTACATGTTAAATATTGATTTTACAAAGCTTTAGGTGTGCACAACATTGGAAGTGTAAATAAACAAAATTTCGAAGGGAGTTCTTAACCCTCAAGTGCTATCGTGGGGTGTTTCGGAACCCCAGAGGTCATTTTTTTTAAATTTTTTCTAAAACTATTTTTGTCACATTTCTAAGGTTCCAGGTATTCGCCTATGCAAATGAGATATGTAATATAGTGTAATTTATTATTTACCATATTCTACAGTTTTAGCAAAAAATAGCTTTTGGGGTGTCTCAACACCCCACGATAGCAATTACGTTTGTTTTTTTCAAAAATAGCGTAGTGTATTCTAACCAATGATTTAGAATTTTATAGTGATAATAGCCCTCGTCCTCTTTTGGGGAAATCACAGATGTTGTTGTGCATGTAAGTGTAGGGGATTCACTTATATACGTTCCAATTCGGCGATTTTTATTATAGTACCTACATGTACAGGGGATTCACTCATTTATGTTCGACTTCGGTGATTTTTTACAAATCAAATGAGCAACTTGTAAAATGCGCAGAATGCTTACAAAGGTAAATTGTAAGAAATTTATAAAAATCTGATTACATGAAATAACACATTACATGTTTTTTGTCAAATAAAATGTACGCCTCACAACGTCATTGTCAGAATTTTTATGTGAAATGCTAATGGCATTTTCTTTTACAGGGAGTAAGACCATAGTTTCCAGTAACAGAAAAAACCAAGACATCTTAACAATACAGAACACAATTTTGTAAAAAGAAAAAATTGTACGAAGAAATACTTTTTACATAATTTTTATGAATGTAACATTTCCTCCTAATTTTCTGTTTTGCTTTAAATAAAGTTTTGTTTTTCCTTACAACAATCGCAAGATAAAGGTCTAGTTATTACACTGTGGGTTTAAAAGTGAAAAAAAAAAGATAACTAACAAAAAAAAGCTAAATTTAAAGAGTGGGGTGTAAAACACCCCACGATAGCAGTTGTGTTACCTGAAAACACGATAGTACTTGAGGGTTAAATAACTTTGGGCTGAAGTCACGTTAGATTTTCTGCGGTAAACTTCGTGAGAGAAACATACAGAGAATTTGTTTGAAGAAATAGTGCTGTAACACTTTGAATACGCGCACCATTGCGCTCGTAGTAATACAGCTCCCGACTTTTCTACTCTCTGACATAAAGACGTTCAATATCAGGAAAGAAATAAAATGATCTTTTATTACAAAGGAAGAATATATCTGATTCTAACATATGACAAATTTCTACAAAGAAAGTGAGTATAAAGTATGATTTTCTCCATCAATGCATCTCAGTTTTTCTACCTAAAATGTGAGAAATATACGTTCCACATTTAAATTGTTTTGGTTAAAGTTTATTTCTCCTTATTCCTAATGTAGGTGAACAAGAAACCAGGTTAGGGTATACAAAAACCATAATTACGTAAGTGTACAAAAGACATTGACGAAATCGTTAAAAAATAATGTTATTTAATTCCCAAGATTCATATATTATGTGACTTTGTGAAGTGGTGATAAGATCTCTTTATAAGCAACCCATGCTAAATGATAAATTTTTATGTTATTCTGGTCTGTTCTTGTCAATTAAATCCAATTTAGTAGGTACATACGTATATAATAAAGACACCCACCATCGAAGTGAAAACCATTAGCTTCAGCGATGAAGTTAAATACTTGGGAGTCACATTCGACAAAGAACTAACCTGCAACTCCCACTTATCCAACTTACAGGAAAAAGCCACTGCGGCGTCACTAGTATGTCGTAGATTGGTCGGCAAAAACTGGGGTATTAAATCCCAAATAACCTTCTGGTCATATACGGCAATAATTAGGCCTACGATCGCCTATTTGGTAGCCCAAAACAACTCAGATGACTGTGAAACAGTAGCATCTACAAAATCAAAGGCTTGCATGTCTCAACATTACAGATGTGAACCGAGCCTGTCCCATAGGAGCGTTGAAGACCCTGTCGTGGTTAACGTCATCTCTATTGAAGTAGGTTATATCGAGTGCCCACACTCTTTGCAGAATGGATACTATAACCTGGGCATATTAGAGGGCATCTCAAAATCCTCCACAATTTTGATCAGATTTATAAGGTAGGTATCAGGGGAGCCTTAAAAGAAAAGAGGTATTCTGGCATACTACACGGACGACTAGAGAATAAAAGGTGTTGAATCAGGTACAGGATCCATATCAATATACATTTCAAACACAGACTTTTGCTCTGAACCTGTGCACCATCGAGATAGCGATACAAGGCACAGCTAGAAATATATTCAGGGACACGAAGCTGATCTGATACATGAATGTGTACGCAACTTAGGGCAACTGGAACACAAAAACCACGTTACCTTGCGGTGGGTACCAAGCCCAGCAAGCTGTCAAGGGATCGGAGGAACCAAAAAAGCAGGTAATTAAGCCAATGAAGCAGCAAACAAGCCTTTCATTGCACCTGACCACTTTGTAGTTTCCAAAAGAGCCACATAAAACAAGCAAGAGACATGGGAGGACAATCAAAGGGCCTGGTACTAGGAAAGTGTTCCAGGACAAAAACAGGCGAAAGCACCCATATCAGGTTCGCCAAAGGTAGCAAAAGTAGCGCTATTGTACAGCAAAGGGAACCTGAGACTACTGGAAGGATTTCTGGCAGGTCATGGAGCTCTTATAATTTATTCAAACTACGTAAAGGTGAAGGTCAAATCTGTCGTCTATGCGAAGAAGATCTGGAGACAGCAGATTACATTGCATGCAAATGTGTTGTCACCATTCGTACACGACACCAATATTTCCGTAGGCCATTTCCTGCATCTACTGAATTGAAAGAAGAAGAACCTAGCGTAGCATTGAGAGCACACTGTTACAATGGATCTAGCAGCAGCAGAGACTAAAGGCATCTGCGCTATGGCCCATGGGTTTACATCACGTGG
The DNA here is from genome assembly GCA_902655005.2 of Marronus borbonicus. Lineage (NCBI taxonomy): Eukaryota > Metazoa > Arthropoda > Insecta > Coleoptera > Scarabaeidae > Marronus > Marronus borbonicus. The sequence goes on from LR737381.1 coordinate 15,492,678, forward strand.
CAAGTAGTACCACCTAATGTCCCCACCACAGTATTCTTTTCTTTGTTAAATGCTTAGCTATTAAACCGATGTAAACGAAATCTCACAAAAACACTGCGGACACATTAATATGACGCAGCCGATTTCACAATTGTCTTAAAAAAAAACTCTTAAAAGGAGTTGATTACTGAAAATAACAGATAAAGTTCATCTGAATTACACCAAGTATAAATTATTATTAGCCTTAATTTAAACAACTAAGATAGTCATTTATCCTCATATCTCTTGCTCGTTCGTATAGTTTCAACTTCAAATTAATTGCAATCGTGCATTATATATCTCGTTATTAATGTGTGGAATTCAATGCATCGAATTTACTACCACACACACCTGTTTTGTTTCATTAAGACATGCAATAATCGTAAATCAAAGCTATAACACGTAAATTAAATTAAACGTCACGGGATTATAATTGAATTTGTATTGCGAATCTGCCATTAAAATATAGAAAATTCGTAAATCCTATTTTATCTATGATTAAAAAGAGAAAGATATGTTAAGGTACGCTCCTAAATGTTAAAAGTTGGAATTTGTTGGAAGTTGTTTCTGAAAGTTACGAAATAACCCAAAAACTATTTCTCTCATCTATGATAGATTATAGTTTAGAGGATAGGATGCCATAGCAGGTGTTTTGCTATTATACAGCGAAAACTTTAACATTGGAGGATAATTCAATTTAATCTGATTGCTTGTCTCTAAATAAATAAAAGCCTTCTATTCCATAAATTGGAAGTAAACTGATGAAGCAACAGACATTCTTAAATATATTGCAGACAAACTTGCGAGTTTTCTTTTGCTTGAATATCGGAAAAATATAAACACCTTTTGTGGCAGAAAGCAGGAACTGGGGTAATTTTTCGTCAAAATATCAGAATATAGGCTAAACTGTCGTAAGTGCCGAGGCGCAAATTGCCCGAAACACGGAAGAGTCTTTATATGCCAAGGATGCGCATTGTGTGCTGTGCATCGTGATCAGTCTTAATCACCAATGTATAAGAATCTGGTATTCTTAGTGACGGAAAATGCATAAACTTTAGCTCAAAAGAAGCTGTGACTTGAAAACCAATCGCGGTACCAATGACCAAGTGGATAATTAGTATCGATGGTTCCAAATTAAATCAAAGTGCATTGAATCAACAAGCATATCTTTCTACCAAGTAAATTATCGGTTAAATATTTGCTTTGTTTACAATCTGAACTCGGAATGCTCAAAGTTGTCTTCAAGTAGCTTTGTAATCAAACTCTCCAATTTTGTAGCAATATCTTTGGAAAATATATCTTAAAAAGTTAACCACTTAGCTTTCCATTTCATCCACAAAGGGAATTATTGTGGGCAAAAAATTTGCTTCTGATTTTTGGAATAATTTTCACCCATCATTTTAGGATGTTCAACGTTCTTCATAATTCTATTTTGCGTCCGTTAAAACAAATACGAAGTACACCAAATTTTCACCAATTTTGTAAAAATCAATGAAATTGTTCACGATGGATTTCAAGGCCATCCATATAGTCGCCGAACAACGTAGATGTATACCATTTCACTCAGAATTGACTGTTATCCGGCAATAATCTGACACAGCTATCGCTTATTCACAGTTTGTTGCGCTGGTAGTAATTACTAGGGTTTGAAGCGAGACTGTTGCGACAGGAGATAGGATAGACAGGAATATCTTCGACGTTACAATTGACACCGAATTAGTATGTACACTGTGCATCCCCATCGACAAGTGCCAATATTTGTATTGCGGCAATTAAATTTATGCAAAATCTACTTTTAAAACAAATATATCTTTTCAGGTGTATAATTTAGATTTTAACAACGTCCAACTCGGATTCAAACTGCGTAAGCAGACTGCCTTTAAAATACTCGGTATTGGATTTTTCAATTTTTACACTGTCACTAGCGACAACTAACACAAACAACTGTTAAACAATAACTGAGCGTCCAACATGGATGAGGTTTTCAAAAGAATCTTTCACCGCCTGCGCAATTACATTACCAACATATTTTGACGGGGAACGCCACCATCATGTTGTCTTCCTTTTTATTTAAAGTTTAAGTTTAAAGTTTTTTTATATTTGTCAATGGTAACGTCACTTTTGCTGAAAGGATTACTTTCATTATGGAATAATACGACCACACTGAAGAGACAAATGAAACGTTTTCATGTTTCTTACACCACTCCATGAATATGTCATACTTGTACATTGTATTTTTGTGGCAGAATTTCGAAAGACGTCCCTAGCGCCTCTTTTTCTGAATTTCGGGTGGCTATTCTAACTCGCTATATCCGCTAACAAAATATTTCCTTTTTTGGATTTAGTCTTTATATGAGAGAGTTAGTGAGAGTAATATAAAATATTGTTTGAGACTAGTTTAAAACTTTCAGCAAATAAATTTTGACCTAGTTAATATTTAGGACAATACATAGGAACTCACTTCATTTTTCAATGGTTGCAACGATCCTCAAAGATTGACAGAAGAAAGCATCGATTTAGCCTGTTTTGGGCAAAGTATAAATACTAAATTCAAAATAATAAGTGTTTACTTGAAATGATTAAGTTTAGGTGAAAATCATTCTGACATCTTGCAAGTTTATTAATTTCTTTTTTAATTCTAGTGGCACAGTAAGCGAATTTATAAGTTCTGGTCCCCGTTTGCCTTCTAATAAATTTCCCAGGAACAACAGCTCCGCTACAACGCATTTTGTTGCTAGCAAAAAGGAACAAAACCTATTCGCTGCAATAAGAAATCTATCAAAGGAATCCCACCCGTCCGTTACTAGCGCTGCTAAAATAATTACAACCGAAAAGATAAATACACACGTCACTGTTTCTCTTTTTTTTCCGTTCCACAAAATCCATTTCACTTGGAAATCTTAATGGAAAAATTGGTGTAATCTAACTTCGGATTTCAGTCGGCATTTTATTCCTCTTTGCATAAATTGAAAATGTGAAGGTAAATTGAAAACGCGACAGAAATGCAGTTGTTATATTGTGCACAAACGATCCGAAATAAATTTTATTGTAGGGCACTGCTGGAGATTTAAATTGTATTATTTTATTAAATCCCAACGGCTGGTTGACGTCGTATTTTCATGGGTAGCAGAGAAGTCGGTAAGACTTGGATCAATAGTAATTGTCTTTTTATAAGGTACAGTAAGAGCAAGCGTTAGATGAGGGAACAGTACAAGAAAGAGTTATTGGTACAGAGTGTAATGGGTATATCACACTTCAAGTAATAAGAGAATTTACGTATTGTACTGCTATATTCCGTTTTTAACGATTTTGTGGATGTATTTCTGTCGTAGATTCAGGAATGTAAAATATATACTCTCTGGACTGTTCACCATCCAGCTTCAACCTCTTCTATCGTATTAACTTTTTATTTCATCAACTGGCTCGTGCTATGGTTGATGGTAACCGAAACTTAAGAAGAGATTCCATCACTGTGGGATTATCTCCGAATCCTCCCCAATAACACCTGAAAGAGGCCAGAAGTATGTGCTAACCCGTTAGCCAGACTGGTAGTTGAGTTTCAGGTCGCGTTTTCAATCTACGACCGATCTTCAGTGAAAGGATATGAAACGTGCGATATCGTTGAGGCGTCACTTAGTGAAGCTCTTCGCTACTTTTGATGCTCCGGTGAAGTTGTTAATTAGGTATGGCCAGTTTATGTCTTAGCAGGTCCCACCAAGCTTGTCTAACTTCCTTTAGTGGCTATTCCCTGTCTCCTCACATTCGACAAATCCAAAATAAGTAGTAGCCTAATCTCGGTTAGCATGCGCCACGCTATGAGAATCTTTGGTTTCCTAAAGAAGTGTGTTAGAATAATCGTGGGACTGAATTCTTGAGACCTTTGTGTAGACAGTAGTATTCTAGATTCAACATAGAGATTACGTTACTCGCCAAAAATATTCTGGTAATATAAGTTCTGGCGAAGGGATCGAATGATTTTGAAAAGGTTGTTATGATAATATTTTTTGCACAATTAACAGATAGTTGCAGTACTGTATCTTATTGTTGAAGGTTTTCTGTTGCGATGGGCATCAATCAACGGGTCTGCTGTAAAATCTTAATCAATGGAGTTTCTTGATGGGACATGAAGGGTCATGCTGAGAAATAAAACTGCATTCAACACAAAAGTGCTCTTTTCTGTGTTAGGCGGAACAACAATGAAAGTTTAAGTTTCAAAATATTTTATTGTATCACTACATCACTGTTTGGCCACACTGTGGCTTCATCACGTGGATGAATCTATGTCTACCTTATATTTGTAAATCTTATTATTCATCCACCTGATGGAGCCTCAATATGAAACAATATTGTAGTGGTGCAATAAAATTTTGTTGAAACTTAAACTTTCATTGTTGAACGATTGACGATTGACTTGTGAAAGCTAATGTTAATTGATTGACTTGTGAAAGCTAAGGTTAACGCACGACATACGAACAGCTCCGTCTCGAATCAGATACCACGCACCATCGCGTTAAATCATACACACGGCTAAAATCCGAATGATCCGTAATATATTTTGTTTAACGTATTCCATTTGTTTTGAGACGCAAGAGTAGGATATACCCGAAAAGGCCGACGCATTAATTTATTTCGGCTACGAGCCAGACCTAGGTTCGGTCGCCAGATCTTAACACGGGACAACCGCTCCTTTGTCTGAAATACGAAGATTAAACGCAGGTCTACCTAAATTATGAGAGTACCAGGATTAGTTGAATCCCTCGCACTTTCTAACATAAACAACGGTTCCTGTCCGATATTTCACTTAAATGCAAAATGTATACGCGTATATTTGATGAATACACATTGATATTAGTAGTTCATTATACTGGAGGCTACCTCTAGTAGCTGAGAATAGGAAGAATAGCAGCGAACTAATTCTCTTTACGTTGTCTTGCCTACATCTGACCTTTAGTATAACAGGATTTTGTATCACCTTAAATTTTCAGGCCCTTAATTAAGCGGTAATCTTAAAAACCATGTATACCAAGCTATGGCCTTAGTGAAGTCGTAGATTTTGATTTGGAATCGCGGAAATATTGCATACACGGAGCTGGAGTAAAGAATAAAACTTAATCGATATATGAAGTTCATACAAAAATGTTTTCTTCACTCAATATTTCGTAATTTCGTTGTGGTTACGTATCATTAAGGTTGCTGAAAATAATAAAAATCGTCTTTTACATTTACAGAAGTCAAACAGACCTATATAAACTATTAAATAATAAAAAAAAGAATTGTTTCTAAAAGGAAGGAAGTTGAGAGATGAGAAATCGTGGATATCCGGTCATTACGAACTGTGAGAGCCGGAAAGATCGACTAACAGCCTAATTAGTTGGAGAATTAATGAGAGTAATAATTAACCCAACTCAACCACGGTGCACCGAAGCCCATTTCACTGTGTAACTCGCTCCGTACCCCATCAGTGCATCTCCGTATTTAAGCGACAGCTAGTCGATCCACTACTGCCTTCCAAAAATGTGCACTGATGAGCTGTTACACAGTGAAACTCGCGACTGTACATAGTGGTTAGGAGGTAGTCTAACCTCATTTTTATTCTTAATAATAATAATGTTTATTGATGTCCAAAAGATGTAAACCCATAGAAGGACACGAAAGAATACATACAATACAATGAAAAAGAGAGAACTCTACTATTTATTGATGCTCCACAAAAGATAAGGACAATCTATTTTGTTATTGATCAGATTAAATAAAAATTTGCAACATAGTCTACCATGGCGTTCATGCTGTGTCTTTCCAGTAAGTTCAATTGAGGCGTGTCAACTTCCAAGTAAGTTCCATCCAGTTTTTACGACAAGAACTTAAGAAGCTTGCGGTGAATTCGATCAAATTATAAGCAATCACCTGGACGTTGGCAAGTACATAAGTGTTGTATAACATTTATAATTGAACAATCGGTAAAGTAGCGTTATACGCGCATCAGAAAGGCAAGAGGTCCTAACGCGTTTTTACAGACTGACACAATTTGTGGTTTAAGATAAAGCCAGTATCGAAGAGAACACCAACATCCTTAAATTCCGTGATATGTAAGTATTACTGATAATGTAACCAGCTGCTGACTTCTTAACATTGAGCGTGAGCTTGTTAGACTTATTAACAAGTTTATTTAGATTCTCCTGTAGCAAGATCATATTGTTAGACGAAAGTTGTGCATATAATTTAACATTATGGGCGTAAGTCAACAGTAGTCAATTAAGACTTGCCAAGAGATCATTTATGGAATGATTGTGTAAGGAAGGTTCCACATTTGAACCCTATGGAACTCCTGTAAGACACATTCTCTGGATGTAAAGCTGTTGTTGGAAATATAACACCCACGATTACCTAGAAAAGATTTTACTAAGCCAATAGCAGATGGAACAAAACCAAAGGACTCTAAATTAGAGGGAAGCGGTGAGTGCTCTCTTGTATCAAAGAGTTTTGACAAGTTCACTTGTATATGTTTATGCTATACTTTCCTTATAAAGTGTGAGGCAGGTCATATTGGTAGCCGTAGGGTAAACAGAGATGAAGCCGCCCTGGTTGGGAGACAGATAAGCTCGAGTATTATTATAAATAGAATAGTAGAAAGTCCTTTCGTAGACATAAATATTGGTCGATAATTGGAATCGGACAATTTTTCGTATTTTCCAAAGCGTAAGAAAATACCAGAAGGAATTGACAGGTTGCAACAATCTTGACAATATGCGATTGAACATGAGGGATACTACATTTATTGCTTTAGTAAAACGTTTTCCACAAAGTATCGGATTTCGCAATTTTTTAATTACTGGAAAGCTTAAAAAGTTTAGCTACCTTATCTGCGAGACCAGAAATACATGGTAGTTGTTCAATTCTCTACTAATATTTGACAGTAACGACTCTGTGATAAAAGATAAACGTAATTTCCCTCTAGTTTCCTTTTCGTTTTGGTTCATTATTATTAAATCCAATGAAAACTCTCTGCGCCAGCTTTTCCAATCGACTCGCAAATCTCAGATCTCAAGTGAGCGTAATCATTTATCCAATTATACGTCGCAAATCATAAGTTTTCAGGTGCTTTCGTTGACGTTGCCGAATAGTAGTAAGCTTCTTGCACTAATGCAAAATTACTAGCTTGGCAGCTTTAACGTCCCAAAATAGGACAAACTTTTTATCTTCGTTTTCAGTAATGATTTGTAGTTTATTGTGAAGCAAATCAAGTGTGTAAAATGGTGTGTATCACACACACGGAAGGTACGGAACAAATTAATTCATCAACATATTGAAAAAGGAAGGGCAGAGGTAATTGTAACTATGAAATAACGTTACCAGGAGACTCCGTGACTATCACAACAGGTATAGAGCTGGTGGCCTACTGTAGTGATAAATATACTTATCACATCCACCTGATTACAAGGAGAAAGCAAGGAGTTTTTCATAACCTTATATGTACATAAACAACATTAGAGTGATGTCCATACGGCGGATCAACGACCGCCTCTATCGCCGACGGTTAAGACAGAGTGGAGTGTGATACATTTGTCCAACCGCGGCGTGCATATGCGTTAGAGACAGCGATAAACAGTCAGTAAGGGCAGTAAACATAAACAGACTTTTTCTCCTTCTTCCTCTTCTCCCTTTTCTTCCTCTTGTTCCTATTTTTTCTCTTCTTCAACTTCTTCCTTTTCTTCCTATCGTTCATTTTGAAGCGTAACTACAAAGTAATCTTACATCATAGAAGATCTCTGTGTTACAAAAAAATATAGTGTCTACTAATAAATAAATCAAATAGTAAATCATATGTAAAGGACAAAATACTTTTATTTTTCAAAATAATTTGCTTACGTCGGCTATAGGCGTACAAGTGATTTATAATTTAGTCTTTATTTGTAACTACTTACTGAGTTTTGACCATTTATACACGGCTGTACCAAACGAGAGTGGTCAGACCTAATTCTATGTTGTGTCAATAGTTGTCTCTTGAATTTCTTCTTGGCACCTGTTGGGATAATGTAATAATAAGTAAAGTAGGTCCACCCGGGCACTGTTTGGTAGGTTGACTTGCAGTGCTGTACACTGACGAGAGCCAAAGGTGCTTGAAACACCAATGTCTGTGAGTCAGCAAATTGGTATACCAGACGCTATTTTTTACCGCTAATATTCAGCTAATTCTGCTAATATTTTTAATGTATATTGAGAAACAGGCTTATTTTTGTTATTGTCTTCATCTTTTGTAAACAATGTTTATTAATCTTTGCTTCAGTAGTACTTCCGGCCTTGAAGATACCGCAAAAGCCTTTAATGTAAATATTTATGAAAAAATTTAATTTTGGCATTTAGGTTTAGTAAAAGTTCTTGTGAAAGAGAAAGTATTTTTAAAACATTTACAGCCAATTTTCCACAAAAGTAGGCCATTAATACCTACTTCGATGTAAGAACCATGCAAAGCGAGGGATACTGTCGAGGGACATATCACTACATTATAAGCATCCAAGGTATAAAAGCACAAACCCTGGGGTTGTAAATACAAGGAATAATTACCTAATTAATTAGTCGGCCACTTTAATTAAACTGAATCAGTAATTTTCGCGATAAGTTAAAAACAAGTATGCCCATCGGGAATCAACATTTACATCTACGATAACTTTGGTTTAACTTGCTAATATAATTTCCTAAACCGCCGTAAGAACTTAATTTAATCTTCCGGCAATTTTTACTTCCATCATAAAGAACTTTATAATTATATAAATATCTCAAAAGCAAAATACTCCTTCCTCATTTATACAAACACGTGAAGATGAACAAGCTAGATATGTACTTCCAATATTTGCTAAACACAAAGCTCAGTCAAAAGCTCAAATCGTAAGTTCTGAAATTTAAATAAATAAAACGCGGTAGGGAGTTAATGGAAAGCGCAAACGAAATTTTACGGATAATTTAAATAAAACAAGGAGTACGCTGTTCATAATACGAATTGTATTAGCATCTCTTTGGCTGTTTCAGTATTTTCGTATCTACTTTTTCTCCGGTATGATCTGGCTTCGTCATATTAATTTGCGATTTTGCAATGCTGCTACCGTACAAGAAAAATTTGTTATGACTGTGGCACTTTTTGCAATTGCTTGCTTATAACTTGTAAAACTAATGTCCTCCCTAAGAAAGAAAACCAATCACCTAAGAATTTTTATGTATGTGGTATAGAACTAACATATTTTTTTAACAAACAACAATAACGTCGTTAATGATTTTTGCAAAAACTTTATTAATGTAACACTGTGTCAATGTAGTTGTTAGCTACACAAATCCTTTTTAGTTTTTGTTGCCCAATTATGCCCTTCGTCAATATAGTAATGTAACAGTGCTGTAAATCACGCGCGATTTTTAAAACGAATGTTGTTTAACTAATTCAATTAATGAAAAATACACAGTATATCGTTGACACTGAATGATAAATTGTAATTTATTCCACAGATATTTCAAAAATTATAAATATAAACACAAATATATACAATTAATATATTATTTTAAAGTAATTTATTTACCAATGGACTTTATAATATTTATAATAGTAATAGTCTTGTAAATTATTACTATAGATGATTATTATAGTAGAACGATTAATTAAATGTTAATTGTTGAATTGTGCATAACTTTAACTTGTGATTGAATTGAAAAACTACGTTAACCAGTTTATTCAGCAAGTAAAACTGAGTTTCTGGAATATAAAGAGAAATGGGGCAATATCAGGTAACCAAGCGAAATCTTTTGAAACCGTATGCGAAAAATTAGCCCTCAATCAGAAGCTATGCATTTTCCAAAGTTGTAAATTTGCAGATTTATTTTGTTCGAGAAGGCTAGCTATCAGAAAATATCGCCACGCCGATATAACTTTCAACAAAGTGACGTACACTTAATTTTCTTAAATGGATTGCACTGATTTTACAACAAAATTTCAATTCAACTTTAATTTGGTGTTAAACCGATCAATCTCCATAGGTCTAAACATACATTTTAAAGCTATCGGTTTTTCTAAAGATATCTGTAAAATGTGTTAATGTATATGCACATATCTGTACACACTGTAATTTATGGGGAATAGTCAAAGTTACAAGTTATTTTTATTAATTTACCTTATAACAATACCTTTTCTAAAAGACACTATTCACATGTAATCTAGTAGTCGAAATCCTCAATGTCATGCGTAATATCGCAAACGGTCATCGTCAGTTCTTTCCTGTGACAATGAAGTAAACGAGAAAACATAAATATAATTTTTTTGATACCAAACAAGTTCTGGAGAAAATTTTCTGGAAAGAGGACTCTGAAGCCATTTTTTGTACTGATTTTACAACAGGGAGACCAAGAGTATCACCTAGAACGAAAAGAAAACAGGACCTACAATAACACCCACACACCACACAAAAAAACGTGAAGTTATTCTTTTATCTCTTATATTTCATATGAAACATCTCAATATACATTTTTGTGCCAGGCAGAAACCTCACATTTATTTGTGTTTATGCAGCGAAGTTGCTTATTTAATAAATTTATTTTTATACATAGCAATATTTTTAACATTACGGTGTATACACAAACCTTGTTTCCTTCTTATTAACTTACAAGGGCCATGTAACTAAATAATTAAACAATATTGTTGGAGTACCTTGTTTTATTCCTACTGGTACTGGTTAAAAATATTTTATATCTAAAAGTAAATGCAGAAACAAATGTCAACCATGTATAGAACTAGAAAAAACTACTAACACAAATCATCATTCGTGCGGAACTAAAAAAGACTACATTCAACGTTCCACATACTATAGAAGCAAGATAGATCGAAATTATTGGTAATAAATACAATAAATTTTAAGCTTGTTAATGACAAGCCATATTTCAACGCTGCGGCTAACCGAGGGCGTCATAAATCCAACGCTATCGATTACGTATATTTCAATTTAAGGAAAGAGTTCCAAGATTTAAGTGCGAAAAATTCTAGTTGGGTTGTTTTCCATGCGACGCGGCGCAATTTTCCGAACGCAGCGGCGGCTCGATTACGTCGACGAATTCACACGCCGGATTAGTTTTGATTTGTTTAAGCAATCCGAAATTTTATTCCGCGGAACGAGCCTGTATTCAATTTTATTATTCGAAACTCATAAAAAGTTACAAACATCGATAAATTCAATTACCCGTTCGTAATACAATGCCGATGATCGAATCTGAGCGGAAAACCTAATTCAATTGTAATGTTATAATTAAATTTTCATAGATTCCGTCGATGTTTATAAATTTCAGTTTCGCCTACTCGGTTTGTTCAACACGCCATCTACAGGTTTCGCTAATCGGAATTGTTTGATTCGAAAATCGATTAATACAAAAAAAGCCATTGTTTTTTTTTGTATTAGAAATGTATGCAATAGGGATTTACCTTTTTCTTGCATCGACCCATTTTAGAAGAATGGTTTTTTCATCGACCCTCCATTCTTCTTCAGTCCTTGCTATCATTATTGACCATACAATATAGTAAATAATTTAGGTATAACCACTAGAAATATAAACGAAAATGCAGAAAAAATTAATTATTAGATTTGCTTTATTATTTTTTGTAGTATTATAATTTTTGATTCTACAAACATAAACAAGTTTTGAGAATCAAAATCACAGATTGTAATTGTACAAGAAATCGATTTTAATTAATGAGATGTCTGCGCCTGATGTACTGACACCATTTGTTTATTATTCGGCGTAAAATTGCTTATTGATAACCTTGTTGAAAAATATTCAACCTTGTTTTCCGTAGTAAGTTATTGAATTGATTAAAGCCGATCAATCACAGATGCATCTTCTTTAAAATTTCATTGACCGCCAAGGGGCCGGTAGCGACCCCATTGGTAATCTCTGGTATACAGATTGAGATTCAATCCTATAGTCGCACCTACCTTGATCGGATCGAATCGTAGCGGAAAAGAGGATATTCGCTCATTACTCAAATATCTCAAAGTGACTGATTTTAATATACTGCAACAAATAGGCGTTCGCTTAGCATAACTCCCACAAACAAGCCTAACACAAAGAAAACCCTCCATTTTTCGCCAATTCCTAGCTATGCTTTCGTTTTCAACTGTTAGCTTTTTTTGCATTATCTGCTATTGACTCTATATTATACAATGGATTGCAACAAAAGAAATTAGTAGTAAAATCCTATCATCTAGGTCGCTTTATCAGAGATATTACCAATTTATTTAGAAGTACATTAGAAAACACTGTTGCTTTTGAAACAGCATGCCGTATAATTAGAAATGTTTCTGCCCAAAACAACGGTAATTATTCGCCGATTGGTGACCGGTGTCATCGAGCCGACTGATCCCCCTGGAAGATGATAACCTCTCACACAATTTAACGACATCGGATTTTGATATTCCCCGATCAAGCGCAATCAGCGTTTTCTATAAAAAGTAAAAGCAAATTGCTTATTTGCGACATCATTCGGAGTAAGATGCAGCATGTACAAAATAGCACCGATTAATTGTAGCTATCATCATTTCTACTAGTTTTTCTTCTTTTTTAATACAAATTCATCTGTAGCAACGAACGTTGGCACAGAAACTTCTTTTTCACCTCTCAAATATTCAAATATTTTCTGTGGTGAATGGAATATTGGTATTTCAGATTGTAGAAAGGTTAAATATGAGCGATGATACCATTCGTTTGCACCTTTACCAGCTAGAAAAACGTGGATGTTGGTTGTCATCAATTGGTCCGATACCTCATACTCAACCTATCCTTGCACCCAAAATGTTATTGTTTGTTTGGTGGGCAGCAGCCGAAATTGTACATTATGAGCTTTTGGAAACGGATCAAACCGTCACTGCTAACTTATATTGTGAAGAGCTGGAGAAGTACAAGGATTACACATTTAGAAACAGCCTTTCTTGATCAATCGAAAGAAAGTTCCATTCTTACAGGACAACCACTTACCGTAACAGTAGCTCAGGAAAAGTCTCTGAACTTGGCTAGGAAACATTACCATACCCTCTATATTCTCCTGACATTTCGTCAAATGATTATTACCTCTTTTGTCTGTTGACAACTGTATGAAACGTAGGCAGTCCCAAATTCGAGTTAATGCAGCCCGTTAACTTTTTAGTTTTTGAGAAATTGCTATTAAGGCCAAAGAGAATTATTCTCGCAGTGTTTATCATGTTAAATTACTTCAATTTTAATATTAAGTAAAAATACAGTATGGAGATAAGCTATATTTAGTGTATAAAACCCCAGGAACCAAAACGAAGAGATTCAGCTACATAAACCGATGGAGGATTGGATTCCGATAGTTTATCATAACGATTCTATTTCGTAGCAAGTCCTTATGGTTTATTATAATATATATATAATTCTAGTTTATAATAAGATAGCTCTAAAAGAATCCTAAAAAATGGAATCTGACTTCTCTGTGGTCTAATCATATTTTGGGCTTTCTATTTGTTCTTCTTTCTTCGCTTATCGTTTAATTCATCACATATTTTTATAGGCATAATACTAGTACAACTTATAATAAGCCTTTTTAATTCCGTCATTTCTAATTGGTATAAAAAATAGATCAATCGAATAGACAAACAGATAGAGAGCAAATGCGGTCGATTGGATAAAATTTCGCTCTAATCCGAGTAACCGGGAACGCTGAAAACAATAGCTGAAGCATCGAAATCAAATAGGAACCCGATCAAAAATAATACAAGACACCTCGCCGATTTCGATTAGAATTTGTTTGTATGCGCTTCACTACCAACATGTCCGACCGAATGCATTCGAATCCATTAGGTATACACGAGAGATGTTCTCGGCGTTCATGTAAAGCATAAATGATCTCACTAGTAGCGTAACCGCTACGGATATTAGTTTACATCTGTATCTGGGTTTCGGAATTTCGACCGAGGAGTCTGTAAACAAAGACCCTACAGCATCGGTCGAATCGGGTAACAGGATAAAGAGACGAACTGAAGAGTACTCTTCCGGAACCACAGACAAATTAATGGGAACTTGTACCGTCGTACCCGTTCGACTGAGACGGATTTCGATACCGTTGAATTGCAAAAAACGTCAATGTCTTATTTCACTTCCAAACAATAAAGATTCAATTTAAAACAGATAGAATGGTTCGCGGCCATGTCGCGCAGATTCCGTTGTCCACCAGTCGCAACCGTCGGTCTTTTTCTGTCCTCTCTAACGAATTAGGTAATGAATTTTCTTAAATTTGAATTTTTCCGAAGAATTTAATCTCGGTGATTTACGAGCGCACTCGCAAAAAACCACATTAATTTCTTTTAGCCCAAATTTAATAAATCCTCTTACGTATAATCTAAATGTTCGAGGAACGCTGAGTTTTAATTGTCCTTGACCTAATGGAGCGAAGCAGGATGACTCCTTTGAGGGTGGCGCGCGGTAGACGCGAGCACCTTGTTTGAATGCATGATGAGTGATGAACGAGTGTCAACAATGCAAATCAATTGGAAGTAAACATTGCGAAATTACAAGACTGAATTGTAGCGAAATATATTTGACAAATGTGATTCTTACAGAGAAGAAGGAAATATAAAATTGAATGAATACGATAACACTTTGTACTATCTGGTATCTGATACAAATGTGTATGAAATTTGTTTTATAATAAGTAATAAATTTTAATTTGTTTTTCTTTGGACGTGCCTTTTATTTGTATTAATTAAAGTTCATTATGTCGGAATTTAATGATTCCTATTTCAAACATTATTTACCTCTTTTAATTAATTAAATTACAATTAGTTTATGTTAAAGGTATATTTTATTAGATACCATGTGGTCCGCATCGTTATTTAGTTAAAATTAATATACGACATGTAAATGTATAAAACGAACGATAACATTATGATATGACATACACTTTAAAATTGTTACAATATTTGTCTTCATTGTATTCATGTGGTTTTTCTTTTATTTTTACCTTTTCGTATTTTTCTAAACTTCAAGTTATTTATATCCTTATTTTAGTTATGTACAGGTGTATGCGACGCTATTTTAATCTATTTCTCTATTATTAAATTGTTGTAAATATTGCTAAGATTATTTGCATCATTTTTATTGTTTGTTGATTTTTTATGTACCTTTTATAATAATTGTTTTCTGTGCTAATAATTTTTGTTTCATCAACATTAAATTTATGGTTGTTACCCAACGTATGTTGTTGTAGGAAGAGTAACCGACCCAGTGCAGAGCCTTGTGGTGCTCCAAATGGGATGCCTGCAAGATCTGATTTGCAATCTTGCCACATCACGTATTGCCTCCTTCCTGATAAACAGAATTCGGGCAGCTGTATTGTAATCCTCCTATAGAAATACATACAGCTTTCTGAGAAGCAGGTTTAATATGGTCAACTGTCTCAAGTGTCTTACTCAAATCTAACAGATTCAATTGAACTGCCTAATGTTCGTCAAACGTATATGAAACCTGTATATGAAACATCAATGTTGTGATCGCAGATGTAACTGATTTATTTTTTCTATAACCATGTTGTTTTGAGCAAAATAGCTTAAAGTGTTGCTCAACGTAAGTAACCATCCATTTCACGATGATATAAACGTAAATCCATCATATGTTATATTTAACTTTCATTTGAAAACCACGAAATTGTAAACAAGATTGGTAGAACAATTTCATTTTGGATGTGATTTGGATACAACGACAACGCAAGACATTCGCCGAGCACATCCAATAACTTTGTCACTTGAAGAACTCGAGTGATTAGTAAAATTTCATCAATTTGGCCAAATTAAACACAATATTTGAAATTATTTCAATTAAATCAATTGATAAAAAACACCTGCCGCTTAGGGTTTAACTTATGAAAGTGTCAAATTACTACATTTTGTAACAAGGAATATAATTATTAGAGTTAACAAAACCGTGAACTATTCTGGCGTTGAAATTTGTTAAATCCCACGCGTTTAATATTTCAATCAACATTTATCACTGAGGAGTTCATTTCTTCTCAAAAGAGCCTTATTACAACATATAATGCCTAAACACTTCTTGTAGAGTTGCACCGCTCTTCTTCTCTCTAGATCCATTTCTGTGGACTGAATCAATCCCCATAGCAATATGTATATTCACGTTTTGCTACATATGTTTCTCCAGAGTTACCTATTGTGCGGCTTCTCCTGGTTACATCTTCTTCAACTCCTCGAAACCAATTTTATGTCGATTTGGTATTGCTATGCTTTTCGTATAATTTACTTCACTGCATAAATAGCATCTGTTATCGATCAACCCTATATGGAACTATTGATATTGCCATATCATCGTGTTTTGGGAGTTGAAGCCTCGTACTAGCTGCAGTCATGTTTGCGCTTGTTGCTAGGTTGCAGAATTCTTTTCATTATCATTTGTTCTGTTATGAATTTTGTGCTTGAAGATATTTTTCTAATACATCCGCAAATTTATCAAACTTGAACATACTTAATTGAGGAAATTTGATCTATTTTTTTCTTAGTCGTGATAATTCAAAAATAAAACAATGTTGGCAGTTATGATAAATATCAACGAAAGAAAAGTAGATCATCATTTTATTCGGGAGTATAATTTGATATAATAATAAATCGTCTTTGAATTATATATATTTGAAAGCTTTTCCTCTAGATTGCTTAAGAAAAGCATTCTCTTTCGCCCACGTACTAAGGTGGACACGCTATACATGATGAAAGTCTTTTTGTCGAATATTCACGTAATACAAATTTAATTGCATTGTGCTTTGATAACAATTCCATATTGGTCAATACCAGATTTATGTTAAGATTGTAGAATAAAATTCTAGTTATTATCTGGTTGTTACTACTACAAAATAAGATTTCCATTGCTGTGTTGTTTATAACGATAATTAATTATAGTCGTTTCATAGCTTCACCTCTTTGTAATGCTTCCGAAACATTAATCTTCACATAAAAGGTCACCGAACGTAAATTCCATAGCACGCTTTCTTGTCCTCGCAAGAAAGAGTTCGTAAATGTAAATAACAACAGTGATATCCCTAAGAAATTGTATGTTTGGTTTGCAACAAGAAATATCTCTGTAAGCTACCGAAATTTTCCCGAGTCCAGCTTGTCTCGTAAAAGAACATTTTGAATATCGCGCAAACATCCGGATGCAACGCTGTTAAGGTGGAAAGAAAATAAATTTTTTTGACATTATGGGCGTATCAACATAACGAATTTCTGGCCGACTGCAAATATTTTTCTCCGGTAATAATAATGATAATTAAATATAATTTATAGCGCTATTATATTAAACGTATTTCCCATCTGAATTACCAAGTTACCAACGGTTCGCTGGCTATCTGCGACAGCAGAATTATAAACTCCTTACCGTTCGTTTTTTTTGCTCCTTCCCTGTATTTTCTGTTTAATATCGGTGAAGGAATTAATCATGTTCTTTATTCGAGCACTTTGATGGAAAACCACGATAAAAAAAACAAATGTCGCCTTTTTTGTTTGAATTACTGATTCGAAATATTCTTTTGATGTTACTCTTTCATTTCCTGGGCGTATTACAGTTATCCGTTTTGGGCGTAACAATGAACAATATTGTTCTTCCTCGTCTATCCGTACGACGCACCATACTCGGTAATTCCATGGAGAAATTAAAGTATTCGCAGAAAGAAGAAATCCAACCGTTCACATGTCAGCTCCCCTTTTATCCAATAAATGCAAAGCAGTCCTTTGTCTGCTGGTAAAATTGCATTCATTATTTTCTTTCATTTTGAGGACGCTGTTTCATTTTTGCTCTCGCTAGGGATGTGTTACTACATTAAGCGTGACATTGAAAAGAGATTATGGATAAGAATATTTTACAATAGAAGTATACGTACGTGTGTAGACGAAAGAACTTGTACAGTTTCCATTATATTAATTATTAAATTAGAATACTACTCCTAATTTCCACATTCTCCAAAAGACTTTAACATATATCCATAAAGCATGATTTCCTTGTGATAGCTTGTCTATCAGACAATCAATTAATTTAAGCTGAAATCGCTGTATCACTACCAATTTATACGTTACAATGGGGTTAGGGTTAATAATCTAGCAGGTGCTAGGAATATCAATGCATCTAAGGTGTATGCATGTACAAGTTCAGTAAAGATTAATAAAATAGTATCGAACGAATATCTGCGAGAGAAAGTCTCCATTTACTAGTACCTCCACCATTTCTGTACATGTACAATGATAGTGTCTGCTATAGACCTCACGAATAGGCAGAATCAGTTAAGCGTAATCAAACTATGCTTGGCAATAAACACTTAAGTGGCTACTATGGTAGCTGTAGGTCCATAATTCTCAATAAGTTGTTTGTTACTTTTTCTGCAAACGTTGCTTATTTTATTATAGTCATTCACTGATAAAAACCAAGGTATTGATTAGTTTCCAAGCCATGAAATATTATTCTTCTCTAATTTGGGAACCTTCCAGATGTTCTAACTGTACGAGAATATCTACAATTAGTGCGACAAGAAACACGATATGGAAAATGAGAGTTAACATATTGCTACATTCGCCTTCGCAGCCAAACAAGCAGCGAAACGAAATCCTCAATATTCGAGGAACAAAGTTGTTAGACGAGCTAGGTAAATCTATTAAGCCATATTTCAGGAATAACAGTTAGTAGGAGCAAACCTAATCCTATGTTTTGCAAGAGGTTTAGAGCCGCTGGTCTGAAAGCGAGCGAGCTCAGCAGTTGCGGTCGGAGGTCAAACTCTACAATAAAGAAGAAGCCTAGCTGGGCATTCCGGCTTAACTTGCTAAGCTTAAATTATAGTGCTCCGCACAGAGCGCGAGCCGCTACCTAATTCCGGTAGTTTATCTCGCGAATATCAATTAGCCATCGGTACCGTGTCCAATAAATTTCGCTGCGTCAGATACCAGCCTTTTTAATCGTGTCTCTTTAAGGAAGGAATCTATACGTCCCTGCTACGAACAGCTCGGCGAGATAATTCATTCGGATTATTTAATCAGATCTTGGTGAATATGCCGCAAATAATTTCCAATTCCATCTTTACGATATTCTGTAATATTGTTTTCCCATTAAATAAGGTGCCTAACAAAAATTGACCGTACAATTTCTTCTATATTATCGATTTTACAATAAAATGTTCTAAATAAGAGTATGATCACTTAAAAGCGCGCATTTTTTTGAATTAATTTTTATTATACAGAGTGTTCCGTTAAAGCTGTACCAAACTTCGTTATTTTAAATGAAATACCCTATATATTGTCATTTTGCCAATTTTAGGTGACATATAATTGTCACAGTAGGTAAGTAAGAGCAAAATAAGTAACATAAATAAACATGTTGTTTAAATCTGATCCTCACCCATTACGGCAATAATTAATCGCAGTATACAAAACTCATAAGTAAAAGTAAAAGTACTTTTACAAGTATGAAATGAAACAGACCACAAACTACTACGGATGACCAATTCAACGAAAGTTATCCGGTATATTGCGCACAGTACCGTATGTGGCATTTAAAATGGCTCTGTGTATCAAGTAGCCGGGATTGGTAGAAATTTAAGCCCTTAAATGTTTTATATTTCAACGCACTTCATAAATAAAAACTATACATTTTATAGGAAACGTTTTCATTTTCTTAAAACCAGCTGTATTAATAACATATTTCTAATTCGTTTTCTAAGGCCAGGATTTTTTTAAATACTTGTTCTATATAGTGTTAGCTGCTTGATTTCTTCCAGTTATTTTTTACATTTTCGATTATTGTTATCATCATTCTCTCATTAGCTTTAGTTATTTACTATATACCTTTTAATTGAAAATTTTCTCATTTCTTTTTATTGCCTATAATTAGAAATCTTCTTTTTTAATTTAATTTGCGCTAATACATTAATTTAATTTTGGTTGTTTTCTTTACTACTAACAAACGTCCCCGTCAAGAGCTCATGAATACATGCATCAAGGATAATTGTTGTTTCGAAGTTGTTAGCGACTCAAATTTATTGTACATTTTTTTCAATCACTGTAGAATGTTCCAAACAATCTCGATTTACAAACTATTTAAAAGCCGATGTTCACCGCAATCCTGGTGTCTCGAACGAGAATTTTTATAGCGATCTCTGCGAAGCGTTTGTGGCTGCAAATATACCCCTCCGAAAACTAGATAATCCAGTTGTCTGGCAAAATATACGAGTGGAAGTGTTACCGACGAGTCAACGTTACGAGAAAACTACCTCCCAAAAATATACACAAAAGTCGTAAACAAAATTAAAACCGATGTAAGAGGCAATTACTACTGGTTGACGGCAGACGAAAGTATGGACGCGTTAATAACGAAAGTAGTTGTCAGCATGGTAGGAAACGGGAGGAAGCTTCGCTATTTGTAAGTGACGATGCAGCTTATATGCTTAAAGCTGTAAAATTGCTTAAAGACATCTTTAAAAATATGCTGCATGTTACATGCACTGCCCACGCCCTCCATAGAGTTGTAGAATTTATCACACAGCGATTTCCAAATGTTAAAGAATTCGGTAATGACGCCAAAAATGTTTCTTGCAGAGTTGCTTTATACAAACCCAAATGAGCATAATTCTTCATAGAAATGCCTTCCACATATATTGCCCAAACTACTTTTTGTTTATATACATACATACATTCTCAATATATACTACACACATCATATTTCAGCACATAAATAAATAGCAGTGCTAGTATTGAAATAATAATAAGAAGGTGATGCTGTTAAGAAATTTCAAGAATAGTAAACGTAAACACGTTAAAGTGTTAAAACTATTTTAACGTATTCACACGTAAGTGACGCTAAACATTCATAAAACTAATGTTGTTACTGTAATATCCCGACACTATATATCGTCTATCTGTGCAGGTCTAGATATAAAACATAATGTACGAAGCATAACACATTATGTGCACGTGAGGGGTTCAGTTGAAACTTTTAATGAATGTATGCAGGAATGTTCCCCATGGGAGCAGTAAATTTTAAAGCTCTTTTTCCTTTCTTCTCCGTGCCATATCTTTCGAGAAGATAATATAGGTGAGAGCCTTGATGAAAGGAACATCCTTATAAGGTTTCTCTCCCTTTCATTTTTACTTTTTTCAAATTCTTGCATTTTACTTAACAACTACAAAAATATTATCCAGGGAGAAGAAGTAATTGTTAAATTACTATATTAAGAGGCATTCCTTGTTGTTTTTTTAACAAAGAATTTATTTGAAATTAATTCTCCGGTGCTAGCTGTAAATAACTAAATGGAGAAGGACGAAGAAGGAAAGAAAAACGTAAAATCTGAATTGAGGAAACTTCAGAACGACGTGAGCACCTATTGATTGTGAAATTTTTGCCGCACGGAATCGAATTTTAAAAGTTTTTCATTCGTTTCCGTGACTTTTTCCAAAAGAAACTGTCAACAATAGTTAAAGGATAATACATTGTCGGCGTCGAAGTTTTTAACGTAATACTTTATTTCTATAGCGAATTAATTTGAATCTCGTGCTCTTACTGCAACTGTAAAGCTTTCGGTAGTACACAAAAGCGTACAAGAGGGGGTCCCTTTTGTAGGAGTAATCTGATTAAACCCAGGAAATTTTTACGCCGTCTGACTCGTCACGTATACTCGGATAAATTTCGTCGAAGAGGAGAATGACGAGTTATTTATCTCAAAAAAATTATCTCCAATCTCATTGGTTTAAATGAAAGTATATATGCAAAGCAAATCAGCGCTTTAAAAGAATAACTTTCAGTGAGTTTGAATGAGATTAAGGGCGCTACTTATCCCCGCAACAAAGCTGTTTCTTCTTCCAGTAGCTGAGTTTTCGCTTCTATTATACTTTTCACCTTCGACATAAGTTAAATGGGGCCAATTTGGTGAATGCGCAGTTGAAGAGTTTTGCGGAAGAAAAGACTCAAGCAACATATTTGAAAAGTGGTAAAGCAAATGTTAAAAATGTTCTACGTAAGCTGTTCTTGTATAAAATTATGCTGATATTGCATTTATCAAATATTGCTTAGAAAAAATACACGTTTATATCAAGATGAGACAAACTGATAACTGATATTTAAAATTTAATTTTTCCAGGAATATTTCCCAATTGTTTCTAGTCGACGGTAATTATTGTGTTACATTTTCAAAGATAATTATCTAGATCATTGCAGAAGCAACAAAAATGTTGAACTGAATGCATAAACATCATGCAAGCCATGGCCTTTCAATTGAAAACCATAAATTAATAATTAAAAAGAATTTATTTTCTTTTAAAAATACCCATAAATACGAATACGGAATTATAAATACGGAAATACGGAATACGGAAAAGTGCGGAACGACGTTGCTATTGCCATGACTTCATCTCACGGAACACTTTGCATTTATTTATGCAGGCGAGCGGCAAATCGGCTCTGGTGGATGGCGGAAGAGGAAGTGTACAGGAATTACATTGAAAATCCGGAATAGATAACGACATCCCGAGAAATGGGTGTTTCAGAAAGCTGTTCTAGCTGTTGAACTCTCTGAACAGCCTGAACAGCTTCCTGAATAGGTCGAATAGTTCCATGAACAGCTTAGTCAGCTCCCTGCACAGTGTGAACAGCTTGCTGATCAGTTTGAACAGAACCCTGAAACACGACGATTTCTGGCAATTCATAAAATTTCGTTATCTGCTTCTTTTTTTTCCTCGTGCTCGATCGTTCATCTATCTATTTAAATGTTTTTTTTTTTCATAACAAAGCAGCATTGCATTGGCAGTACACTTATAGGTTATATATTTACTTTAGTAACTTTATTTTTATTACTATTACATTCAGTACGATATAATGCACTGATTTGAATGAATGAAGTTGCCGATTATAGTATATGAATAGAAAAATTAATTACTAAAGATTACAAAGAAATACTTTTCTGCAGCGACTAGACAGACTCGTGTTTTATCGACTCTCGGGGAAACCAGTAGGCAACACAAACCCTTTCTTATGGGACGAATAGATACGAGTCTGTCTAGTCGCTGCAAAAATAAATGATTTCACATTCCTTGGACATCTTTGTTAATTACTTGTAACAGATACTGCAATGTAACAAAGAATATTAATGTTCTGTACCTATTGCAACCAATAGATCATAGAGATGTATTTCACCTGCGAAATTGCAAAACAAAAAATTCTACACAATTAGATGTTTGTGAACTATCTATATGTTTATAGTTCTTCAAAATTCTACGATTTGACTTTCTGATTATCTATGTACCTCCATTTATAAATTCAGATTTATAGGATAGAATGAATATCTAAGAAATATAATCATAGACACAAATTATCTTTTTTAACACTGTGAAACAAAAATGTTGGTGCGTAACCAAGATAGGCAACTTAATTTACGTCTACTAGACGAGTTTCGACATTTCGCTATTCTATTCTATTCCTGTACACAAGAAACTTCTGAATGTTTTCCTTCGTCACGTCATTATTGATTTTTTAAAATGTTTGTGATAGATATAAACCAGACTTTGTTATTTTAAGAAATAATTCTTCTAATAACTATTTATAAAGCGTACTTAGATGTGAGTTGTGTGAAAACAAAAAGTATTTGAACGCTTAGTGTCGTTATGGATTTGTTATTGAAAAAATTTACATCTAATGATCCCCAGGAAGTATCGTCTGCCCTCGAAAAGTACACGCAGGAGGTAGAATAAATAACACATGTTATATTCTAAATACAGCAATAACCAAGTTCTCATGAGTTTTAGATATTACCAAAATTTAGTTTCCCTGAGTTAGATCAAGAAGATTATCGAGTTAAGTTGTGGAAGGCACTGTACGATATTTTGAAGGATGAAAACCTTAAGACTAGTCATAAGTTATGCCTTCAAGTCGTACGGATTATCAGGTAATTTATTTAGAATTTTAATGGTATATACTATTTTACAGTTCTTATTATTTAGTCGTGAAAAGAAAGATCTCAATGTGCTAGTTACTAAAGAGTATTTGGATCTAATCTTGTACCACGCAGCATTAAAAGATGGAAAAGATATTTCCGAAACAATTGACCATGAGATAGCGGTCGAGGGTCTAATGTGTCTATGTAATATTGTATTTAATGCTACAATTCCTAGGGAAGTGTGTTGTCGAAATGGGACCCTCGAGGCTATATTGAAAAGATTGCACCATTGCAGGTATGCTTCAAATTTTTCTGATTATATTACCGATATTCATTTCAAAACTGTTTTGGTTATATAATGGCATCCGGAGATAACGTTTTCAAATAAAAATTATTTAAAGACAAGTTCTGCATATAACATAAATATGCAAGCAGACAAATTGTTTACTCACCACTACGCCCAATACACGTTTGGCTATTAGATGTTTCCCATCAATTCATGTAACCTTTTGCTAACATTGTATCCATTTGTAACAGTTTTTGATTCTTATCACTAATCATGTCATAAATGGGAGGTCAATTAGAACACTTCTTTTTCTTCATGTATTTCCATTGCATGGTGCAACGGATATATATGAGGAAATTGGCAGATGAGTCTATTGTCAGCCCTAGTTTATAAAATGAAGAAACTCGAATATCGGGCAGTTATAAAATTCTTAATAAAGCAGGGATTGTCTCCAAAAATTATTTGTGAACGGGGATGATTGTCCTTCATCGTTCCCAACCTGGGTCCATTATTTTGCTTCTGAGTCAAAACAGGGATCGATGCAGTAGCGTATTAAGAGCTCCAGCCTTCCCAAGAAGTTTAAAGTCGCCCCTTCCGCAGGAAAAATAATGGCAACCATTTTTTGAGATTGTCAAGGAATTTTAATTATTGATTATTTAAATAAGGGTGGTACGGGAACAAAAAAGTATTATGTAAGTTTAATGCGCCTTAGACCTTCTATTAGAGTGAAAACGCGCAGAAAACTGGCGCAAGTTGCCATATTCCTCCACGACAATGCACCAGTTCGCAAACCGAGACTCTCAAAAGCTGCCGTTGCCAAATGTGGCTTGATAGAAATTGGCTACCCACCTTACAGTCCAGATTCTAGCTTACCGCGACAATTTTTTTTTCCAAATCCCAAAAAAAACACTAAAGGGAAAAAATCTATGTACGCTGGGGAGCTTTATAGCGGCTGTTGAAAGGCCAAAAGAATTTTGTTATGAAGGATTACAGAAGATGTTATTGAAACCATGCGATACTTGTAGAAAATTCATCCAGACATTCTTTTCATCGACATTTACATTTAGCTAAATTGTTATTTTTTTAAACTCTAACTTTCAGAATGTTCTTTTACTGGGAAGGAAACTTAGTGTGCGATGCTTTAAATGAATATGTTGGTTTCATGCTGACCTCTAATCAAGATTTGTCTGTTGATGTTGAAGAAAGTTGGTTGACATGAATTGAAAGGAGGTATCCAAAAAACCAATAATGTTAGTGATGGGCACTATCAATAGTAACTATCCGAATACTATCGATAGTAACTATCGAATACTATCGATAGTAACTATCGAATACTATTGATAGTTTTAACAACTTACACGACTTGTTTTCTTTTGTCATAAAATGTAGTTTAAAGTACTGTCTTGCATAATGTAAAAATAAATTGAAAAATTTTCCTATAGATAAGTCTGACTAGATTATTTTCTAGGGAACTCTCTGCTAATATAAGATTTTTTGATATGAAAATATTGTTTATAATAACCGCTTTATGTGAAGACATTCGCACAACGTTGAAGGATGAAATGCACGGTTTAACATATCTTACTGAATTTTTGGAAAGGATGTTGAAAGAAGTCAATGAAAGCAATCATAGTGCAGATATCAAGACGGAACCAAATAAGCTCTCAGTACGTAGTTTACGTCTATTAATATCTATTCTATTCAAATAAATTTTAGACGATCAACAGCAATACATCGATTGAAGTCTTAAAAACCCTTTTTAATCTAACAGTGCGTTCAAAATATCATAACATAATGGACGAAGAAGAAGAATGCCATTACTCGAACTTAGTTTCGGTTCTCCATGATTTATTGCTAGTTAACACTGAAGAAGATGACAAGAAATTCGATTTGGATGCTCATATCATTCATTTGCTGTTGAATATTCCAGATGAGTGTTTGAAACCCTTGATTCATCCATTACAAGAAGATGAAGATATCACAAATGATATGAAATACGAGCAGTATAATACGAGTACGTTACATGAAATCCTGCGCTATTTGAAGAGTCGATTTGTTCCAGAGCCTGTAAGTTTAAAGAGTTCCTTTATTTCCTTGGTTATAAAGGAAATAAATTTACTTATAATTTTTTTTTTTAAGGAAGTGAAATATCAACACGAAATCCTCTCACCTGTTCTCTCAGTGATGATTAAGTTGGCAAAAAGTGATCGCATCATGCGCAAATATTTCCGACTACAAATTTTGCCTCCGCTGAGGGACATTCACACTAGACCGGAGCAAGGAAATACCATAAGAAATTGCCTGTGCCGATTACTTACCTCGCCAATAACCCAAGTTCGAGATCTAGCTGCCGATTTAATTTTTGTATTATGTAAAGAGAACGGTATGTATACATCTCCACCTCGTGCTAGGAAGGAAGATAATCTCTGAGCAATTTCAACATCGAATTCTGTTGGTTTCGAAAATGGAGCAGTCTGTACATTCCTGCAATTCTCCAATTCATCTCAACTTCCTTCAAAATTTAAGCAGAATTCGAGGTTGAACCGACGGTTAAACAGTTTTTCTACAAATTGCTCAAACGAATTATCTTTCACTCAGATATTAAGTGAATAGACTGTGTAAAGTACAGTTTAAAGGTTAGCGTTATTAATTCTTCATCTAATTGTAGTTGGTAGAATGATAAAATACACAGGATACGGAAATGCAGCTGGAATGTTTGCTACAAGAGGATTACTAAACGGAGCTAATGGTGACACGGAAAACTATAGCTCTGCTAGTGAAGATAGCGAGACTGAGGAATACAACGAATTTAAGCATGGAATAAATCCAGTTACTGGCTGCTACCAAGAACCAAAACCAAGTCCTACAGCGAATATGACGGAAGAACAGGTACACTCTTTCATATACCGTAATTCTATGCAAATTAATTGGTATTAACTTTAATTACAGAAAGAATATGAAGCTATGAAATTAGTTGAATTAATGGATAATTTGACCAGGAAAGGCATAGTGAGACCCTGCAGAATAGGAGCAGACGGAAAACCCGAACCAATAGAACACGTATTACAGCTGCAAGAAGATTTGCCAAGGCAGCAAATTAATTTAAATGATAGTGATGAAGATTGATGTAGTAATTTATATTATTTGTAAATGTCTTACTAAAGTTCTTTCATATGATACATTTATATTTTCAGTTTTGAATAAATATTTCAAATCATATCATTGAATAAATATTTCACTTAAATTGTGTAACACAATAAGTTTGTGATTAAATTGTGTAAATAGCAAGAATTTTCATAATCTTATGCTCTTATTTCTATGAAAGTAAGTGTACACACTTTAAAACGCTTGTAAAGTGTTGCACTAAAAATTATATGATAACTTATATTTTATTTGTTTGGCTTTGTAATATTTTTATTTACAATACAATATGCACGTATGTTAAACCTTTGTGTTAATTTCAAGATCTCAATTATAACCAAAACCTGGAGGTAGATAAACTTGGAGCTATTAAGTATTTTAATGGCTACCCGAAGGAAATATTTGAGGCGTCTGATGAAGCAGAGTGTACCTAAGATTGTCTTTTCTTGGAATTGGCGCAGAAATTACATTTCTATTATTTTTTTCTGGATAAACCTGCCTTGACACTCATGCTATGGATATAACGTTAATTAAAATAATTTGTCATTACATTGCGATGGGACGTCTATGGTAAGTAGTTTTTAAATCGCAATGTGAAATCGAGGGAATAATACCCAAGGTGAGAAGAAAAATCCATACAGATACGCCTCCCTGACCTAGTGTAATGATCGAGGGGAAAAGCTTACTTTGTCTGGAATATGAGAGCAGCGTAAAGAGAATATGACGTTTGAAGTATTTATGAATGAAATTTATCAGCCAATTTTGACGATCTTCAAATTAATTGTTCATGCTGTTGCTACCACCACTTGTATGTTAATCAAATTGAGAAACATTTTCTGCCGGCAAGTAGTTACCTCGGAGCGTCGTGACGATGCGACTGGTCGTGCCAAAAGGACACGGTGTTTTTAGTCTAAAATGGTCTTTGCAGTTCAAACACAAGCATTATTCCTATTGATTTCTTTTGTAAAAGAAAAATGCAGTGTGAATGCTTTTACTACGCTGATAGCACAGGACTCTTGAGAGCTCTGTATAGAATATACATACACAATATATAAAAGCTTCTATTTAGTTGTATGTAAACTGTATTATTAAAAAATTCCAGAAACGAAAGATGGATAATAAAAATAATATTTCTTTTCATCCTGTAATTGGAATTCTGTTTTTGACGGGAAAATAAAGCATTATTATTATTATCTACCCCATAGATCACCGATTTATCAAAAATTCGTACCAATAAAGGATAACAATGATATAACAAAATTAACATATTGGTAACAGTTCATTTTATTCATGTGGTTTACGAAAGTAAAATAAATTGATCAATAATCCACATTCTAATTTTGTTATAGTACGGAGACATTAGATACTTTACAACAAATAATGGTAAGTTTAATTTATTGTACATAAATTACAATTCTCATTACCTAACTTCCTATATTCAATCATCGCACTTCTAAGCGATGGCTTTTGGTGGTGGCGGCTGAGGATATGGTTCATCAGCGGCATGACCATGATACAAACCATACGTGAATGGTTTCAGTTGCCATGGGGCGTGGTTTTCAAGGGCAGACACTTTAATGCCCAAATCTTCTAGTGTTGGTACACCTCTCTCTACAAAATCGCTTGTGTACTCGATCTCCACTTTGTCCCAATGTAGATTAGCGATTGGGAAGCTAGGACTTACAAGATTTGTAAGTGTGACCTTCAATTGGAAAATTGGGTCTAGTCTCATATCGTAAATTGCATAACCTCGTTTTGGATCTGCTTTTCTCATTACTTTAAATAAGTAGTCTACGATATCGTGAAGATAGTATTTCTTAGGTCTGTAATAGCAAAAATTATTTGTTAAAAAATAATTTTCTTATTGTACTTCTTTATTGTGCAGGCTGAGTCAACAGCTTGGCAAAATCCACTTATGCGGGGTCAAGGACAAGGGCATATCGTGTACATTGTACGTTGGCAAAAAAATACACGAGGGCATCGAAGCGTTGTTTTAGACTTCCCATTTACGTTACCACCGGCTGCCATCTGATTTTAAGTAGGAATTTAAAAGGCGTTTTAAAATGTTTAAAGCAGTTCTGTTTGGTGAGATTTTAATCATTCACTCTTCTGCTCAAGCTGACGCTCTTTAACGTTAATCCGAGAATGATGAGGAACTTTAGCTTATTCAACACTAGCCAACTGAAATTAACATGAAAGTAAAGATATCCTTTCAAATTTTACTTATTTTAGGAAAAGTAACACTTTAGACTTCAAAAGTTTTAAAAACCCAATTCTTTAGATCACTTGGTATCCTGTATAAGTTAAATAAGTTTACGGACAAGCACACTTTTCTCCCCTAATATATTTTAAAAATCAAAAATAAAAAATGTTTCCATTTATACTACATATGTCAAAATTCAATTTTACCAAAGCATTGACTCATCCTGTAGATCAACTCACCCAACAGCTTGATAGATTTTTCCAGCCGAATCCGGATCTTTAAGAGCAGCAATAACTGCTGCTGCAACATCACCAACATAAACAGGTTGTTTTATTGTGGCCATGCCTCTCTTCCATAGTGGTATAGCTCCAAACTGTCTACGCCAACTTTGTGAGTAATACCTGAATTGAAAATTAATGCACAAGCTTTGCTTTTTTGCCTTTATTATACAACAGCACACACTACCTCAGAAAACGATCTTCTTGTCCATAAATATCTGCTGGCCTAAAGATAGTTGCTGCAGGGAATGCTTTAAGAACAGCTTCTTCACCTTCAATTTTTGAACGATAAAATCCAGATGGTTTCTTTAGAATCACTGGTTTTAAATCGTATGAGGCGTTTAAGGCGGAGAAATGTATAAATCTTTCAACGCCAACTCGTTTTGCTATTTTAGCTAATCTTGCTGCGCCAGTGACATGGACATCATTAAATTTGTATTGTTTAGTTTCGTAATCACGTCCAATTAAATTAATAACGACATTAGAATATTTCATTGCCTTCTCAATGCTCTCTTCATCTTTCAAATTGAAATGTGTAAACAAGACCTGTCCAAGATCGCCAGCTACTTTCAAGTATCTAACATCAAATGGATCGCCACGATATGGAACAATAATCTTAAAGGATAATTATAGAGGTTTTATGTGAAAATTATATTATAGTACTCACCTGTGATCCTATTTTACCTAATCTATTACAAACATATCTTCCGACAAATCCTGATGCACCGAATACTGTTGCAACTATACCACTAAAGCTCGATCTACCACCAGTACCACGTTTTAATTGCGATAGGTTATAAGCTTTATCTTCAGTGCTGTAGTTATGTACGCGTACAAACGCTATTCCAATAATTCCCGTTTGCTTTTCTAAAAAGAAAGATAGGTTATGTTATGTAACATTTACCAAGTAAGGGTAGAAATTTAATATTGATATACAAAATTTATAGAAGCAAGAAATCCATTTAATATGGATGGAATAAATTGTTTATGCAACATATACACTTACTTAATATTGGGGCTCTATTAAAAATAACAGCAGCCATACTGACAGCTCTGTGATCCTATCACAACATGGCAGAGCTGATGCTGATATTAATATCGAGTTGCTACTTTACTAATGGTTAGTTAATTTAAAGTGAATATATATTGTTTAAATTATAAATAAATAATATTTCTTTTTGAACAAATTAGAATTGTTTTGTTTATGGATTTGGTTACTATTGGTTATATTTTTGAGAATGACATTTGATTAGCGCCATCTATCACATAACTACGAAGAAACAGAGGTATAGTTCAGACACTATTTCGCTAGATGACGCAAGCCGTAGGTTTCCTAATTTGGGGACGGCCAGAATTTTGGAGACTTTTGAATGACCAGGGGAGGGGTAGCAAAAATTAAAAAGTGAAATTATTTTAGATTTAGGGCCATGACTCCTTCCTGCCCCTCTCTGGCTACGCCCATGCATAATAAGATAAATTAAATTATTGTTTTATCTATCTTTATAATTTTTGCATCTTCACTAAAAGATAAAAACAGTTTAAACCATTTATTCAGACTTATCTTTAAAAAGAATCTGATAATTTAGCAGTCTTCGGTATATAATCTAAGGTTGGCGTTACGGAGATTCTAAGTCTCTAACAAGAACAAATTGTAACAACTATTTCGTGGAAATTAGATCTTTGCATTTCCAACAACCTTATTATACTTCGAAATTTAAAACATAAATCAAGAAGCACAACGGGTAAACTTTCTTGATAAACATGCACATCGTCCAACTTCTATGATGAGTTTGAAAGTTGTTATATAGTTTTGAGCACGGCGTTAGATGTATTTATCAAAAATAATTAGTTCTTTAAAGGTCTAGTTTATTTACTCAATATATAGTTTTATAAGTATCAAAAGAGAAGGGCTGTTTTCTCGTTTTCTGCTTACGAGATAGATTTATCTTTGTTTTTCTGATATACGTGGCAAGAAATCATTTTAACTTCTATAAATTTCTAAGAGGTTTAAAATGTTGAACGGAAGATGCTGGTTTGTACAAATAGGGGTTGTTTACTCCTATAACCGGCATTAGGACTGTAATTTTCAGTTGTCATATACGCTACAGATGGCTTATTTAAAGCTAATTTTATACGTTGGTATGTTACATTTGCGTTTGGTAGATTGCTGTTACCGTGTATTGCCATTCCTACATTTTCCTCATTGTTTGTAATCTACCATGACAAACACTAAGATATCGGCACTCTCGTCCAAGTTATTTGATTAATTCTGAACAATTGTTTCGAGAATTCATAGATGCCCATTGTTAAACCGTACGAATCTTCATATTCCTTTGATATTTGTTTAAGTAATATTAATTTAGTAATAGTGGGTATATGACATTTATATACACGTAAAATTCATTAAATGTAATGTTTGCGATTAAAACGTATGAGCTAATTTCGTACCAATTTTTGATAGGGTGTATTACATATGATTTCCTATTGTTCTTAATAATATTTCTAAACCTGCTTAAATTTATTGAAAATTTATTGTAATTGGTTATGAATAGTAACAAATAATGGGCAACATTAACAATTGTTCCGAGGAATTATTAATAATACAATTTGGTTAAACAGAAAGCGAAGAAGTTTTCTTCCTATTTTCCGTTAACCGGTTGTCTTCTAAATTTAATTTTTAATTATTTGTTGTATGTTGCATATTGCATGTTGGTTTTCTTTTAATTTTATTTTAAATTAAAAATTTCAGAATTAGATTTTGATTCCTTTTTCAAAATTGTAACAGTAACCCTATAACAGAAATATTTTGTTATTTTGCTGTATATTGTTTTTAAAAAATGTAATTGTGCCATTTATCTTTGGTTTTGCGAAAAGTTTAGCTATATTTACTTACGCATGTATGTTAATTGAGATTTTGTTTTTATTTTGTATATACAATTTAGAGATTTGGTTGTAAAGCTTAACATTGTTTTGATTGAGTTTTTGTAAAAAATGACTTGTTGAAATTGTTTAGTTTATGAGCTACTTTTATTTTAAGTTTTTAAGTTAAGAAAGCTTTTGTAAATTTGTCGATAGTTGTTCGTTATATGTTATCGCAATATATTTATTATTTTTTTGTTTTGATTATTATGGATTTATTTATATGAAATTTGTGTAATTCCTTCTCTAATATTCCCGTTTATAAAATTAATTGGATGGTTATTTTTTAACATTTTTAAGATCTTATCGATATTTGTTGAAAAGGCAATGCAACGATTTACCAAGTTGTTTAATGTACTGATCCTATATTTTATTAGAGCTTGGAAAACATCTTCCACACTGTGTGGGTTTAATAAACCAATTTGCATATATTCCTCTACTTTTTAGTGAAATTTTAGTGTTGAAAATCTCAACGATGAATTTTTAACCACACTGTATTGGTGCAGATAAATATAGATTTTTTGTAAAACCAAGAATGAATAACGAAATTATATTTTAAAAGCAATATAAAACGATTACTTCCGTAATTTTTAATTTAAAATAAAATTAAAAAAAGACCGGTATAACCAAAAATAATTAAAAATTCTATAAAACTACTAATAATTTGGCAATCGGTTTTAAGAATTGCTTCAACTCACGCGTATGATAAGTAACTGTCTGCAAACTCGAAGAGGGCTTGGAAATTTATTTTTGTCGGGAATTTTTAAATGAAATCGAAAAAAGGGATAATTTCTCAAAAATTACTTAAAAAAAAGGACATGTAGTATAATTACCTGCTTTTTCTTTTTGTATTCTCTCTCCTATGCTTGAAAAATCACGAAATGCAAACTTGGTAGAAACTTATGGATGTGCACTATAAATTTAAGTACTTACAGATATGCAGTAATCAGTAATTAATAGTGAGTAACGGTCTGTTTTCAACTATTCTTTTCTATGGTATTTCCCTTTTGTTCAGTTTTTCTTTTATTTGGTTCTTCCGTGTTGTCTTTTGCATTCCTCCTTTATTTTTTTCTTGCATTCTAGCCTTGAAAACTCTTTTCGTTATCTTTCATCTGGCATTCGACAAGTCTTCTCTTTGATATCTCTATTCTTCAGTTCTTATCCATAAATTACGTTTTTTATTTTGTCTCTCAAAATAACATCTTGTTTTGTTCTAAACTTTTCTTAAAAATCTAATTTTCAATCTCCATACGTTAATTCCGCTTTTATGACAATCCGTTAATGTCCACGTCTCACTGCTATACACTAAAGTTGATTGATACTTTCTTAACCATTACAGCTTTTATGGTTTTTGGACCTCTCTTTTTCCATATTTAACATATTAATTCGTTCGTTTATTTCCTTGTTGAATTTTCTTAAAGCTTAAAGCTATCCACCAGTTCTGTTCCTGTTAACTATTTAAATTGTAAATATTGTGAATTTGCCTTTGTGTCCACTACAAGTGCCGTATCGTTAGCAAATATAAATTCTGTTGTTTCTGTTTGCTTCATTATCCAGTGTCGCATATTAAGTTTTGTCATATGCTTCTTTGCTTAAGGCTTCATTTAGTACTACGTTAAATAATAAAGGGCTTAGCACACAACCCTGTTGCACACCTATTCTAGTTATACATTCTTCTGATTCTCCATTATCTGTTTTTATTATATTGTACATTCTACCAAATTTATTAATCGTTCCTTAGTATTATTTTTTCACCAGTATTCTAATTGAGCATCCTTAATATTTGAAAAGGTGCATATAAATTAATTCTATTAACCACAATGCCAGCCCTACAAGCATTTTCATTATTTGAAATTACGTTTTATCCAGTGGTATCTACGTTTAGTGGCAGTTTTAGAACTGACTACCCTCACGCAATATAAAACTTCTGGACACTGTATAACCAGTTAACACATAATTAAATGAAGATGGTAGGGTTATGGACGGAGCTGACTGAAACGAAGTTTAACATTACTACCTACCTTTCGTTATCAAGGTAATTTAAAGTTACTATCCTATGGTCATAAGCATTTACTGCCGTGACCTTTTTTTGTAAGCTCATTAGACATTCGATATCTCAGCGTTTACGAAATAAAAGTAACACTACCCTCGAACCCTTGTAGGTAATATACCTAGTAGGGTTGCTTAATAATTAGAGCTATTAATAGCGTTAAAGGTATAAAATAACGTAGGTAGTTGTTATATTCGCAGAAAGGTTTATAAGATTAGATACCAGATAGAACTTATGGAGTTTTTACATGCAAAAGTTAGGTAGGTATGTTGTAATAATTTTTCCGTATATTATAGTGGTGCAGAATATGATTATCTAAATCATAAAATTAAAAAGAAATTTTACAGGTTTTGCATTGGAATACTTACCATAATGGGTGCTTATTATGATTTTAATATCGTAATGATATTAAAATCATAAAAGCAGTTATTATTTTTTTCATCATTACCGTTAAATCTGAAGGTTTTCTTCCCGTAGTGTGTAAGCCAGAAATAATTCCACTCGTAATGCGTTTAATGAAGTTAACTATTAATGCGTTTAATGAAGTTAAAGTACTTTTTGGCTACACTTCAGGCATTAGAGTCGCCCCTTATCTCCTATATTCCTCGCTTTCAAGTGATTCTACAGAAAGATAAACAGTTGTACCATAATTCCCCAACAGTTTTCTCATGATCAATATACAAAGTGTGTGTGTACTCAATAAGCGCCTAATGATTTTAATTGTAAATTTTTGAAGCTTGTTCTAAGCAAGGAAATGTCTTATAAACTATGATTGGTACGTCAGTGTTTAAGTTTCCCAATTCCTTATTCACATTTTGCATACACCTATGCTGGTGCCTTCTGGTGTCGAATTTGTACATCCAACGTATTAGGTATCAATCTATTAATTCGTAAATTGGACACAGGTCTTTTCCATCTATTGCGAAACTGAATCGCTTGAGCATAGGAAATGACGCTAAGACTTCTGTGGGCCTTGTGGATTAGTAAAGAAATAGTATACTTGTTTCATTGTTAGTTCCACATCGTTACGCCTAAGAACATCACAACAAAAAATTTTTGAAATTTTAAGATATCAATTTGACTATTGTATTTTAATATACGTTGTGTGTATAATTGTAGAAATAAAGTCAATATAATATTAATAGCCAATTTTTGCCAGACACTATTAGAGAGAGAACGGAAATAATTAAGTTTCTGTATGAGTCTCGACCAAAATTTTGTTTTCTGAGTATTTATTCTCGGCTTTTGTAACATACTGACCGCTTTTACCAATTTTCCATAGAAATTTTATCCAAATTTTTGCTCCTCTAATGCTCTCACATCTTCCACTCTAAAGGATACGTTTCTAGGAGCAGCATTAAATTTTACAGTAGCCCATATAATTTATATCCACGTCGTTTTTGTCTGAAGTTTCTGTTCCAACCAGTTTCCATAATTTCATAGTAATAATGATGATAATATTCAGTTTTATTGCTAGACTTAAACATTAACATATTTGGTACAAAACCCATATTTCCCCATCCATACATTGTAGAATGCATCACTGCTCCCTGCATTTTTAAACAAATTCCAATTTTTCGAAGTAGGGCTGCTGTGAATCTAGACCAACAGTCGGCCATCCGTTTTCCAAAAAATATGTTATTTTCTTTAAATAATCGATCCTCTTCGAGCGAAAATTCATACGTTCGATTATTTTACACACAGACACCTGAATCTAAAATGGATATATATTTTTTTTAATTCTTCGCAACCATCTGTCTGACCCGTTCCATCCAAACTAGTTTTTCTTTTTCGCAAGTATAAAACTGGCACATTTACACGATATTCTTCCGTCCCAGGGAACTATAAATTACATTCCGAACATTTCTAATTTTATGTTCCGGAAAATTACTTTCTGAACTTGTTCGCGGTCTTTTTTTTCCAGGACTGCGAAATTTCCTTTCACCAGGTTATGTTTCTGCATTCATTACTCGAACAGTCCTTTCCATTGTTCTCACGGTCCTCCCGTTGCTTGCGAAGCACATGCTTTTATATCGTTTAGTGTCTGCCGAATATGCACATAAAATACAATTTGAAGCGTTTGACTGTGAAGATCTTTGTTGTTCACTGTATTTATTCTGCTAGGCCACTGTAACCACGTGTTAACACTCCATTCAAACTAAGCTGCACTTACCGAAAACGCTCGGTTTAAATTCGTTCAGAGCGCACCCTCATCGCCCGCCAAGGTATGTATGTACATATGTACGGGTATGGGTAGGGATGTTTAGCGTTGAGGAGTGACACAAATCAAACAATAGGTCGGCGGAACGAACACTTGTTTACACAAACAAAAAAGGTTTTGTATATAGTTTCTGCGCGGCATTACATATAATAAACTGTAGTGAAATAGAATTTGATTGTAAACGAATCGGCAATAATAGAAGTTAATAAGTAGCCAATCGATCCAGTGTAACACAGCAGAGAGAATCCAATGTATTCTTTCCATAAAGCTACAAAACAAAGGCGGCGCTTTGCGAGCCTATTGTCGGGCGGATAGCAGATTAGCACAATCCACTTATCAGTCGCGAGGACGCTCTGATGTCAGGACGTTAGACGATGCTGAAGACTTAGTTGCTGTTTAGCATTGACGAATGTAACAATATACATTATCCCGCTCATAAATCGAGACTCGCCTCTTGTACGTCACGTTATGGTGTTCATGTTATGTCGATGTGCAATGGTAATGTTAACACCATTTTATTCTTTTTAAGTTAAAATAAACGGTACACGCGTCTTTATTGGTAAAGTTTCTCAAACTAAATACATATAGAAAATTAACCTAGTAGATCCGCGCTACATATAACCATCTATACAGCATGAATGAAATTTACCTCTTTAATAGAATAAAATTATTTTGGAGCGTATATTGTACAGATCGTAATACAATTATGAAGCCATATGCCTGGAATTAATTTCAGTCACATCGTTTGAAGTAAACATTATACTTTGAAATCTCCAAGAACGAAATTCTGCGAATGAAACCGTAAAAAAATTAAATCCATTCTCTAAAAGCACAAAAGGCGTCCAAAAATTGTATACTTCACGACAAAGCAACTGTAGCTACGCGGATTAATTCAATTCCAAATTTTACAGTGCTCGAGGCACGCTTATATTCTCGCAATGAGTAAAGAAACATACCTAGCTAATGAAAAGCCTTCATGAAATTTGCTTTCGGCAAAACTTTCATAATTACTTTCTATACTACCATAACCAACGCTTCCTGCGACATGTATGGGATTTATTGGGATTCATTTTTGCGCGTTGCTGGAGTAGCTAATACTTAAAAATGGTGATTTACACCTTTCTCGTTTTATTCTTTTATAATGTATCGCACATGATTCCGGAAAATATTAAATAAAAAAGTAAATATTAAATAAAAAAGTAAATGGAATGTAACTTAGGTGTTTATGCAGTTGATTTACCAAGATTTAAAGCTTTTACTAATTGTAAGTGATATGTTTCCTTCACAGAAAATATGTATACATTAAAATTATCATTTTTTAATGTGATTTTCTTAGTAATCAGAGGATACTTATCAGAATAATCACTACCTTGGATAGCAATTTGTAAATTAAGAGGGAAATAATTATAAATTAAGGTAAATCTCTATATTTTAGAATTAAATTTAAGTTGCTTAATTGTAGATTTCACTGAATCGTTACTAATTATACCTTTCCATGCTACTCAAGCAATATATTCTATATGTAAATTCAACGTTTTATTTAGATTCCCTATCTCATTCTTGTCATAATTTATAAATTTTCCTATTTAGTATTATGTGAGACTCTTGATTTAATAAAATTGATACCTCAGAGTTTCTTTTTTGATTAGTAAAATGTAACTCGATTGTGGAATCTACTTATCTTTTGCAGAAAATTCGACAAAGGTTGAAAAATGAAACAATTTTCAAAATATGCGAATTGTTTTATTTTATGAAAATTTAAATTAAATTTTCCTTTTACAAAATTTTAAGTCTTTCCACAAATTCCTATCTTCGGTACCTGTGCACTGTCGTTCTTCTAAAATTGTTCGATTGAATATCCGACTTTGATATCCTGAGCTCGAAGCTTTACCTGATTTGCAACTAAATACTTCCCACTCTGTGTGTTTTCTGAAGTTGTTTGTAGAAAAAGAGCCATAATAATATTCAAATTTTTAAGATTTTCTCGAGCAATTTTCAAAATTGTTGTTTTTATGCCTTCTAATTATTTTTCATTTTCAATTTTTCAATTATTTATTTAATTCAACAAATTGATGAATTTATAGGTTACTACCCAAGATTTTGAAAAATATTTCAAAACAGACCATGAACAAAATGAATGTTCATGTTCAAGTTGTAGGTCCCCCGATGTATATGTACTCGTTTTCCATATTTGTTCTTTACAAATCTTTTTTGAAATATTGTCCAGTTGATTGGATAACTTCGAATTAAAATTAATCGGGGATTGCGTGAGAAAGGTTGCAGAAGATAGCGACTAGTTTTTCCAACCCTGAACAGCCAGCAGCAGTACAGAAACCAGTTAAAAAATAAAGGAAAAGTCGTATCGACCGGAGTTCAAATGTTATCAGATACAGATTCGATGCAAGAAATATAAATTCATATGTCGTCCTACCACTGAAATAGTATTGCGTTGCGAAGGGCCCTAGAGGTAGTTTACTTACTACGCTTACACAAAAAGAAGCTTGTATCATAGGAGAGACAGGAATTATCACAATGTACATGATAGTTCTTGTACGACCGACGATATGAATGATTTTATGTGAAGGTAGTAAGTAAGCTACTCTTGGGACCTTTTCCAAGCCAGCTATATTTCAGCGATGGAATAGGTACACGAGGAACACGTGTAAATATGTCTTATCTGCGTCGAATCGAAAAGTAATAGATTTTTGAGATTTTTTTGCAACCAAGAAAAACAGTTTTTGTCGCTTGTGATATAGATTTTAGAATCGAGTTTTATTAATTTTGAAGAATTTATTTTGTAGGCACTAGTGGAGAGTTGGTTTGTAAAGAACAATTGCAATTAAAAGTTAACTATTTTACAATGTAACTAAGGAAAATAGGAAAAGTTTAGTTTCCAAGGAAACCTTATTAATACCGTGCATCTAAAGTATGGAGTACATAAAGACAAGCGTTTTTCATTTTAACTGCTGGTCTACACCAGCCCTCCATTCCAGAGCTTCCATTCTGTTAGGTATTTTGCGAAGTCGCATTTAGTTAGTGGTGTCGGGTATATGACCATGCTTTACTCCTTCCTAGTAATTCCCATGATAGTGAAAATCCGAGTTTAATTAAT
The DNA here is from genome assembly GCA_902655005.2 of Marronus borbonicus. Classification (NCBI taxonomy): domain Eukaryota; kingdom Metazoa; phylum Arthropoda; class Insecta; order Coleoptera; family Scarabaeidae; genus Marronus; species Marronus borbonicus. The sequence continues at coordinate 15,532,850 of LR737381.1, forward strand.
AAGGGAATTAACGTTACCACCTATAAATTGAAAGTGTGTGAATCATAAAATAAGCAATGGTACCATATTCTGCTAAAAACCCTATTGCCCAAAGTAAAAAAAAAACTAGGATGATTGAGGTAAAAACACCAAGCGCGGAAGTAATAACTGTTTGTTACTGCTTAAATCTAAAATAACAAATAAATATTTCAAATAATAACCGAATTCTGAAATTAAGAAATAAAATTTAAACCGACCTGTAACGTTTACCCAATAAAAACAACAACTGGAACTATTATTATAACCCAGTCGGTGGTGCATTTGAAAGCATATCAGTGGTATTATATCGTGTACGAAAATGTGACGAAGTTTCTCAAAGTTACGAGCTTGTTGAAAAGCGACTGCACATCAACGTAGTTCGAAGTTGATTGAACTGAATTCCGAAGTATGCTCGCTAATTGATTTCCCTTTACCGCCTACGGTTACATAGATATATCTTTGTCATATCTAGATCTTTGCAATATATGTCGAAACGCAACATGTAGTTTCATTTTACCCAACCCAATAGGAACTAGCTAATACCAAGAATCTACTTTCATAAGTATTCTCGATGGATTTTATTTCAGCGTACATGTATCTTATCATCAGTTAATTAATTAATATCGTTACGGTATTCATTCCTTCATGACTAATCCATTTGAATTGAAGAGAAAACTAGCAAATATCTTACAATGTGCAATATGTAAAATGTAACTACAACAAAAATTATAATTGAGAAAAATGCACAAAATTTCCATGGCAAAATTCTCTTAGTGACCCCTCGAAATTAGAATTATTTGGTAACTCTTCTGTAGTAAATATGCCCTGATATATCATGCTCTTAATGAAAGATCAATTTGAATTGATATATATATACCATATCTAAATTTGAAAGGAAAGTTGGGAAGGCATTGCTTTTATTCAGTGAAGTGCACTTAATGCAAATGTGCATCCGACCAAAAATACATTTTGAGCGAAACATGACGCATTGGGCGAATGAAAAGTTATCTGTGAACATGAAACAGAACTCGCTGTTGTACTTCAAATAGAAACGAAAGGTATAGCGTAGAGAAAAAGTGTCGCGATAACTTTTTATCTGGCTATATTGAAGGGCGTAAAATTTCACTTTTCGATTGTGCGGTAGCACAGCATGGTATACGCAAAAATATAAACTTATAGCGTGTGAAATCTAACAAATACTTTATACATTGATTGGAGTAAATGTTAACGTGGAATATATCTTATACAGCTTTGAGGTTTATAGACTTTATGTCCTTCTGTTGTGATGAATGTTGTTTCTAAAGAAGAGACGGCTCGTAGTTGGGATATCTCTGAACATGGATGAGATAAAAAAAATACTTAAGCTTCATTCCTATTGCTAGGTACTCCTTTTCTTTGGAAGAAAATTCGGTTACAATACACATTTCCCTAAATATCTTGAATTAATTTTAAATAAGTTATAATGAGTATAATATTTTTGTTGTGGAGGAGGAGGAGAGCAAAATAGGTAGTTTAATTGAAAAAAAGTTTTGATACTTTTTTTCAATTAAACTACGTTTAATCGTAATTGTTGGACACACTGTTTTCGAAAAATTTATTCTGTTTCTCACATCCTGGACTTCTTTTGGTATTTCGCTAAACAATAAAATATGGAAGATTGGTTTATTGTCTTTCGAGGTTTTAAGATTATTGCGTACTTGTATGAAAATAAACTCCTCATTAAGCGTTTACTTATTTTATTCTCGCGACATGTCAGTTGCAAAAACTAGTGTACCTGCAAGCTTAGTGGTTTATTTCTATGTCGAGCGTTGCGTCGATGAACGTCTACCGAAAGTTTGTCGGTTTACTCAGGCGAGTGAAAATTTACTGACATAAAAAATGAAAACACTCTTTATTCGTTAAATTGAAATTAAAGTAAACAAACGGAAATAATGATTTCCTAAAATAAAATGGGAAACTTCGAATAACTTCCATTTCGCCAAAAAATTGGCAAATTATAAATTATCTACACGTTAGAAGGCAGGAACATTCCTGCGTATCGCGGAACGCGCTACTGGCGCAACTTAGAAAATTAAGCGCGGTTCAGGAATACGCGAGCTCGCACATATGCGACGGCTCGGATTGATGAAGCCTGTTTGCGGAGCAGCGGTTAGGAGTATTTCGCATCAGCCCGTACGGATAAACTGAACTGAAATACACCTTTAGATTAGAATATAAACCCCCTTAGTCAGAATAAACCGACTATGTTTTCGAGGCGTTGTTCAGCAGGAGTTGTCCGGACGGATAATAGACGAATCTGACGAAGGCGGAAGTTTGAGCAGCTTCTAGATGTGTATCAACAAAACAATTTCATGATATTTCTTTAGATAAATTATGGTTCGACTGATTGATAATATTTATACATCACGTTACAAAAATTCTACAGGGATTACGGAAAGTATTGAACAAAATTAAAATTCAATACAATTGAATCAAAATTGAATTAATTGCAAACAATCAATGTGATTTATTTACATTTAGTTTCAGCATAAAAATGCCTTTAAATTTGTGCGGATGGCATATAGTTCGTCACAAATTAAAATTCAAATATATAATGATACGCGGTGTGTTCTGTTTCAATATAACAAAGTTAACAATTGTTACGTTCTCCTAGTTTGAAGAACAATGCCGCTAGTCATCTGCTTCGGTGTATCTTTCTTGTGAGGCGAAAGGACCAATTGCTTATATGTAATTCTTATGTGTTTACTCGCTTAATCAGTTGATCTCAAATTAAACACAGTACGTAGATATACAAAATATATTTATTAAATAATTCCCTTATATATCTAGATATATAAATTCAAATACATAAATAGCATACTATATGGCTTTCATAATTCGGTTCCTTCTTTGTATACGCATTCAAATGTATCGGGACATTCAATGTCTAACGCTAGGGCCACCACAAAACCCTACCGGAGCATAAGCGTCTGGTTGGGCGACAGCAGCAAATAGCCGATCACTACCGCAAAAAGATGTTATACAACTCACGGCTACCCAGACGCCCGCGTTATTTCGTGTACTTATTTGATACACCACCTCTAGTATCTTGCTCCGAGCTGCTGTCCCTATGTATAAGCGGATAAATCAGAAACCAACGATAGTGCGGGTTTGAGCGCTGCGTGACTCACAAGCGAAAGAGAGAAGGCAGGCAGTCACGGTAGTTTGTACGTTCGACTTCCGAGGAAGTTTCGATAACTTGTACGTAAGTGTACGTTACCGGCGGTGACTGGCGGACATTCCTACCTAGCGCTCGATCTAATAGATGAATTAGCAGGAACTTCATCAAACAGATATAATAAATGACTATTAAAGATATTTTTAATTAGAACATTGACGAATTTTAAATATTTGCGAAGAAATTATACGTATTTTTACATTGAATGCGCACACGTTAAAGTTTAAATGATGCTAAATATGGAATATATAAATTTATACAACGCAAAACAAAAGAAACATTCAATTTATCATGAAATAGACACAAACAAAATATTACTTTCAAATAAATAAAAATCGTTACATTTATAAAATAAAATAAAACAAAAAATAAAATGTTAAGTCCTTAACAACAATCGTTCCTTGTATAACCGGAAGTCTTAGATAATTGAAAATATTTTAGTGAATACTACATTTTCCAATGTATTGTTATGAGACCTTGATGCATAGGCAGCTCTTATAATGTATATTGATTTATTTATAAACTTTTGGTTGGGCAATCTAACCTACAACACAATCACACATATACATTATTTATAATAATTATTTAATTATATAAAAATGTAAATATTGATCGCCATACCAAAATAGAGATATCAATAGAATGACGGCTAATCGTGATGCTGTGTAACTAACCAAATCACCCCTGACTTATACATGCAACTACGGGGAACGTGAAACCTATCTGTTGTTACATTAATCTTTTACAATCCCAAACGCAATTTGTCTACCTTGAGCTAATAATCGAAAGGACTGCCGTTTTAGACAAACAATTTATTACTTTCAGCAGCCGACACTACTGAACCTTCTTAGAAGAACTACACTAGTTACTCCTAAAATTTCACATCAACTTAGCGTCTCTTTTGATTTTACGTAGTAAACCATTAAGAAAGCATTATTATTATTTAGTTCGACGTTAATTCGAATTTATTTCGAACTTCATTAAGAATATCAATATATCAAGAATATTTCCCAAACGTAGTTCCGTCAGGTGCCCGAAGTTTCCAAGAGTCCAAGTTCCAATTTCCAGAGTCGATTTTAGTTCTGAGAAAGAATAATAAAGAAATAACGACAACTACCACATATTTTCTTAATTATTTGTGTTTTTGCTATGGTATCCGTCCTATTTATATGTTGTTGCTATGTTGCTATTTATTGACGAAATTGTTTTTATCTCTCTATCTCACATAAAGCACCAAGTACAGTTCAGTATAAATCACCTATTTCGCCATTGATTTTCCAATCTATTCCATCCAATTTTTCATATATCGGTCGATGAAGTTCCTCGTTAGGTGTCCTATGTAGTATGGGAAATATGCAAAGCATTGCTCAGTTCCTATAGAGCCATAAGCAAGGAGAAATGATCGGCTCATCGGACTCCGCGTATGACGTGTTCCAATTTAGACAATTTAACATGAGGGCTCAATTTTCGAGAGTCCACCGACCATTCAGATTAGTAGTAGGCGTGAGGATATGTATATTGTGGCGGTTAGATTGATACTCTTCATAATTTCATTCTGAAATGCTACTTAATTAATTACAATCATGCTCATTGGTATGCCGCAGTGAAATATCTGAAAAAAAAATATCTAAATTGATATTTTGAATAGGATCATCGGAAACACAGCAGGACATCAAGGTGGATTATTGGCTGACTTTTTTATGAGAAGTTCCTTGTATATTTGTTAGTACCAAATACAACAAAGAAACTTATTCAGCAAAGAAACAATTTTTTAGCAATTTTGTAGGTGGGAGTTGAAAATAAGGGGCGTATTTAAGTGTACTAGAAAGGTATTTGAACAGAATACCCTTGTATTTGTAAAAGTCAGGCTAAGAACGACCAATCCCCTGTTTGAAGATATTGGTGCGGGTCTTATATATAGAACCCCAATTTTAGTTTTCTCTAACAAATTGAAACAACGAAATGCTTAGGTATAGAACACCATGACATTTATAAACCTTTTGGTGTAAATTTGTAGATACCAAAGATACGATGCATAGTCAATAAAAATGATCTTTAAAATCACATGCAATTTGCTTCAATAACAACGAGTAGCATGGTTGGCATATTAATTATGAAATTGCCGCATTAATTCCGCATTAATTTGTAATGTACGACAGAAGCGATCGATTTGTTACTTCTTTCGAACACAGGAACTACTGTTATAAAGCTTGCATTGATTATAATTATGGACAAACTACATATTCTGTTAAAAATGAACCCCACCAATGGTTCCACAACAGTAACTTATTGTGTTTCCCTTTTACACTCTTATTATTTATCTTTATAAATCGCATAAAGCATCTATTTTAGTAGCTAGTGACCAATACAAACATAGAGCAGGTCAATTTCTTCATTTCTCTTCTTTATGTACATGTGTACATATACAATATTTACATCATTTTAAGCACATTTATCACACATTGCTACGACACCTGCAACTTATACTTATGACTCATAATGCTTTAGAATCAGGTGGGCGTCTCACACCCTGCTAGACGACACTGCGTTTAAATTTAGAAAGTACATGCTAATGGCTATTTATCAATTTCTCACTGACACAAAACTAGACATAATAAATAGGCCTCAAAAATTTATGTTTTATAAAAAAAGCACTAACTATGAGTTTTGGTGAAAGAGACCTCTTTCATAATCTGCGTATCATTGTAAATGGCCACATTAGACGTCTGCAGGTTATATTACAATTAACCGGCGCCGCCACCAAATATGTCGGTAGCTTTTAATGGAATTTTACCTTGAATTTTCTAATTATTTTGAATTTAATCGTATCCATAAATAGATCGTTACAGAATCAATGCAAAGAATTAATATTTCAAGAGGGGAAATCCAAAAATTACTAATTAACAAAGTATTGTCAATGTAGGTAATTTTCTTTAATGATTTTATGTTCCAAATACATATAGAAATCGTTTCTGACTGCAGACACGTAGGGGTACTGCAACATTGCTCCATCAAATATATTATCGGTTACCATCTATAATATTCCTTATCTATGGTTTAATCTATATTAACACAAAATCTATGTAGTAGTTATTTACTCCACAATATCAAGTTATTGGTACGAAGCAGTTATAAATTATTTATTGCATTTGGATATTTAGATCTTTTTTGCTGTTGTTAATGCTGTACGTGCAATATTATTTTATCGTTCGATTACCGAAAAATAAAATTGCAATATTTAATTGGAATTTTATCCTAGATAAAGCGAAATGGAACTTTTGCTGAGCGTTAAATGCACGTTTTCACTTCCTTTTTTTTTGTGTATTTAATACAATATTGTAATTTGTGTTGTAATGCGCCCGTTTTAAAACGTGATTATATATTGTCAGGAGATTCTTTTTTAAATAAATGAAATGACATATTCGGGGTTTTCTTTTTCGGACATGATTTTGGGATCTATCTAGTTTTGGAAATCGAAGGATGATTAAGAGGTAAATCAAACAACTTTAGAATGTGCGAGTTACTGTTTTTATTTTAAATGAAGTTTTATATTATGTTTTCCTAAATGTCTCTTTAATAATTAGATTCTATGGTTTGGCCAAAATGTTTAATTCTCCGTACCTGAAATCCGATCTTGAGGTCCTAATCAGAAATCTGAAATCTATCCAAATCTTTCCCGCAGTGATCCCAAATTCGCGAATGGCAAAATTTTTGTTGGTTAGAAGGTCTAAATATAATACTGCGTTATCTCAAATTGTTTAATGAAGATGATCCCATAATAATATTTAGTTTTCAAGTTTTTTCGAGAAATTTCGAAAAAATTGTCGTTATCAAAAGGTTTGTTTACTTTCTCTTCTTATTGTTCTAATCTCAATCCACAGATTACTATATGATTAAGCCGAATAACAGCCTTGATGTAATAGCAACCTTTTGAAATGTGGCAATTTTTTGCCAAATTTGCCATTACATGGGACGATATATGTACGTTCAATAGTCTGAATCCAAAATGATAATGAAAGTTTTATATAAAGAAATATAATTTTGATTTACGTTAGTGATTTTGATTTCTCGCAGCACAATTTATTTAACGGACTCTCTTTTAACAGAACCTATCTTACTATGGGTGCAAGACGAGGATAAAAACTCAATCTGGGGAAAATTGGAAGGAAGAGGTAATCAACAACAATTAAAAATGTAAACATGTCAACTTGGCAAACAACACAAAAGTATAGGCACATTCCGCACCACACAAGTTTAATTAATCAATCCAATACAGCTGCTTCGTAGATACGTCGATCCTCATCATCAGCGGTAGACAACTTGGAACACTTTTCAACCTAGACAAACAATATCACAAGAATATATTTTGCTTATTCACACATTACAATATGCGTGAAGTTATAGAAGTAAAAGTAAGGTTTCACAATGAATAGGAAAAATAAAACGTGTGCTTGTTTTATTAAAATTTCTATTTCACAAATTAATTAATATTTCAAATTTACAACCAGAGCATGAAATTGCTTTTCTCTTATGATTTGTATTATCTGGTGTCCTGATTTAATAATCAGGTGTCCCAATTTTCTGAAATTGTAGAATTACGCCTTTGTATAAATGGTAGGAGGTCAACATTTTTCGCTGAGCATAGTAGCTGGATCTTTTCTAGGTCCTACTGTTTTGTAAATGAACCGAGGATCAATTTGAAAAAGCAAAGACGTCCGTAACAAGGCAACGCGTTCATGTAATTTAGTTGCATGCCTTTTTATAGGACGGTAATATACAAGCACAATTCTTGTTATAGATGCGAGATTTGTTTTAAAGCATTGTTCCCACATTTTTCTTGAGTTGAGTTCTTCAACCTACGCTAGCCATAAAAAAAACCTTACAAATGTAGGTTTAAGTAATTGCTCCTTTTTTGCGCTGACGAATTTCTGTCCAGATCGGATTGTTAGTGCTTTCAGCGATGTAATTGGTGTTGCTGATTTTATTTTGCATTGTTATAAGTAGGTATCGGTATGTTTATAGAACCTTATATATAAACGGCAATGTCTATTATAAAAGAACTTGATAGGAAGTCCCCAGTGCTCTAAAGGCCTTGTAGGCCGTGCTCGATTAAGAAAACACATGCATTGAATGGGGCTTGCCTAAGTGGGACACATCCGTTTATGTCTGGAATAACAGGAAATAATGGAACACATATTTTGCAATTTTCCTGTCGTTTGCAGAATCAAATATTCTCTGTTTGGTGGGGCTCTTGTAGTCCCCGAGAGAGAAAAACTTCGCGGAGTGAACTTCTGGAATTTACTAGGATAGGTCTACTTGGCGAACCTTAGAATTACATTGCCGTTCGATAATGGACCATATTGGCCGATGTACATGGGTGGACTAATCCACACAACCGGCTCTACTGTTGTAACTTTAATTGAGTAACATATAAGAGGGATCAACTAGAAGTATTTTTTTAATTTAGGTTGGTCGACCGACTTGCTCGAAATGAAACAGTCAGCTAACTATTAAAAATCTATACTTTATTACCACGATGGTAGAGTCTTAAATTGCTGCAAATTATCAGCAGATGGCGCTATTGAGATTTGAGAGCACAGAAATCGGTCGAGTGGTTTGTTTCCAGTGAGCGTTTAAAGAAGTGATCTTTAAAAATAGCGGAAACTGCCGACAGATTATTAAAAAATACGAAATATATACGAAATACGAAATATACGAAAAATACGTATTGCAAAATGAAGGGGGTAGATAAGTATGCATCTATTTGTAGTGCCTTATACAATTCGTCACAATTTGTACCACTTATTCCCAGCCAGCGCAATTATTTTCCTGAATTATATAAACCTCAAATACCCAAGACGACATACGTACAAAAGTGAGTCTACATTCATAGGTATGAATATTTTATAGCCGTTTACCATCCAGTTTATGTGATACATTTAAATGTACTGTTTACGTAGCTTCAACGTGTAATTTCATTTTCGCAAAGTGAAATTTTGTAGAGCTCAGAAAAGTTTTGAAACGGTTATAGTAGTTTTGGATACAATTTGATTGCAATAACGACTTTGACGACCAATGCAGAATTCCCTAGACGAAAGTGTAAATATAAAGTTCTCTACAGGCGGAGGAATATTTTCTTTCATATTAAAATGTGATATTGAAGATGAATATTTCTACAATAACTTTCTAAGGGATATTTCAGGCATTAGGTTTATTCAATTTCCTTAACAATGAGGCGCACTGAACAAATTTGGGAGTAATTTTAGTACATTACGGTTTAATAAGTCGGAGGGCATGGTTGGTTTTTTCAATTTAGACTTTGTGAGTTCAGGAATGTATCAAAAACGCGTTTTCGGCAATTTAAATTCAAATGGAAAACGGTAAATTAAACTTGAAACGAGTATTAGAAATTTAAAACGAGAACTAACCTGATATAGCGATATTCTAACATAAACAGAATATTTCTATTATTTTTTATGGAACTCAGCGCGTGATTCGAACTTGTCAATATCAGAAATTCAATTAGCGTCACCTTACTGCTTATTTAATCGCGATAGATATTGTTCTTGACCACGGCAAATTTTGATAATTTCACTTTTCCAAATATACATCGATGATGAAACATAAACGGAAGCTATTATTTTTAAAAGTAGCATAATGCAATGCAGGGATGCAGCACACGCACTGATTCTATGTTATTCCATGACGTCTTACACCACAAACAACTGTACAAATTAAAAATTTACTGACAAATAAGACCACTATCTAAGGAACTATAATTAATTTATGAAATTACACTGAGGTCCGTCTAAAAATGAACAGAAGAGAAGTTCATTACGTGATATTGTTGACGAAGAATTAGGTAGCCTTATCAGGGCTACCCTGAAGACGACAGAAGATTCTCTGCCGAAACGTCGAATTCTAAAATACCAACAAACGGAGGAAATTGCCCCTACATCAACTCAAATATTATATAGAAGAGAAGTTATTATTCCGTTGTATTACTACCGTCGTTGGCTGGACTTATAATATTCTCCTAACCCCTACGCTTCGTAGATAATAGTAGATAAAAGGAACTGCAGCTTCCGAAAATAAACTCGCAGCCGTCAGAGGGATATTAATTTTGAGCGTTTGGATATATTAGGCTCAATGTGCGTGATGTACGTATGGCTCTAATGACTGAAAGCTTGTGGATGTGAGGAGGCGTACAAATCATTCATGTAAAAAGTTCATTAGAAGGCTTTCACATGAAATTAATTTATCATTTGGTCGTCGTCAGCATATTCTTAGAGAACATCTCGAAAAATATCTATAAAAAATATTTGTTGTGCAAAAACTCATGAAACTTTTCTAAATCACTTGCATGGTGATGAGCTTAAGGGTTGATACTTCTCACAAGACGATGCCACAGCTCGTAAAATACTACGAACAATGAATCATTGATAACCGTGTAGTAGACTTCCCTCCACGTTCATCCGATCTAGCTACTTTAGATTTTTCATTTTTCCACACCTAAGAAATAAACTTTTTGAAAATACACCACATAAGATAGAACACAATAGAACTTACTCAAGCAAGTCAAGGTGTTAATGACAGGATAACGCCTCAACTCCCGGTCAACGCATTTAACAACATGAAATTACTAGGATGGATCTGTATTGAAGCCCAAGGAGATTATTTTGCATTTACTTTAATCGTTTGCTAAATTCTAATTTACTTTTAATAGGGAAAAAATTATTCTGCTACCTTTATTACTATTGACACAGATAAAGAATTTCTATATGCAAGAATAGGATTTCTCGAGTATATTATTTTATTGGAAGGGAGTATTCTCTTGAATTTAGAATGTTGCCTTAATCTAAGAGAGCTAACGTATATTATACGAGATATTATATCTCAATGTAATTCTACTATGTCCATATTATCTCAAAACGCTTGCTTTGTTTTAAATAAAATGTAGGACTGACTTAATTGAAACCACTAGTTTAATTTAGGATTAAACAAGTTTCTCTTACAAGATATAGCTTGTTTAGCTTGTAGCTTGTTTCATTATTATTAATTACCCTTGGTGTGATGATACTAGTCGAAGCCTGCTACCCTTGCTGAATATGGAGCATTGCTATCTGCGAGGTCGATATAGCAATTAATGTTTAAATTTTCACTGATTAGAGTATCCTTCATTAGATACTCTCATCCGTACATGTTAGTTCTATCTTCGTATATATACGACAATTTCATTTACGGCTACCACCTTCCACAGAGGTGTATTGATGAGCTGTAATACAGCGAAACGCATAATATAGACAGTTTGCATTGATACACGTGTTAATTATAGGGTACAACTACATATGTGACTAGGTTTATTAAAAGAGCTCTAGCGTATGAAAATGCGTTTTCGAGTAACCTGCTGAAGGAGGAGTTCCGATACAGCAAGACCAATTGGTGACAAACAAGAGGAAGAACACAAAATAAGAATAAAATTATTTTGAAAAATATGTTGTAGGTGAATGAAAATAGTAATATTTTAAATAGAAGGTAGGCGCCGTTTACTTTCTCCAAATAATTATTACCTGCTTCTAGTAATCCTTTTTCTGTGTGAATGGCGATTTAATAGCTTATTACTGACAAATCATTTGAAGTTCTTATATACATAAGATGCAATTGTGAGATGGTCCGCTTGATTACGTATATTGGATTGTATTCCGATTTACTGTAGTTACCTCCGTTTCTACTTTGCTATGTTCCTGGAAAACCATTTGCGTGAAAATCACGTTTTTAACTACAGGTTATCTCGACAATTTCACGTGGTTAAGCAAACGCGGAAAACATAAGGTTTTTATTCCAAAATCGATAAACCCTTCAAATACAACGTCGTTACTTCCGTGTCCCTTCTCCGGTGTGGTACGTGATTTTTAACAAGTCGAGTTTGCGAGTCAATTTAATAAAACTGGCTGTAATTTAAGCGGGCTAACTGTGCGGTGAATTTTAACGGCGCTTATAACGAGACAGTGAAAAAATACCAGCTGCGAAATGCAACAGCTATTTACAAAAAAAAAATTATTATTTATAAATCTTTCAGTTTGATGGTTTGTTAAGAAGACGTTACTTATTGGCTTCTTCCTACTGATGATATACGAAAGTTGTGTAGATGAGTATATATATGTATATCAGATAAATGGAGTAAATTTGGCTTGTGATTATTTTACTAATAATTTTTAATTTAGGCACTTTTAGGGAAGAAGGTAGTGGGAAACGACCTTTATTAGATAATTCCCTGCCATTCCCAAAAAGTTTTTGCGCTTTATTGTATCAATTACCAATTTACAATTGGTTTGGGGAATATTTAATTCATCGTATTTTCATTTTCAGTGGATGTCATTACCTTGGAGCACTCACTGTGTTCGGTACGTCTAGTATTTGTGGAATTCCTATCTTTAATGCCGAAATTAACGTTGAAATTCTCTGGGAAGGAGATTACTTTGTCTCTTTTATCTTGCAGCCAGCTAGCCAGGCTTATAAAGTGAGATAATAATCGCCTTTCAGTTCATGATTTTAACTGCGCTAAATTTAACTTTTTTTCCAATTGGCAGTGGCGTTATTGTTTTTTCTAATAAAAATCATGGCTAAAATTAAGCCTGATATGTATTAGCTGTCAATATTTTTGTGTTTTAATTTTGTTTTTGTTAGAAAATGTTCAGAAAGACCTGCTACGTCAATTTCGTTGGTCTGTAATGCCAATCGAACGCCGTCGATTTTATTAGAAACGGGCAGTACTTTTTTTAAAGATTTAGCATCATTTGAATATGCCCTAATTTTTTTTTTTCACTTCGTGATTGTCTATCCTTTTCGATCTTTCGGTTGCGTACCGTCTTTTTAGGGTAGGTACAATTGTGCACATATACCACTTGGCCCATTAGTTGTATCAAACAGGTTTCCGTCTTCTGTTTTAGTAGGAAAACTGATCTTGAATGTGTGGTAAAATTTTATATGGTAATCATGTTTCGCTGCGTTTCAGTTAACAGGTCGTTAGTTTTAAATATATGACGAAGAGGCAGAATATGCAAGTCATTTGTATACGCTTCCAATTTGAAACATCTATTATTGCTACAGGTGTGAAAAAATGCCTTTCACATTAAAAGAGTTCGTGATTGTATACAGAGTGAGTCGGGAGGAATGGACCAAAATGAGAAGTGCATTGTGCACTTTGAAAGTTCTTATCTTATTTCAGTTTCTTTTCAGGCTATAGCGTAATTATAAATAAACAAAATTTCATATATTAACATTTGTTTAATCACCGCGTTCTTTTGATAAATGTTCAAAAATACTGCCATTGAATTCTAAACATTTTATGCTCTATTTACGAAAGGAGTCTAATATCGGCTGCAGAATTTCGAATATGTGGGATTTGTGCATTCACACAAACAACGGTATGAGGTCTGCAGATCTTGGAGGCCAACTAAACCAATCGTGGAAATGTTAATTAGCCAAATGAGCAGGGATCTCTTTATGCTGATAATGCGTTTGCATTCTGATGTTTAGAGGAACATCCTCTAGTAGTCGTTGTATGTAATTCATTTTATAAAAGATTTAAGTAGCGCGCTTCTGTGACACGAGTCACCAAAATTAAAACATAAAAAAAAACAAATAAATAATTTTGACTATTACGTGGGGATTTTTGGAATATTATCTATGCCGTCATGTGTGAATGAACGATACAACAGGACGATTATTATTTATCCACCGACAACATTCCATACGTTTCACAATTTTCCGATTGTAGGTGAATATTGTGGGTATAAATAGATTGTGGGTATAAATCCACACCATATTCACCTACAACACACTTCACGAACAAAGCTTCTGCTTTGTACGTGTAGCGCGATTTTTGTGGAACTCTTTGTGACCTGGTCGCTGCATCTTCTTTTACAAAATTCAGAATACTAATTCCTCTAAACCTTGTCGAGTAGCTCGTTTAGATGATATGCTAGCACTGAGAAACAAAAGCCATAAACAAACACCATATTTGCATATGCTAAATTTGAATAGGTGGATGGCATTTTCTAACAAAATAATGCCCAAATTCGAAAATAAACGTTCATTTACTGTCAAAATGCACTGACACTGACGTAGCGATTCTGAGTCTCGAAAGAAACGAAAAGGACTTTTAATATAGAACGTACCTGACCTTTTGTTTTACATGTGTAGTCAATGCAAGGAGAATTTCATTTTGTCTATAATATGTATTAACTCGAAGACAAGGGAACATTTGGGCAATTTGCAAGAAGGCTACTAATGTATTACTTAAAAACAAGTGAAAACCGTATAAAAACATATGAGTTTTTTTAAATTGTTTTCACGTGTACAATACACACTTGAAGTTTGGTCCGTTCCTCCCGACTCACCATGTATACCAATATCTCTCAATCCCATAGATGACATTAAAGATGCGTCAGAAGCGACCAATAACTCTATTAGGGAAAACTAGGTTCAGTAATTTTAGTTTCCTATAATACACGTCATATCGACAGATTCTAAAATATACAACACAAAACAATTTGTTACTACAGATTCAACCTTAAAAGTAACGATATTAAAGTAACTACAGCAAAAATTCGTATCCGAAATAATTGAACACATTGCAAACGATCCAGTAAATAATTTGTAATCTACACCAAATATCTGTCATTATTATATGTCTAATGTTCACATAAATGAGTACCTCGGTACTATATCGAAAATAAAAGTTATGTTTCAATATTTTTTTCAGAAAAGGTTCAATATTTATTTTCATAATCGCTACAGTAATTCTGCCTTATCTGGGCTGTTTCCATTAAAAATAACAAATAAATTTCGCTGTTTAATATTTATTATTCTCTAAGTTTCAAGGTGGTAATTGTAAATGCAATATTCTGCAAGTTTCCTTTACACATCACTCGGAAAAATGCTTGGGCAATAGGTAATTTACACCTTACAGAACGCATTCAATTTTACCACCCAATATTACGTTTGATATCCGATAGTCTTTTTGTGAATTTGCAACTCTGCGGCTGCTGCGCGCAATCTCTCCTACTTTACGAAAAGTTATCATTCAGTAGTCGTCGAACTTTGCAACGGCAAAGTCTTAAGCTCTCTACACCCTACTCTCTGATTCGGGCCGGCTGCCGAGCTTCCGAAGCGCTGCACATCGTATGTACGGTTTCACTTTCTGCAAATGTTTTGGCGCGCAAAACTTTAAGCAAGTGTTCCGTAATAATCTCATCAACAAGTTGTCATGTAAGTAATTTTTTATTTACCGTATCTGTATCGCGAATATTTTTCTAACTGAAAAGTAAATTAAATAATGTAATGCTTAAACATTTTAAAAAGTATCGTCCGAATTAAAAGACCTGTGGGAATAGCGATTACAACTTTACTAATCTGCGTAATCTTGCTTGATCCCATCTTAATTTAATCGGCCTTCACTCGGAACGAAGGCAAAGCCACCCCAATAATTAGTATCAGAAAAGGAAAGATATCGACATTTTAATTTAAAGTAAATTGTTAGAAGCGGTTTTCGAAACCCTTAAAAGGAATTGAACGGAACAATAACCAATTTGCATCTACAAATAATGTACAAAGAGATGCGAGATTGCGTCGTGAATATCGTATTTCCTGCCTTAAAATGAAGCTTTTAGACACTTATCTCGAGGGGATTTGGCTTTGTTTGTGAAGCATATTGATATATAAATAAGTTATAATGCATTATTCTAGAACTTTCTGCGGAGAAGTTTAGTGGTACCAGTTGAGGATTATTTACATTCGGTTAAAGCAACGAAGGAAAAGTTGTTTGCATTTTGTTGGCTTTTGTTCTCGTAGGAGTATGGGGGAAAGGAAAATACATGCGAAGTTAAATACAAGGTATCTGTATGAAGATTCTGTTGGAAATTTATTGTTGTGTAAATAATGAGTTCAGAAGTTCCCCAGTTTCCCATCTATAAACATACTACTTTCTTAATAATATTTAAAAATCTAGTGAGTTACGTATAAACATTCATATAAATCATGCAGTTCAGTTTGAAGTTTGAAGTTGATGATAATCACAATCTTGTAAGAAAGGCCTATTACAAATGGGGCACCCATTGAGAAATGTAGATTACTGAGTATTTCATATAATTGAAAACAAAATCATTGCAGTTTTTTCTTAGTTAAAGTCGCAATAGTGTTTGACAGACTTCAAAGAAGAGACGAAAGAAGCTCTGTAAATATATAAGTTCATGTGTGCGCTTCCAACATTGAGAAAGACATCGCACTCTAAAATGTCCATAACTTATTGAACTCCGTTTTAGATGCGTAACGAATGTGACATTTTTAATCTTTTTTTGTAAGAGCAGTTTGATAAGGAAGAGAGGCATTTGTATTTGAGAAGATTAAGTTCTGACACTCCTTATATTTGGTAATTGTCTGACAGGCTGTATAATGTCTTCAGAATTCATGGTTTCCAGTTCTATTTTCAATTTTCCAAATTAAACGCTTTAATTTGTTTTCGTTCGTCCATTTGTCAACAATTTCTTAAAAACTCAAATAGCAAGAAAGAATCGCAGTATTTATTAAACATACTCTAAAACTGAACCAGGAACTCAAAAATGTGATGTAGAATATGGGGGAAGTTTTAGATAATGTGGATGTAATAGGAACGTGGTAGTAAATTAGATTTAATTATCATTATTTTGTAGAAGCCCTTTTAATTTTTCTTCATAATATGCTACCAATTTAGTGGAGAAATTATGCCAATATACAGACTGGGGTGCATAGTGTGGTAAAGCTCGATATATCTGTTATTAAGGGAGATTTTTTACATTTTGAAATGACTCGAGGGTGAACTTAGCTGATGTTTTCTTAAATGAGATACCCTATATATTAATTTACAGTTTCATTGCGTTATACTGGGTATTTGAAAAGTTATGATTAATAACCCGTATTTTGATGAATAATGTATCATTTTAGAACTACCACGAGTTTAGGAATATGCTCTTGCTTTGGTATCAAGTATGATTTGCTTTCTCGTGTGTTCCATTTATACAGGGGAGGTCAAAATAAAAATTTACGGTTTTCTATTTTTTTTTAAATTTACTTTGATATAATGATTATATTTGTCTTTTAAGTTCGATCTACCCAAATTTTTTATAAACCAATGTTCACATTTTTATCTTTATAGATAACATTTTATTATGTGATTTGATATAAAATCTATCGACTTATTCTCATTATTTTGAATTCAATCTAGTTACCAGGTGTATATACAATTATAAAACTGTTTTATGGAAAAGTGCAAGTAGTGGTTATAAGAGAAGTCACTACAAATGTGTAGGAAATTCCAAAAGCAAATAGAAAGATGGGCATTCGATTTAGAAAAGCTAAGTTAGGTGGCGCTACTTAGCGGCAATGCAAGTTCACAAAATACCAGCGAATACGTGTTCCGAATGGACATTTGTGATAAAAGGTCTAATGTTTTAAAAACTTTCTTGGTTTCTGAAACATCGCCTTGTTTTACACCTCGCCGAACACACGAGGAGTTAATGTTAAACGTAGCATAGTCAAATAATACTCTCAAAAGCATTACGTACCTTTTCACATCATTACGTTTGTTTAGTTTTTTTATCTGCTTAAGCAAGAACAAATGTAACGTGAAAAAAACAACATTTTCACGTTGCTTGCACACATATTGCTTGCTAGAATTCAATTATTCTATTGGAAATGGCCCAGTGGGTTTTTTGGTCGGTTAGTTGACTTATTGAATTCGCACGCACGTAAAGGTGTGCTTCGGGTGTGTGAAGCGTTTCGTAGCTTTACCAGCAAATCTTTAAATCTATAAGAATGCTTTTACTGTTGATTTTTAAATTCTTCACTGGGGGATATTCGAAGAAGTGCCCTACTTACACATTTCTAAGCAACTCAGGTTTTGGTATGTAGGGGTTTACATTCAAATTCGTATATTGTATAATTTACAAAGCACTTAAAAGCGTTCTAACTTTCGCGTAAATAAATTAGTTTCCTTTTTTGGACGAAAAAATGTCTTCTGGAAGTGAAATATATTTTAAAAATTCGTGTTTTTTTAATATTAATTTTGATAACCATTATCCCGATAAAATTACTCGATTTTTGTTAGCGCTAACAAGAGTCATTTCAAAGAAAATTAAAAGAAGATAGAACAATACCCAGGAATAATGGAGAATCACGAACAATGATGTAAAGCAATCTTCTTTGAAAGTTTTTCTTACGGCAAAGAAACCTACTAAATTTCAATCAATTCAAAATTATCAAATTATCAAATTATCTACATCCCACTTTCTGTGGAGTCAAAAAATACTGCACCTTTGAAATAAGTATTTAACACTCTTAGCAATAAGTCATATGATACGGTCTTGGACGTGTAATCTAAATCAAGCAGAAATATTTATTATTCTCTCGAGCGGCAAGTATAGATTTATCGTCAGTAGAACGTATAAAACAAAATTATAATACTTCGTTGTCATTGGCAGTCAAACGAGTAGGATGAATTATTTAGCGATTATTGTTGGTTTTCCACTGACTCAGTTCCAAGTAACTGCCTACGCGTTTTCCTACTGACCTTGTTGCAGTTTATAAAGATAGGTTCACTACTGTTGCATTCTATTTATACAGCACGGTTTCATTTTATTTCGATTTAGAAATCTGACACTCAACATTCTGGTGCAATGTTTTAATTGAACTTGACAAGTTGATCGCCGGAATACCATTGACAGTTTTCTGACAAAGCTTTCACCTCAGTGAGTTAAATATTGCTCCCAAAGCAGGTGTTGATACTTCCAATAGTTCTGGCGTACTGCAAAAATGAGAGATCAAAAATATAATACTGCTTTATACAGGGTGAGTCAAGAGGAACGGACCAAACTCTTTGTTAAAGAACTGCAACGGTGTTGTCAAGCTTATCTTTCTTTTTGCTTCGTGAGTTACATCTAATGTACCGAAAGAAACGTTGTTCATTTGTTGCTAGTTTACGAAGCATAGAAGAAGAAGGATATCTGAATCTTTAGCGGAATTTTGAGACGCGCCTATACTTTACCGTTATTTAGAAGAGTCATTTTATCGCTCTCATCGGCCAAAAACATTCGACTTGATAAAAAACTACAAAATAGAAAGTTTCGTGACGACTGATGAAATTTTAGAACATACTCACGAGCCCTAAAGTTGGAAAAAAGTGTTTTTCATCATTTTCCTTAATACTTAACACTAAATCAATTTTTATAAGAAGTATTGTTTATTCGTTCGTCTTTAGTCAATATTTTATTATATTCTTCGAATAACTTAATTAAATTAAAGCTTTGATGTTTGATTATAGTTATCATTATAACTCCATTTATCTTGCGATAGATACAAGAAGTCTGTCGAAACGTTAAACCTTTCAAATCATTTCAACTTGCTTATCGTTACGAAATACTCAAGCGGTTTTTGTAATTCCTCAATTTCTTCAGGAATACGTTTAACTGCATCTCCAGATACATCACGTGGTTCAGCATCATTATCGTTGTAGACATCTTCATCTTTTTCATTAATGGTCAAATACATCAAATTTTTTGATTAACATTTCGAAATTCATATACATTTGGTAAGAAGCAATAATCCTGGTATGCTGCTTTTGGTGCTATGGGACATTTAAACCAAGCCTTCACGTAGAAACGAATGATAAAAGCAAAAATAGGTAATATAGGTGCACAAATAGGTAATATTTGTGC
This sequence comes from Marronus borbonicus, assembly GCA_902655005.2. Classification (NCBI taxonomy): domain Eukaryota; kingdom Metazoa; phylum Arthropoda; class Insecta; order Coleoptera; family Scarabaeidae; genus Marronus; species Marronus borbonicus. The sequence goes on from LR737381.1 coordinate 15,552,836, forward strand.
AAATATTACCTATTTCTCTTCTGATACTATTAATCTAATGTATTTGACATCCAACGAGCATGATGCATTGGACCTGAATTATAAAATTTTACTATAGAACATGTTCCCAGAGCAATTGTGGTTAATTCTGATAATTCTCGATAGTCATCTCTGCATCTTTATATTAATTTTTGTTTATGTTCTTCCAATTTCATTTCATTTGCTGAATAATGGAACAATTTTCCATTAGTACTAGGAAATTCAATTTCAAATACACCTCGTAGAATACGTTCATAAATATGATGACGACATGGTAAATACAGAAATGATTTTTCCAATTTTTGTTCTAATAATGTATACGCTCCAGCAAATCTTCCAATATTTGACGCAGTGGCGTAGAAACAACAAGCAACAATATCTTCTTCCACATTCCAAACTATTAATAATTCATGCCACTTCTACTCCTGTTCAATTATGATGATAATTCTGGAACACCAAGCAATTGTTTATCGTAATTATAACTGATGTTAGGTCAATGTCTATAATTTTGGTTGCTTTCTAAATGTCAAACGAAAAATAAAATAAAACTTTAGTTATCTTAAATTTATGGAGTTGTTGACGATAAAAACACTATTGTTCTAGCTTTAGGGTTCGTGAACGAGCTCTACATTTCGTGGCCACCATAAAAAAGATGTTAGCGAAACTGTAATTGAAATAAGTTGAAGAGCTCGTAACTAGAGACTAGTTCGCTCTTCTATTAGATCCTTCTATTTTGAATTACTGTTGGTACACAGAGCAAAAACAAAGGAAGTAAACAATTATTTCTTTAGTGCTGTCCTACATTGATGTTCAAAGTTACACCAAATTAAATGCAAAAGCAAAATTGCTCCTTATACTTATTGCATTTCATGGCAGTGTAATAGGAAGCAAAGCAATGGCAATGTCGTTTCAGGATAAAATGTCCCGCATCGTTAGTTTTACAAGATAGTAATGAAGTCGGATGGTTAACATTTTGGCGTCAGCAGTTCAAAGTAGGAAATGTGCCGCAGTAAAAGTCGTTGTAATTAATCTAAGCTGTCAACTTTGTTTACGTTTCGAACGCGCATCGTTTTTATTTCCTTCACACAACAATCGATATGCTCCTTATTAAACTAAATGTACCGAACAATTTTGTTTATCAGCAAGATGTGTGCGATAGCAATTACTTCCTGCAACGTGCAAAAGTAATATTTGCTTTTGGTAATTATTAAGTTTTGTTTCTATCTGCTCTATGTGTAATGAATGGTAGTAGTTTATATTTTGTCATAGCAACAAATTACTTTAACATTTCAATTTAATAACATGCACTACGAACATGATGACGGGTACATGGATAGAATTAATTTGATGTAAAATCCATAATTTTTAATAATGCGGTTGGTATCTGGAATGGCGTGAATCGAGAAAATCGGAAAATGTAGCATTTTACTAATATTAAAACTCATTCAAAATATTTTAACACGTTTATCACTCATGTGTGTTCCGTTCCCGTGATTAGTTATCTACATTTTTTTTAAATTAATTCTCCCATCCGTGTTCGCACTTTAGAAAGCGCGTCACTTGCACTTCAACGAACAATCCAGTCGTAAAGTTACCAAAAGTCGAGCCACCTGTAAAATGTAATGACAGTAAGGGGAATGGTAGGGCAGCATCTTGCTTCCAAATTAATTTTGAAGTTTAAAAGTTATATTGCTTGTTCTAAAACAAGTTCGAATGTAATGTAGTCATATTTCTCCCTGGTTGTAAAAATTAATTTTCATTCTAGTGACTTATAGAACGCGTACTTAGGAATCATATGTATAGTTTTATCACCATAAAAAGCACTAGCTTGGGGGAATTGTACTCTTTGCTAATAAAGTAAGTGGAATTGTTAATTAAATTTAATCACCGTGAGGGTCATGACAACGTATAGCACACATATAAACATGGTTATGAAGCAAGTGGATATGAAACAAGCAATTGTAATAAAATAGTTTAATTCAAACTTCTGAGGAAGAAACCAGCGGCTCCGGTCAAGACAAACTCGAAGGTTGCTATAGAAACGTGGACGACACTCTCGCTCTTTGTTAAAGTACTAGATGAATTTCTTCAACATAACAACAGACATCAAAATAACATAATCTTCAGTAAGAAGACGATCTACCTTTTCTAGACGTTTGTAGAATGCGCTCGCAACAGACTGACAAAGAAAGGTACCCAATTCTTTATAGGATAATGTAAAATACCAGTTTACGTTTCGGCTGATAAATAGTTTTGGAGGGTGGAAACAGGTTCTGAAAATCGTGTATCTCCGCGTTCCTCATTAATTATTTCCTATTTTATGCTCATAAAAATTAGCGATACATATAGACGTTTAGCATTTTTGAAGTACACCAAATTCGATGCAATAGAGATTTAATGAGCGTGACCCCTCTGAATCCCTATGTGCAAAAGAATGTGTATCCTATTTTGCGGTGATTATATTCACTTGGGCATACTATTCGAAACTCGGAACGGACCTATGCTTTCCTGTTTTAACACCCACATCGGCACCATAAAATAGTTTGAAGACACATATTTTAGAGGAGGTGGCTGAAGTTCTACTGACATCATATCTACAGCCTGTATAAGGGTCAGGAACAAATTCCGTAACAATATAACTACTGCTCTCTTGCGGTGTAGGCATTAGATCCATTATAATAAGCTGTACTAAGAGTTATTAACAAAGATTGAGTATAATGGCTACTTCCGAATTGATAGGGTTACTAATCCCAGGCTGCTTGTCCAACAGCGGTGAGAGTTTGAAATGAAATTCCGTCGTCCCTTGAATGATCCGCAATAAAAAAAAAGTAAGTTAGAGATTTAATAACAAACATTTTGAAATGAAGTTCGGGGTCATAATAAAGGCTTATGGAAAAAAAATGGTCTTTATAAAACATTACTTTGTAACGAATATTTTTTTTACAAATAATATACCCTTTAGAAGCAAGTAACCTACCAATATCGAAAATACAAAATAAATATCTGTAATAGAAAAACCATACACGACAGATTTATTTTTCAAACAATAGCTTTGTTCGCAGAACAAATTCGTTACTGATTCAGTACGAGATCATTCATTTTAATTTACCGCAAACGATTACGGAATGTCTTTTGATTAAAGAATTAATCGAAAGTGGAAGCAGTAACTACTTAGCACTTAATTTGGTTCTAAAGTTTAAAAAAACAGCTATTTTGAATAATAATAATAAACAAAAAATAGTAGCTGAAAGGATGTGCTTTATTATTTTTTATTTTTATATTTATACTTTAATATTTCTTCTGTTCTACGCCTTTGAGTGAGTTTTTGGTATCTCTAGAAGCAAACCGGCAGGAAAAAACTGAAAATGTTTTTAAATGGAACATTATTTTTTTTTAATGAAAAGCGCACAATAAATATTTGAAAAGGTTGCAAAAGAAATAAGTTATCTAATGGGAAATCATATTACACCTAGTAACTGTGAAAATAGATGGAAGATTCTAGAAAGGAATTACAAAAAATATATTGAAAACGTAAACAAAGCTACTAGGAACAGAAAAGCTTTTAAGTATTAGGAAGCTCTGCATGAAATCCTGGGAAAAAAAGAAATATTAAGCCAGTCATCAGACGCGATAAACACAATAGACAATGCCGACGACGCAGAGGCAGAAAACGAAAACAAGGAAGCGGAATGTACCTCCAGTGTTATACCAGGCATACAGGACCAAGAAGACAGTAACAGAAAACCCTAAGATTACACCAATCAAGGGAAAATAATCTATAATCATTTTCACAAAAACTTATGTATGTAAGTCTTGGAAATAGTTTAAAATACACTAAATTTGGAATAGATTACTATGATATAATAATGATTCGGCACTGCTAACCAATTTTTCCCAACGGTTGGTTTAATGGAAAAGTTGTTTTAAAAATGTTACTGGAGTAACGTTGCTTTTATTGAAGTTGTATCCAGATATAGCTGAACCTACACCATTGGTTTCAGAAAATAACTCTTCAAGGCAAAAATAGTCTAATATCAGTGATATCTTCAACTGTTTTTTTGACAAAAACAAAACTTACTACTCAGTATATCATTATGTATTATTTATACTATTTTAGAGTATATACTAACTTTTTGACTTTTGGTCTAGAAATCACCAAAAAAATTACATAATATTAATTGGCATTCCATACATATAAGAGTAAACTTTTCACTTGCTTTTATCGTTATACTCTCCTAATAGACTTTTGTAAACGAACAAATAAGAAGAAACTTTTCCAACTTTATGTTTCGTTAAGTTTTCATATATTCTATAAACATACATACAAACTTGTTAGACTAAACTTTTCAGTTCCTATTTTTGCTCTGATCTCACATGTTTTTGTAAATATTTATTATAGGAATTTAGTTCATTTATTTTGGTAATTGTCTCTCAGATGCTTGAATGATTCTATTTAATGTTATTTAGGGATTAAAATCTTGATAGACAGCTGCAAATCTTGTTTAATAATAATTGATAATAATACTTACTGCAAACCGTGTTTTTGGAAAGAAAGATGCGGACATGATATTGCCTGCATTTTTATAGCTAACAACTTTCTAAATAAATTAGTTTTTACCGCTTTATATCGACGAATCTTCGTCATGACGATCCTCTACGATTTCTTATAGTTGGCTAAAATAGCTTCAAGGAGATGGCTGGATGCGCAGATAAAACAGAATAAGTCAGGAAAGTCATAAAGATTGAGTTTATATTGCCTTTATGCATGCTTAAAGTACTTCAATAAACTTGGAATGTTAGACGTAAAACGTTTCACTCAGTAAATGCCCGTTAGATCGTTTCTTGCAATTTTTTTCTGTTATCTCGAGGTCACCGGTTACTAGGAAAAGGTGCTTGTTTACGTTAGGTAGAATGGCAGAGGAAAAGAGCTTGCTTTCATATGTAAATGAATGAGGAAGTTTAGTTTAGTTTCTATTATATTTGCTTTCCTGTTCCATTGTGTTTCGCTTCTGTTGTAGTTCAATTGAAGAGTTTCCATTTGAAAATGTAGAGGTCTTTATATGGATGTATTTACTGTACTGTAACTGTTTTTTTGGTTTCCTCATGTGTTGTTTTTATATTACCTTGTTGATTATTTGTTACCAATAAGAAAACGTTTTAATTTTAATCGACATGAAATGGATCACATCTATAATTTTAAAAAGCGGTTTAGTAAGAATGTAGTTTCTTTTAAAACAAAGAAAAGGAAGCGGCAATTAGCAAGAATAATTTGGTCCACAAGAAGTAAGATCAACTATAAAGATTTGTTTACTTTTCAAAGTAGAATTGGTACATCTTTGGAAATAAAAATAAGTTTTAACTAAAGTAAATAAAAATGCTCCAAGGAAGCAGACTGTACCCAGATGTCCCGTATTTAAAGTCAGTTTTGTGAGATTTGTTTCCTTTTCAAAGAAAAAAAAAAAGAAAAAAATACTTTAATCAATAATTGGAGATGTCTCTACATGCACACCTACTTCTGCCGACAGCACGTTCAGTAACTCTTTTACTGTTTGATATTTTTTTACGGGGGACATCCAGGTTTATACCTGGAGCAAAAAAAGCAAAAAAAATCTCCTCATTATTACATTTTATTTCTTAGAGTTTGGAAAATAAACTCGAAATCATCAATGCAGTTGCCACGTTGTCATATTTTCTTTCTTCAGACCGGCATATTTGAAAACTTTACGAGAATCCTCTGATAACATTTTTCGAAGAAAGTATTCATATTTAAAAAAGCGTCCTATTCAAGCAAAGCCAGGTGTTACGGATGCGCTAAAAGCTCTCAAACACATTAATGTATGTTTTAGTGAGACGCGTTTTAATATTTGGAAGATATTTAATGTCGCCAATTAGTTTCACTAATTTTCTTTAAAAAACACTCTCACACAAAACTTCCACCTCTTAAACAATAACTAAACACTGCTGAATAATTCAATCAGGTACTCAAGACATTCAGTGGAACAACACATGCACAACACCAAAATTAAGTGAATATCATAATCTTGATTAGCTCCACTTCATTTGATCCGTTTTACCATATTTGACGGTATGTAATCTTCGACTAAACCCCACGTAGTGTGTCTAGTCTGGACTTCTTGGTGACTATATTGTGGGACTTTCAGAACTTAGGCATCGTTCTCGAAACTTTCTACTTAAACTGAGTCCTGGGTGTGGTGCTGAAACTCATCGATGCATTAGGCTGCGAAACATATTGCAGCTGTGATAAGCGATAAGAGCGACGAGTTAGGAAAACGTACCAATCGGTGAACGTTGTACCTTTCTGTAACGCCCTGCGATTGGTCGGTTGGCAGACTGGTCGTTCAAAATGTTATAACGTTTAGCAAGCTAATAAGTCCATATAAATAGTAAATGAAGAAAATAGGCACTCAAATTCTAATTGCAGTTTAGGATGAAATGAATAAATACATTTAAAGAATTTGGGTTTCCGGGTTGAAACCGCTTCGTTTTTGCATGAGAATGCCGACGTTTCGCTCTCAATTTCATGGAGCTTCTTCTGGGCTGCTGCATGTTGCAACGATTTTCTTTAAAAGAAAACAATGACCGCGGAAGTCTACAATAACACGAATAAATACAGTTGAAACAGAGCACATCAAGAATTTTCAAAATATAACATATGTAGTGAATACTTCACTGACAGGCTTTCAAGATTAATCTTAACACAACACGTAACTTGGGTATTGTATACATTGTTACCACCAAAATACTAGTGTATAACAAACATAACAAAATACAGGAAAATGGTGGTTATTCCGTGTATATATTGGACATACGATTTGTAATAACGATCCTAAATCTCCTAAATCTTCGCACGGAAGTAATGCACCTCAGTAACAATACAGATCCCTTACACTCGCAAGAAAATGCATGCATGTTTTACATGCGTTCGAACCAATTCTCGAACATTGTCTTTACTTTGAAGGCACCAGTTTTTGTTTGACATTGGAACAAAAAAAACGTGGTTAGGCGAGAAATTATGTGAATGCGGGCAATGAGACATTAATTCGGTCAATTGTTTGATTGCTATGTGAGAGTTGACATTGGCATGATGAATGATGATTGTCGATTGTTTTGAGTGATTTCATTCATAACGTATGGAAAATTGTTGTATACCATTCAACAATAACTGTTCTTCGATCCTTCAAAGCAATACTTGCGACGTGTCCAATATAATGAAAGAAACAATTTTCTTGGTGGTCGTGAACGAACGACTTTTGTTGGATTCAGTTCATCTGGGAATATGCAAACAGTTGATTATTGCTTTGTACATCCAACTTTCGTCACCTGCGGTATTGTATGCGGATGTTGAAGCTCATCTGTCGATTTTTTTTAGCATTTGCGTCAATACTCTCATAAATAAGGCCTCTGGCTAGAGTAGAAAGGGCGTTACAACGAAATTTGGAAGATATATAGGGGTAACAAGATTTGCAATCTATTTTTGAGGAATATTTATAGCTTTTGTGAAAAAATGAATGATTCTAGACAAAAAGAAGATTATTTATGATACGAGATAGCAAGGCTACGTGCTTTATTTATTAGAGCATACCATTAAAATATTATTTTAATGTGAAATACAACTTATCTGAGACACGTGTGAAATTAATTTTAGCTTTGATTTACGCTGTTAATACGATTTATTTCTACCAATTAAAAGGTATTGCAGCCTTCGGTGGAGATTCTATTACACTATTAACACTATTAATCCCCACTTAACTTTTGATGAGAATTTCTACTAACAGGGTGAAATTTATAGTTGCTCGATGCATAGGTAATTAAGCCGAGTGGTAGCGGAAATAAATGTCAACAACATGGCAATGCGCCACTTTCATATCGATTGGTGTTAGTTTTTCGTGGAAACGTTCACTTTTCAATTTCAATATCTGATTTAAATACCACTAACTCTGAAATTATATATTAAATAATTTTTGATTTCGAGAAATAGTGAAATGAAGGAAAACAATAATTTTTGAAAAATTATAATTCTAGTTCCGGTTTTTGACTTGTACATGCTTATCATACTAGGGGAAAATGCATGAACTAGAAATTAAGAGAAAACAAAGCTTTATTATTAGAAAAACGGAAAATTTGCAAATTGAAAACGCTGAATATTTAGAATGGTATGTCTGAGTAAATTGTCAATGCTAACGCAAAGCTCATGGCATCCGAACAGATCGTATTCTTCAGATTCATTGTGGATGTGGTTCATAAATTCAGATCATCCTCTGTTAACAATCGCAAGAACCACTTTTTCTGGTTTTGTGTGCAATTCACTGTCTTTCCATAATATTTTTTCGTTGATTTTACTTTTATTGATTTTTCTGCTTTATCAACTAATACTTCGTCATCATCACTATCAAATTTCCTCTTTTCCACAACCATTGGTTTTTCTTTTACAAAGATTAGCACTGTCTGTTCACTTCACATCAACAATTTCAATTGGCGGCCCTAGCATTCCTCTTCCCAATTTTCCGTTTTACTAAGCATTTTCGCATTTAAAAAATGGTAAAAAGTATTTCTTATGGATACTACATTTTTTCAAAAAGGGTGTACATTTCAACATTCACCAGGCTTAATTAATTACGAACCGTTGTATTGAAGGGATGGTATATTTAGTCGCCCCATATTTTATTTTACAAAATTTGTTCCGCTTAATGTTTTAGTTTAAATATAATCGATGCTTTCTATGCCTAACCTTAAATTAACACTTAACAATGCGCTGTGAATGATTATTATTATATATGTAGCAATGTGAAACTAACACTGATTACGTAAAATATTATTAATTCAGAGTGTAATGAAACGTTGACCGTCCGCATGAATTAAAAGACTAAAAAATGAGGCAAAGGGGGGCAAAATATTGGTAGAATAGTTTTACAATAATTCATACGTACAACTGATGATATATGTGTACTATTGTAGAAAGCGAGGCTACGGATGCTCTGCAACTTAATGGCGACGAGAGATGCATGCATGTTTTTTTTTTCCAGCTTAAAATCGATTGTGTGTTATGCACAATTGTCCAGTGCACGGCGGCGTCGAGTAGTAAGTTGACAATTGCTGCTTAGATCACCAATAGCTACATAAACTCGTTACAGCCCGTGTGTGCGATTGCATTGGAAACAATGTTCGGCCGAACTGCGACAGCTTTAAACTGCTGACTGTGGCAGCTCGCTGTTGCTCGTGTATTCGGAGTTTGTCAGTAATCAGTAAAATTCATTTTCACCGCTGCGACATGGTAATTGTTGTTTGTTCGATCACATCAGAAATTTAACCTTTGTCAAGTTTATTTTTCCACGAATAAATAAATCACGATAGCGCCATTTACTTGCAAGAGTCGCAACCACTTATATACTTGTAGCTGTTACGGACATGCAGATCTGGTCATAGAGAACAAGGATATTTTGCCGAAAAGAAAGGAAGCACTTAATTTATTATTAAGTTTATTAAGAAAATTAGTAACGTTATTTTATGAACATTAAGAATTATTGGAGATCGATATTTCTGGTCCAGGGAGAGAAGCACACAGTTCTATCATCTGGTGGTAGTACTACCGGCTGAAATTCATTACAGTTGTCTAACTTGTTACATATCTCGTCATTAGAGCTTAAGTTTTTTAGTACTTTCGATGCTGCTCCATATCTTTTGGATCCGATGGATTGTGTTTTTCTTCCTAACAAACAGTAAAACGTTAATTATCGTATGATATATCACATCTCTGCAAAAAAAAAAATACAAACAAAAGTTACGTTCGTGCTAAATTTGATAGAATCACTAATGGGAGGAAAGTATAATAAACATATTTCGCAGTTAGAAATATATTGGAAATGAATATAGAATAATTAATATTTTGTCATGCATGCCACGTTCTTTTACTTGCCCCGCATATTATATTTTGTTTTACCATGTTGTACGTATTTCTATTTGTAAGAATTAATTTTTCCTGGTTTTCAAATGTTATTATTTTAGTTTATTTAAGAGTAACTCCTTTTATTTACTTCCTTAAAATAAACGTTAGTTGGAGAACGTAATAATCTTAAAAGACCTACTCCAAGAGCAGTGTGAAGTTTAAAATAAGTCATATATTCTTTTCTTTACGTTAAGTAAATACGGGTGCTCCCAAATGAAAACTATTCTGACAAAGCATGTAACCACTTCAGCATGAAACTTTGTCACAATTCATCAATGTTACACCTCAACGCGTGGCATCTCATCATTTTGCCAACCTGGCACACAATTTCATCGTAGTACTTGGTAACATTGGTTAATAGGTTTTTGCTGTGTACAAAACGTTTATAAAGCATCTTGATTATACAGGGTATCTTACCGGGAACTGCATCGATCGATATTTGAAAGACTATACATTGGAAAATTCTGGAAACTTGCAAGTACGCTAAAGCTAAAGACACGTGCTATTGGAATATAATACTTTTAATAATCTGACACTGACGGTTATACTAGAAATAGCTGTTAACTTTGTTATTTTTGAATTCCTAATTCAATTTTAAGGTATAACGTCCCAATTTCTAACCATATTTGGCTTAAGAAAGTTAACATTGTAGAATATTGCATATTGAAGAAGTGACTGTAAGTCATTATGCCATCCCTTAACGCCGCTTCCGACAATCCCTTAGGGCCAGCGTCCTGCTGATTCTACATATTAAACATGATGAAGTGTCAACAGTGATGAATTGTCGTCGTGATTAAGTGTCTCTGATGAGATATCGCGCGATGAAATATGTATGTGTAAATGTAAATGTAGTAAAGCTAGCGCTATTGAGAAACCATTGATTTTCATTCAACAGTAGTTGCCTGTATAAAGATCTGTGAGAATTATTCTACAGCAACTTACCAACAACAAGTGGACAGATTGTCATAGATTTCGGATATTATATTCAGCTGCTAACAGGAAATCTTATTAGCCAAATCGGCGATTACAGATTTTAGAATCTTAGCTTTATCAAAGCTTCCAGTAAAGATATTGTTTTATCGTTTCCCATAAAGTTGGTTGAAAATTGCGAAAACGCAACAGCAGCACTTGTTGAATCCCTTTTTATCGCCCCACTGAGATTTCGGAAACAAGTCTTCTGCAAACTCGCAGCCCTTTAATTTAAAAGCGATAAATTATAAATGGCGCAATATGCATTTCGCCGACTCGGGCGGAATTTCCTGCCAGCGAGCAAAAAATAAAAAGCAATAAGATGCAGTTCTGAACTCTCCTGGAGAAATTACTGCCTGTTAGCGCGGTTTGGTTGAATACCAATAACGGTGCGAATTTAATCAATAATATTCTGGAATAAAGTGAACCGTTGCCGCTGAAGATTTCGTGCGCTTTGGTTACCTCGCAGTTGTGCCGCATTGATTTGCGTTTTTACTAGTTTATTAGTTAATTGAATTAAGATGATGCAGCGCAAAATGGTTTTATTTGGTTTGTTTAATCTTCCACTCAAAAAATTGCTTTGGTTCTTGCTAGAAATTATAGTCACTGACACATGCAAATGCTTTAACCCTCAAGTACTATCGTGTTTTCAGGTAACACAACTGCTATCGTGGGGTGTTTTACACCCCACTCTTTAAATTTAGCTTTTTTTTGTTAGTTATCTTTTTTTTTTCACTTTTAAACCCACAGTGTAATAACTAGACCTTTATCTTGCGATTGTTGTAAGGAAAAACAAAACTTTATTTAAAGCAAAACAGAAAATTAGGAGGAAATGTTACATTCATAAAAATTATGTAAAAAGTATTTCTTCGTACAATTTTTTCTTTTTACAAAATTGTGTTCTGTATTGTTAAGATGTCTTGGTTTTTTCTGTTACTGGAAACTATGGTCTTACTCCCTGTAAAAGAAAATGCCATTAGCATTTCACATAAAAATTCTGACAATGACGTTGTGAGGCGTACATTTTATTTGACAAAAAACATGTAATGTGTTATTTCATGTAATCAGATTTTTATAAATTTCTTACAATTTACCTTTGTAAGCATTCTGCGCATTTTACAAGTTGCTCAGAATGTTCCTTGCAGACATGCTGATGACATCTATGACACGTGGTTTTTATTTTCTTGTCTCTATTTCGCCCGCAGATGTGACACCTTTTGTAGGTTCTTGAAGGTTCTGCTTCTTGTGGCTGTTGTTGTGGTGTTTCTAAGCCTAGTAAATTTTTGATAATTGAGTTTAGCTTAGTTGACAATTCTTTTGTTTGGTATCGTCTTTTTACGTGGTCATTGACGAGTTCTCTTCCTAGACGAATATAAAATTCTCTTCGTGTCATGTTAACTGTATGGTCTGAAGTGGCTAAGAAAATTATGTAACTGTTGACACGTGAAATGTCTACCATTGCTCCTAATATAGCCATTGGCCATCGTCTGGTTCGTCTTTGGCAGGAGTACGTCATACACTTCTGGTCTAAAGCATCAACTCCCCCTTTGGTACAATTGTAGAAATTTATTATTTCAGGTTTTGCATTTACTTCAACATTTCCATTGTGATGCATAGACGAAACCAACAAGACACAGTTGTTCTTTTTTGGTATGAAGGAAACCAACGTATTATCGTGCGTAAATCCAAATGTACAGGTGTTTATTGGTTGCTGTTTAGTTTGTAAAAATGCTGGCGGAATTTCGCGCTTATTCTTACGAAGTGTTCCAACATACGTTATACCAACCCGTTTCAATTCATTCAACAGCTCTATAGAAGAAAACCAATTATCTCCTGTTAGATTTCGATTTGTATTGATGATCGGAGAAATTAATTTGAGTACACTACGTGTTGGAACTGAAAGTTTGTTTGGATTGGGTTCGGTTGTCTTTCCTGTATAAATAAATGAATTGATCAGATAATGCGTTTTCGAATCGCATAAGCACATAATTTTGATGCCATATTTTTTTGGTTTACTCTTGATATATTGGCGAAAAGAGCAGCGGCCGCGAAATCCAACAAGCATTTCATCTACAACAGCATATTCGCTGCAACTGTAATTATTCGTACAGTTTGCGTTGAAAATTTCATAAATTTTTGAAATGGCAGCAAGTTTATCACCATTGTCAATCCTGTTCCTTCTAGTTGTTTGATCGTCAAATCTTAGCACTGACAAAAGAAACAAAAACCGTTGTTTAGACATGACACCTCTAAAAATATCTCGTCCCGTACCATCCGTTGCAAAAAGACTTCTAGTATCTTCGTGGTTTGATTTAAACACTCCTGCCAAAATTACAAGTCCCAGAAATGCTTTCAATTCAATCATGTCTACATGTTCAACATAACTTGCCGTTGGTCCATAAGAAGAACTCGTTTCCGTTATTTTTGCATTTGTATGCTCTAGTATTTCATTTAGAATTTCTTCCGTAAAGAAAAGAGAAAATGCTTCAGAAGGTGTTCTTAGAGGAGTATTTACTGCCGGACCCTTTGCTACCGGTCGAAGAGTGACTATATTAGAAGATCTGGTACGTGAAGTAGCAGGAGGATTTTTGGACCACTTATATCGATTTCGTCCATAGAAGTAACTTGTTCTTGCACTGACATCACCTAAGTCTTCTTCACTTTCGTTTTCAGATTCGACTTCAAATTCTGAACATGTGTCGTGATCACTATGTTCGCTTGCTGCATCACTCAAATCATCATCACGTTCATCAGGGCATTCACTTTCACTAACATCATCGTAAAAGTTTTCGGCAAGATTTGCTAATTGTTCATCAGTTAGAAACTTTATCATATTGTTTTTACTATTCAATACACGTATTATAGAAGGGAAATAAGGAACAAGTTGACGACGCTCTGGTTTGTGAGGAACTGAGAAAGAAATTTGTTTGAGTCGAATATTTATACGCCGTACAGAAATCAGGGGAAATGCCACTATTTGATTTGTAAAAAATCACCGAAGTCGAACATAAATGAGTGAATCCCCTGTACATGTAGGTACTATAATAAAAATCGCCGAATTGGAACGTATATAAGTGAATCCCCTATACTTACATGCACAACAACATCTGTGATTTCCCCAAAAGAGGACGAGGGCTATTATCACTATAAAATTCTAAATCATTGGTTAGAATACACTACGCTATTTTTGAAAAAAAACAAACGTAATTGCTATCGTGGGGTGTTGAGACACCCCAAAAGCTATTTTTTGCTAAAACTGTAGAATATGGTAAATAATAAATTACACTATATTACATATCTCATTTGCATAGGCGAATACCTGGAACCTTAGAAATGTGACAAAAATAGTTTTAGAAAAAATTTAAAAAAAATGACCTCTGGGGTTCCGAAACACCCCACGATAGCACTTGAGGGTTAACTGTCTCACAATTGAATTAAAGAATTTCAATTCACTGCATATCATCAAAACTAATATAACAAACCTTTAATCTACAGCATATTACATAACGTATGCGAGTTCTTTGGCTTTTGCTGGTAGACACACGTTATTGATTTTCTCCATTTATTTTGTTTATACACGTTTTCTAGTTATAAGTATACTACTGTTGAGCGTAATTGTGTTGAAGAAGGTTATAATTGAAGTTTTTGTGAAGTTTCTTATAGAACAAGGGAATTATTATTATTACTAAATTGTTGTGTGGTTTGCACATGGAACGCTAACAAATGACTAAGTAAATAAACAAATAAATATGTAAATAAATAAATAAACACCCATATCATTGCAGAATAGAGGTATCAAGAAGAGGATCAAAATACTTGTGTCACCGGTTGAGAATGTGGATTATTCGTATCCTCGAAACGGTCGTCCCGGATTAATTAATTAAACTTGTGTTTATTACATTTATTACATTTATTACATTTATTACATTTATTACATTTATTACACTTATTACATTTATTACATTTATTACATTTATTACATTTATTACATTTATTACATTTATTACATTTATTACATTTATTACATTTATTACGTTTATTACATTTATTACATTCATTACACTTACTACATTTAAGCGAAACTTTTTGTCGTATATTTGATTTTAAAAATCGTCTCCCTTCCATCCATATCTTTTTTAATTGTTTCGAAGAGCAGTCAAGTGCTGTGCCTGTACGGTGCTGAACGGTACATTCGGAGAATCGGTATCGTTTTCCTTTATCGCACTAGAGTTGTGGCTATAATTACAGCTGTGCTGTGTTAGTGGCACTGTAACACTTGCTTGGTTAAAATCCATCAGCTGATGCTACAGATTTTTTGCAAGTATCCGCAGACGTTAGATCCCTGTCTCATCCATATTACAGTTCCAGACCTGGAAAACTGTGAGTGTTTTCTCGCCTTAACATTTAAAAAGACGAATGCTTAGAACGATTTCTTAATAATACGGATAAACCAAAGTTGTTTTTGTTAAGTTTTGAGAAGTAACTTGAAAGTATAAACAAACTTCATTAGATTACGAAAGCTGTTGTTTTTGTTGAAAATATAATATTAATCTCCATTTGGAATTATTTTCGAACAGAAATCTCAGAAGGATCATTAAATGGGCTAACTTTAAAGAGTTGGGAAAGTAAGTCTTTTTGCAATAGGTTCATTATTTATTCACTTCCTAAACGTAGTTGAAGAACGAGTTTCCTTACGAATTTTAATTAATCTTCTTCTAAACAAGTTTAATAACACAGGAAAAAGAAAGAAACGTACAACTTCGATCGTTAATATAATAAAGTCTAACTTTTTCGATAAATTACCGGATCAAAGAAAATCTGTATTTAACTTCGAAAAATTCACTTTGAAAGCTCTATTTTAGCAATCAATATGGAAGTATATTCAGGCTAGTATTTTGTTAGATTTACATTTAGCGAAGGTATTAGCCCATATTAATTGTATATATTTATATTTTTTAAATGTCTGATGATGAGCCGTGTAAATTTAGAAAAATAATATGATTATTTAAATAAATGCCCCTTCGTAGAATATAACTCAAATGAATTATCAGTGGCTTCCCAAATGCTTGAACCGTCATTTTATTTTCATATCCATTTTCTGTGAATGGACAAAACAACTGTCTGGACTTCTGTCCATGAAATGCTTCAAATTGCATTTCTTATTCAAAGAATCGTATCTTTTTCCATAATGAGCCTGTGCCGCGTTTTATGGATAGGGAGATGAACACTTCCTGTTGTTCGGAGTCGATGTAATACCCGAAGAAAAACTGAGGTGCGGTCTATCAGGAAACTGCACTATACACATACTGGTGGTGACAGTAGCGTTTCCCTCTCTTCGTTTGTAAGACGTTTATTCTTATAATTAAAAAAGCGAAAAAGGGAATAAAAGCATTAACAAAACGACTCAAATGAAGACATGAGCTTTTTCGTTGTTGTCACGTAACGTGTCATTTTTTGCATTCTGCATCTTCCATTATTCAAAGCTTACTTACTTTTCAGAATTCGCTTACCAGGCAAACTTTTAATATTTATTTGAAGCTGAAATCAATATTAAAATTTATAGTTATCTTTGAAATACGGTACACTTTTTAATTTTTACTAATATGGTTATAATCAGAAGTTTGAGTAAAATAGGACAATCGGCACGGCCGGTTAGAGAAAAGTTATCACAACGCGGATTCCGCTCAGATCTGAGGTTTTTAATTCTTCTTTAATACTTCTCCACGCGAAAAGAAACATATCGTCTATTTACCTAGTTAACATTTTGGCGGAAAGCCGTTTTATTTCTTGTAAATTCAGATAACGCCCTTTAGTGGTGAGGGTACAATTCATAAGAACTACACCAAAACTGCAGTTGATGTATCGAATAAAGCCCATTAAATACTATTCGTGAAAACTACATATTACCAGTAAAAATTACATGGGCATTAAAAATCACCTCTGAAAATTACATGCAGATTAACTATTACATGTCGAACATACAGGCGTATTACTCACAAAAATTACTAATGACAGTAAATTTGCAAGACGCTATTAAGTTTACTTTGCTATTGCCGTTTTTACAGTGTACCTGAACGCTTTCTTTAATATTTTGCGTCTTACCAAGTTTAAAATAGAATTTGATACAGACAGGTTGCCATTTCAAATCAACCATTGCTTAAATTAAATTTATGCTGTAATAAAGGACTTGTACGAACAAAAACCTTTGAGTACGTTACATCCCAGCCAATTTAATTTAGTTTATGAGATGTCCAATATTATGTTGGCAATAAATTAGACAAGCAGCACTGTCACATTTAAAATTTTTATGGTTTCCTTTATACTTTACGTAATAGCGCAGTTACTTCATAGTGATCGTCTCAATACTTCAATACTTAAAACGCTTACATTTCTCGAAGTTACGAACTTCAAGCTGTCCTTTGCTAAATGTTAATTGTGTGATTTTTTGCATCGCGTGTAGCTGTTGGTTGAGCGTTTCCTGAGGTAGTATGACCTGTCCTAACGATCTGTGATTATTTGTTCTTCGTAAACACATCTGCTTAATTAAACTACATATGCAAGAGTTTGCGCTTCGTTTATTTTAAACTGCAGAACTTCATTAGTATACGTCAACCGAGGCTATTTCCAATAAAAGCTATCCGTACACGATCGTAATCGCCATTGCGCTTGCAGTTATAAAATTTTACGACACTCCTAATAACACTCGGGTATGTTCAGGAAATTCCTTTTGCTCCTATTAGCGTCGGCACTAAATAAAATCCTACGCTTTCTCCGAAAAAACACCTACATACAAGCCTGGGAAGCTCTTCTCGCTTTTCTGCAGTAAGGTAAGGATTTTGAGGTATTTGGTAAATTAACTAGGTGAATATTATCCGGATTTCTGACGCTGCGCTGTTTCTTTATTGTTGTGGCAATCGCCCTGGAGTCGCAGGAGGTTTGGCCTTTGTATTGCACAGTCGCCACTTTTGTAATGATTCATTAATGGTATAATGGCCTCAAAGGAAAACCAGGTGGATCTTTTTTCGTGAAAAGTGTTTTAATCTTACTCACAAAAAAGAAACTCTTACAGAAAGTGTATGTAGATGTAGTTAAATTGGGATCTATATAGAAAATTAAAAAAAAATTCCAAGAATTTACATAATCTTGCGCTACTGTGTTTATTCTGTTACAATAGGCTCTTTAATTTATGAATTGTATTGATACGATAGCAGGCAAGGTACGAAAAGTAACATCTATCATCTATTATAGTGTTTAGTGTTGTTTATTTGCAATTATTGGCTCCACAGTTTCCAGGTACTAATATTATATTTTATACTACGTGTTCACCTAGTGAATGAACAGACGATAATCCCTTTACTGAGCAATCTACATGAACAAGTTTCTAAATAACAAACTTTCGGAGAAAAGTTTGGTACAAGATAAAATTATGCCTAAGTATACGAGGTGTTCAGTTTCCTCTGCAAATTATAGAAATTTAGTATTTAAATGACGCCCTGTATGTTACTAGTTTTTGGGTTGCTTCTCTTCAATTTAAGTCAATTTTCGGTAACACCTTATGCTCATTAATCTTAGTGATAAATCGAAAAATTTGAAATGTTTGGGTATCTTTAGCAGCCAGTATCTTAAACGCCTTACACGCTGTAGGCTAATTCCAATTTTGTTCGATTCAGTATTTATTATAAGGGAAGATTCCAAGATGAATGAAATTATTCCTGCTTCGAATATCCAGCAATGCACTATTGTGAAAAGCGTGGTGATTAAAAATTTATGTCTAAAAAACCTACTGTCAAATTTAGAATTAAAACATTAAATACAATCATACAAATTTTGAAATTTAGAGAATCTAACAAGGGAATACTCTGAGGTGTCACTGACCGATGGGATTGAAACTTGCAGATTTGTAGGACTCATTTCTGCAGAACCTCACGTTAGGAGGTGAAAGTTTCGATGATTTTTGAGTTTTTGCAGTTCACATTGTTAAAATAAAGTTTGTTACATATACCATTCCACTTGAAAAGAACTATGGAATAGTAGGTTTTAGCTGTGGTCACAGTAGATTGTTTAACAACTGACTTTCGGTCTTTGTAATTATGATATGGTTACAGACAGCGATAGGGTGAGAGATCTCATAATATTTAGGCCAAAAATAAGTCTCCATATACTAGAAAGCCCTTTAGGCCATCAATCAGCCTACTATCTTGGAATAGGCTAGAAAGTTCCTCAAAGAAAGGACGTAACCGTTTCAGCCGGCACTGTACTTCCAAATGACGCTAGTGCTAGAGCACTTGCAGAACAAATATCCTACTGTCTCGTTTTCATCTTAACAGCCTTTACGTGACATATTGCGTTGATGCTGTTTGTTATAGACGCTAAGGATAGAACTCTGTAGTAGAGTAGCAATAGGTTCGATTTTTGTGGTCGGTTTAATGCAGTTACTACTTGCTTGTGGTCGGTAAACCGATTGTTTGTGCCTACAACTTTAAGATCAGCAAAAAATGGTGCTACTAGAGCTGCACTGTGATTTCTGCTTGGAAAACGGTGGCCTCCGTCCCTAGGAGCCGCAATTGTTTGAGATGGAATACTCCTGCCTATACTACTTACTCTAACTTTGTTGGTGGTTTGTGATCCGAAGAGACACAAGCTGTCCCATTGCTAGAAGTCTCTTGCTATGCCAAGAATTTATGGAGTTTATCGAAGACGAAAGAGGTACAATACGTTACGGCCTGCAGGATTGTGGTTTCATTGTGTGAAAGTTCCTCTTAATACATTCGCTAAAATTAACATGATATATGAATAGCCAATTTGGGGAAAGCACGTGGGCTAAAATCCCACATAAGTTATCTTTCTATCTTGTTTTGGGCTTCTCAAAAGCCCATTGTTGCCACTATATTTATTTCTTGAATTAACTTTACTCACTGTTAGTGCTTTGTTTATTTATTTGTTGGGGAGTAAAAATCATTCGAATTCATTTCGCAGAAAAAAGAACAAGTGGATGTTAAAAATAACTAAAAACCGTAAGTATCGTATATTACAGGGAAATATTCAAATAATGACTGAAGTTGGATTTAATTAAAACAAAACACCACCCTTCGAAAATATTTCAGCGATATTACAAAAAAAGCGGGATGTTTACTAGGGTTCAATGAAATTAATACTATAGCTGCTCACGTTTAAATATCCTGTTTGAAAAAAAGAGCTGAAGTATTTCATATATGAACGATAAATCTTCTTATGTAACGCAAAAAATTGCCTTCAAAATATTAATATTGTAAATTAAGCGCGTGTTTTGGAGAGATTCCTCATCCGCCCATATTTTCCCCAATGTATTCGTTACATTATATTACATTATTACATTTTTGCTTAACGTCAATACAAAAATTTCGGACTTTACTCATTTGTATACTCATTTCACGTATAGAGAGGGGGTCCCATTGAAGATGTGCGGTATTATAAGATTATAATGACAATGCACGTTAGCCCTGAAATCGATCGTCGACATTACGAGCCTGCACAAGCCCTTTAATAAAAGTGGCACAAGTGTGTGACAGTACCTCAACGTACCGAATACAAGGGGCCATAGAGATGCCAATTGGATCTATTTATTTTGTGCCGTGTTTCGTGGATCGAGAAAACTAATTGAGTTGCTGTAGATGTTCATGCGTCAAGTGGTTTGTTTATTAAATGATTTGCGGGAATATCGAGAATCTTGGAGAATTGTATAAACCGCGAAAGTGGGTTCAGGTTGTGCTGATTAAAGATTGAATTTCCTCATCTTAAGTAGGTCTTTACCGTTGAAAAGAATAATAAAGGTACGATAAGTCTAATATAAGAAAACACTTTTTTTCGATTTTTTTATACGATTTGTATCGATTTATATATATAATAAAGAATAAAACACGAAATAAAGATTTTTATAGAAAAAAAATGAAGAAAACATACATATAAAAACTAATAGAACGATATTCTACTAGAAAAAGGCGATAAAAATCGTTGTCTACGCATTTATTGTTCGACTTGCGGGAACAAAAGAAGTTGTTAGGCGATAAATTAAGTGAAAACAATTGATTCGATGTGATTCTCCTTCAAATAATTAACTGTTCAACGTGCCTTGTGGGAGCTCGTATTGTTATGATGTTGTCGATTGTTTTTCTTGATTCCATCGATGACCTCTGACAAATAAATTGTTGTATACCATTCAGGATTAGCTGTTCTTTGTTCGTTTAAAGCTTGCGACATGTCCAGTACAACGAAAGAAGCAAGCATCATTTTCTCGGAAGTGCTTCGTGAACGACCAACGTTTGTTGTATTTGGTTTATCTGGAAACAGCCAAACTGTTGATTGCTGCTTAGTTTGCGGCTCGTACGAATATATCCAAGTTTCGTCACTTGTTGCGCTATTCCTCTGTCGAATTTTTGGAGCATTCCCTTACACCAATTGACACGAGTCGAATTCATCGGTTACAAAACCATTTCACAGCTGCAGTTTTCGACATGCTTAGACATGTCTTATGCTTATGGTAAGTTGCATGTCGGTATGTTGAGCATGGCATCGATGTCTCTTGGAATAGCAACCAGTTTTGGTCTACCTTCACGAAATTCGTCACTGAGGGAGTCAGGACCCCGACGAGCCCTTTCGAATAATGCTTCATCGCTACAAGTTGAAGAAAGCGATCGGAGACATTGTTGCTATTTTAACCTTTTATTAAGATCGTAGAAGGTCGGTCAACAAAGACCTTCACGTGCAATTGTGTAATTTCTTGACATTTTTTTAAAATTTGACTGTAAACAGACTATCAGACTAACCTACCTTCGGATTCATCCATACGTAAATATCTTTCTAACATTCAACTTAACACAATTCAATTGAAAAAAGATTTCCACCGAACATCGTTGCTCTTGTCGTCCCGCGCTAATCACGATCGACACAACAAATCAGATTAACAAAACAAACCGATAAATTAACCGAAACTTTATACCACACAACTTCATTCAGTAAAATATATAAATGAAATCAATTCTGTTTAGTAGGAATAAATAAATAATACTTGGGACGTCCTTTCGCTCTGGTATTTGGCGGTTTCCATTCTAATATCGCTCTTATGTTTTTTCTTTTTCACTCGTATTCCATAATCTAACCATCGGATTCGTTGGCTTTTCTGTTATGGTTTGTCGTTTGTTTAGGTACGTTGTTTTTTTTTTTTTTGGGTCCATGATAGTCTTCGTTATTTTTCTTTCAAAAGTTGGTAGGCTTTGTTCTTAAGATTCACATCTGCCGCAATCACTGAAAGTTTCACTAACTTGTAGTTATTATTTTTCTTTACTATTATTTTGACCTTCGCAGGTAAACTGTTTTATTTGCTTTGGGGTTTTAGGGTTTTCGTAAAGAAAACAAAAAGCTTTCTTTTTCTTTGGATTTATTTCACTTTGCTGCATTTCGTCATACCATTTTTGTTAACATTCTTAAGCCTGTTAATTTCTTTTTGCTTTCATATTGTATTAGTTGTAATCTCCTTTTTCTTTCTTTTACTTTTTTTTCATTTTATTTTTGAAATAGCACACGCCATTTATGTTGGGTGTGGTAACTACCATTACGGCAATACATATCACGTCATCGTGCCAACAATATAATGCAACAAAAATAACTATGGACGAAAGGTTAAATGCATAGTAATGTCAACAGTAAATTTTAGCTTGTGTTGATTACGTTGGCAATAGTATCAAAAAACATGTCTTTGAAAATTATGTTTGGACAATAACCATTACTTAAGCCGTAAATTAAAATATTAATTATGAAGGGAACCCCTTTACAACGGTACGTATACATAGTACCTCAGTGATGTATCTATGGCATACAATGTTCAACAAGTTACGTTCGAATTCAATTTGTTTTCTAAAGGGAGGAACACATGAACTACCGTTCGGATATATGTGTTTGACTAAATTAGTAAAAAAGTAATATATGCTTCGAACATGTTTAGTCCCGTAACGTGCATAACTCATCAGGTTATCCATTCGGACAGCTCGTTAACCAAAGTTTTTCCATTAGATTTAATGGTTTTTACATTAATGTGCTTCTCTTACGTCGGTTTAAAGTTGTAGTGATGTTAATGGGAACAATCAATACGTGATTGTTAAAATGTTGTATATGTTGTGGATAAATAATTGCTGAGTGCAAATTTGATGATTTTATTAGAATAAAATGTAATAATTCGTGCCTTCGTATTCTCAAATAGCTTTCACCAATTACCACGTCCACACGTGTGAAGCGACCAACGAATTTCATTCTCAGTAGTCGCAGTGTGGAAGACCACAAAACCCTCACATTGACGGTGCGAACTCGAGATACCGTGACTGATAGTTCAACGTGTTAAACACTGCGCTCCTAGTCCCGTTAGTTTAAATGGATTTTAAAACATATATTAATGAAAAATAGGTTATGAAACTAATTATTCACATGAAATCAGAACAATATCGAAGTCGTGTTTGAGTATCACGATTGATTTAATTTATATTGGAGCAGTGTTATAGAAACGATAGTGTCAGAGTTGTATATACTTAATTATACACACAACTGTACAGTGAGGTATTAACCACAAAGTAATCAAACCAAAACTTAAATCGTACGAGTCGACGGCTATGTGCCCGTACATCAGACAGAGATCAGTCTTTCTCCTATCTGTCAGGATCAGTCTCGATCCTATTGGCTGTAACCTTGTGTGTACTTAGATTGGAGAAGGTACTTCTAGTTATATGTGTATTGAACTCTTTTCCACGAGTCTCTAATAGTGCATATATTTTATTTTCAAATATATATTACGATGTTCATATATATTTTCATCAATATATTCTTTCCGATATTCATGATACGTCGACACACATTTACCCAATCTCCTACAGTTTATACACTACACTTCAAAATTCTCCATTTTCGAATAGCTCATAACCAGACGGTTCTTTACCAACCCAGATTTTTCTATACGATTTAATCCCGAATAATAAGGCTATACTCGCAATACCAGGTGTTGTTTTTTTGTGAGGATAGCACCCATTGTATACGTATTAGATTCGATTAGATTACTTTCCGAGGTAGTGCTTGACCTATCTCATTGCGATCTTTTCAGATCTATTGTGCTTCCTCTCTCATTAGATCAATTACGTCAGCTTTGTTTGCTTTGCTAGATTGGGCAGTCTTGTGAGTGATCTCTCTACATAGGTTTCGGCTTTTGATTCGTCTGCCTTTACATGGCGTTGATGTCCTTCGTGTTCTGGTATACAGGCCAGAGTCACTTTAATTCGGCTTCTCAACCTATTTAGTGCATTCATGCAGCCCCACACTAGTTTCGAATTCACCTGTGCGGAATCTAGAGCTTTTATTACTGCTTGACTGTCTGAATAGATAGCAACAGATCGATAATTATCTGCTTGCCAGTCTAATTCTTCAATACACCCCAGCACTGCTACTATTTCGGCTTTTAATACTGTGGCGCTTTGGATTAGGCTTAATGTTTTAGATATTTTACACACAGGCTTATTTTGTTCAATGCAATTTTGCCTTTGGATATTGCGAACTAAACAAAATGTTCCGTTCATTAAGTCGTTCCATAATTTCTTTTCTTTATATCTACGACGTTTAATAGCCAGTACATTTCAGTAATTAGCCTTACTGAGAACACATACTGTTCATATTGGAAATTTACAATTAGCTGTTTTTCAAGTCACCTTTTATAATTTTTTAAATTAATGTTGTCATGATAAGGAACCAGTTATTTGGCACAGCACTATTGTTAGATTTTACTTGATAATATACAATCACAAGTAATTAGTAGATACTTGGTTTTGTATATGGAGCTTTTAAGGCCCAGATTGTAATGGTCTAAAAATATTCACATATCCTGTAATACACGTTATTTTAAATACATATTTTCAAGTACCTGTTTATATTATCTAAATGATACTATGTAACTGCTTGTATCCAGGCACTTACATCTCAGTTCTAGAATACCATCTCTTTCCATTAGAACCCTTCGGTTACCTAAAAGGTCAAGAAAAATAACACCGTAAGCCACCGATACTCAAGAACGAACAGCTGACCGACAGGCGATATTCGTTGATAGAGCTTTACGCGAGGAAAGTACTGGATTTCATAATGCATCTGTTTTTTCTGTGATTGCTTGAGCCTTCCGATTTTAATCGTACTAAGAGGATATATGAGTGCGAAATATAGAGATTTAATAATACAGCAAAATACTCCACAGAAGGGCCTGAACCAGATGTTTGCGCTGAGATTACGTTTCTGGTCTACATTTCCCTTAGTGTTTGTGCTTTTTTGTCGTAACGCGAGTATGTAGCCCGATTTGAATTTCTCATTTATCGGTTTTTTATAATATCATTTTGAGATTTAATCGAAAATGCGGCTTCATACATTTTTTTAATGAATTTTCGTTCGAAAACCAACAATTACATAAATCGAATTCTAGGAACCATTGAAATTTATGCAACTAAGCATAGATCCCTAGCCTATTAATTTTGAGAGAATGGAGCGCCGGAAATTCAAGGATCCGAAATGTAAGGGCTAACAGGAATCCTTACGTAGTTATTAATTTTGACTTAAGAGGGCTGTGTACTGTCGAAACATTTTAGAAATTGCCCTAGATTTATTTTCCTTTTGTTATTCGTTTTATTTATTTTTATTTGTTGTAATAAAGCTTTTCCATTTTTCTTTGCAATAAGAATTTTCTTCTCACTCCTTTACTCACCAGGGATAGCTGACGAAGCCAGGAAACCCTGAGTAAGTTATCAGGTAAAAATATAAGTTTAAAAATCAAAGGTAATTCATTACTCTTCCTAAACAATTTTATAATTTTAAAAACCATTAAAGTTAGCTAATATGCAATTAAAGTTGCTACACATTCTAAAAATAAGATCTAGGTACGCAATATTGAAAGACGCGGTATGGGAAAATGGTAGATCAGAAACAAAATGGTTACAATGTTATTGTATATATATATATTATACTGTTCATTCATCCTGTAACGGTTTTCTACACAAAACATATTAAATTCTTGCAATAGCAAGTTACATACATGCCGGGGGCTAGACACGTAACGTTGACATACGAGTATTTAAGAAACTTACACGAACTCCCTCTAGGGCAATCTTTGCAGGGCAATGTATATATATATACCGCGTACCAAATTAAGGAAACATATTTCAATTTTGAACGTACATGCAGCATCGTGATTGCAGATACATTACTAAACTACAATATACCTCCAACAATAAATCCTAGCATCTTTAATATAGAGTCAGCAGTTAGAATTATACGATCAACAAAAGTAAATCTACAGTCAAAACATATACTCTAATATCTTTTATAGTTGAGTAGTCCAGCGGTTGTATATTATCGAAAACATAGGTATACATAAACAACACATAAGTATCGGCAACCTCCGCACCACACAAGTTTAATTTATTATATAGTAATATAATAATTAGTCTGGGATGGCCGTTTCGAGGACACGAATGGTCCTCATCATCAACCGGTGACCGAATAGAGGTTGCCGATAGTTATGTGTTATTTACCATACTACGCCACAGTCCTTGCTATCATTATAAGTATACATATCTAGATTGAACTTTCTTGTGTAGACATTTATTCACGTTCATTACAAGTTAATCAATATTACACTGTTGTTTAATTGTAGAGCGCTTTTTCTTGAAACCTCAGAATGAAGAGACTGTAATCCATTGTTCAAATAAAGGTGGCAATGATTATTCTTCGACTATTGGACGTTCAATTTAAGTACCAAAAATCATATTTGTCTAAGGCGTACTTTCAGAGAAATAACAGTTTCTGTAAATATCAACCTTTTTACAAAAAAATCTTTACAATTCTGGAACCATTGGAAAGGAGAATGGTAGGTACCTCATAATTTAAGGCGCAATCATAAGCTTTATTAACGAAAAACATAATTGTGGGTAGCTACATACTTATGAGACATCCTGTTGGTTTTAGTATAATGTTAAATTATCTACCAAATCGGACCTTACAACAAAAAGAATTGTAAAAATGTCTTTCGGGTAATGTCGTGTAGTTGATATTTAACTAAAAAGAAGCTGACAGGATAGTCAGCGAAACGTCAAGTTAAATATCAACTACACGACATCACCCGAAAGACATTTCTACAATGGATTACGGTCGTGAAAGCCTACACTCAATAACAAAAAGAATTCTTTTGTAACAGTTCGCAAAGCTGCAATTTTCCGAACTCGAGGATATTGCTCGCCCTGTATAAAGGTCCAGGAATTGGCAAAGTTATTTTTTAAAACATACTACCTACAAGTGTTCATTATCCATTTTTTTTATTAAATGTGCGTAGGTACAATACCTGGGCCAACGTTAACAAAATTTATTTTAGGACGTATGTTCCTATATTGTTCATGTTCGTATATCAAATTTCACTTATCGGCGTCATCCCGTTAGTAATGCTGCTTTATATATATTTAAAATCCCTGAACTCGGGTTGTTTAAAGGGGAGTACATTGTTATCATGACGGTAATGGATTGTGTAAAGCATATAAACACCGCAGATAAAACGAGACATACGCTTTAGATGATCTAGAACAGAGATGTTGTGTTTATGTTTAGATGAGGGTTTTGTTATTAGTAACGGTGGCGATTTTAATAGTTTTATTTTCGTGTGCGATGTGTACTATGTATTTGAAAAGTTCGTAGATATCGGCCGAACTTG
This sequence comes from Marronus borbonicus, assembly GCA_902655005.2. Lineage (NCBI taxonomy): Eukaryota > Metazoa > Arthropoda > Insecta > Coleoptera > Scarabaeidae > Marronus > Marronus borbonicus. The sequence goes on from LR737381.1 coordinate 15,580,537, forward strand.
AACCTTTTACTTTGTGTGCAATCGCTCGATAATACTTTATCCGGCCAAGAAGTGCTTGCATTCTTCAAGTTCTGTCAGGAAGCGAGTATTTACTTGAGGATGTATGGGTTCAGCGGAAGTGTAAAACGTCATCGAGCAAGAAAAATGTTCGCTGACGAGATGATGTATGTGATATGCGTTGGAAAGTCCATGTTGTTTCCGCAAAAAAATGCTTATAATGGGGGAAACTACGTACGCTGCGACAAAAAATCTACAAGATATACAGGAAAATGGAAATCATTGGATAAAATATAGCTATTTAAGGATAATTTATAGCTGTGAAAAAAGAAGAGAAACATATAACTTTAGAGAGGCATGTCGGGTACATCCGGGGAAAGTCAATACTTACATTCGGTATCACTTAATTTCTAAGATAATAAGCGTGTTCAAAACTGTAGATATGTCATTGCTAACGCTACTACTATTGCTGCTATCACGGACTATCTCCAGACGCCATGCTTTTTGCAACTTTAGATACCACCATTGAGAGAAGTGGATATCACTCCCAAATACTGCAAAATTATATTAGAGGGTGAACTGTACAAATGTCACCGTATTTGAAATAATTTTGTCAGTAAGAATATTTGATTTGTAGTGACTTTAATGATTTCACAATGTCACTGTTTATTATTATTATTACTATTATTATTGTTAATAAAAGTACACATGGATATAGGAAAGGTAACAATAAATGTTATTTGTTATTAAAATTTATTATAACTTAATTCAACGATATTTATGCATATCTGATGGAAATATTAGCAACCATTAGAGAACCAACCATACACGAGACTAATTTTCAATTTGTTCGATTGTTTAAACTTCTGCGCGCTAGCAGAACAAAATATACTATTTTTACTCAGCCTTATGCGAGGATTATTCTGAGACCAGCCTGCTTTATAACTTAGTTTGCTTTATTATTGTTACCATATTATTTCTTTAAACAATGTATGTAACAGGAAGTTGGGTCTTAATTTACGGTTATGAATATTGATGCAATAATACATGTACATTTATATTTAACCACAAATTTAAAAAGATCAGATAATGGTAATTAAACCAAATTTGACTTGCGATCAAAATAACGTTCAGTGTTAGATTTTAATTAGAATCCACTCATTGCTTATAAAATTCTTAAATTGCGGACCAATAGATTTATGAAATATTTATTTATTTATGCGAGCAATAAAATGTGTGTGGACAAATTGATTATTCAAATACTATCCTAACGAATCCCATGATTTTACATACAAACACGGCCATTGAAGTTAGGACAATTAGTAAATTATTGCTAACTAAATAGAAACGGCAAAGATTCAAAAGAATATAAAAATGTATTCGTAGAAATAAAAATATGAACAAATAACAATAAGAAATAAAAGATAAAGCAAAACATTCTCATTAAAATATTGTACCGTGACATGCGCTCTGTTAATTTAGTCAGAGCTTCCCCGGAAATATTGTTCCATTCGGCTTGGAGGATCCACGGAGGCTTGGATCCTCCAAGCCTCCGTCACAGGTGTTCTTTCGAAGTTGGGCAGACTCGTTTTAATCGTCTGCCTACACAGTAACTCGATGGTGTTCAAGTCCGGACTCTGCGGAGGATCTGCAAAACATTCTGCTTTGCTTGAGAGGAGAGATAATCCTTACAGATTCGTGCTGTATATTTGGAGTCCTTATCATGCGCAAACACGTAGTTCTCTCTAATCAACCGCAATCCTGATGTTACAGCATTCTCCTCCAGTATGTGTGTATAATTTTCTTTGAGTATAATTCCGTCGATTTTCACGAGATTTCCGGTACCTGCACTGTTGAAACAACCCCAAACTATCACTGAACCACCACCGTGTCTTACTGTGGGAACGACACAATCTAGCAACATTTTCTGGTCCTTCGTGCGTCTCACAAAAACTCTGCGCTTCTGCCCAAACACTTCAAACTTGGATTCGTCAGTCCAAAGAATGTTTCTAAAATTTTCTGCGGTCCGATTTCCATAAGTTTCGACTCACTGTAGTCGCTTTTGGCGGTTTCCACGACGGAGCAACGGTTTTCTTACCGCTACGCGATCGAATAGACCGGCTTCTCTTAAGCGGCGTTTAGTTGTAGTTACAGAAATTGGTCGCTCGGATTCTCTGTTCATTTCTGCTGCAATTTCGGGCGCCATCAATCGCCCACTTCTCTTATTCAACACTTTATATAAGTTTTTGTGTGCTATGCTTCTTGATTTCCTAACAATCTTTTGGTCACTTGTGATAGCTGAAGAAAAACTTGAACATACTTATTTATTTATCCTTAAATTACGTTATATTATGTACCTAAATAATTTTTTTAAATTTCGAACGTGTATAACTGTTATCTATTCAACGACCTCACGTACTGGAATAATTTGGAAAGCAGATTCGGAGTTCTGCAAGAATCACATTCTTGGGTTTTACCGTGTATGTCAGTGTTATACGTAACAAACACGCAATTATTCAGAAAACATTTTGTATATCTGTACATTATTAAACATAACATAGATTTATTATAATTCAAACTGTGAGAGGCGGTAGATAGTGTTGCGCCTGGAATAGTCGTTGATTGCTACGATACATTTTTAAATTTCTATATCAGATTGTGTTGCACAAAGGAATAGGCTTATGCGCCAGAACGTACTCTGCTATATTTATCCAAGTTGGTTAGACGCTCACGAGGGCTTACTGACTACTAGACGTAGAAAAAATATTCAAAAACAGGACACTACTGAAACTACGTGCCTTATAGCTCGACGGCTGTCAAAACAGATATAATAGCCCGAGTAGGCCCCGCAATTTGTGACCAATGGCATACACGACGGTTGTAAAGCAATTACCCAACAATGGGAAGAACAGAAATTTGGAGACTGGTGAGAAAATATTCTAGATCAGAGTTTTGTTAAGCAATTCCCTAATTTTATACAGGCCAAAATTTATAGTTGACCTACTAGCAGAAAGAGACAGTAGTAAATATCTAAGTAACTTGAGCTTAAGGAAATGACGTACAGTTTCGAGTAAGCGGAAGGAAAGGATATGCCGTCCATATATTCCGCCATTGCTGAAGCCTGGCAAAGATATAATCGTTAGAAATGAGGTTGGGATATCTAGGCAGTGATATAACTCACAAGGCTGTTAGGTCTGGCGAGAAATGCAATGCTAATGTAGAGGATGTAATAATTGAGTTGTCGATAGATTTGAGAAGGTTGCGAAGGAACAGGCTAAAGGACCACTACCTATTTAATCTAATTTAATTTATGTATGCAGGAACAGAAGTTACCACCGGCTACTGAAGGCATCACTTTGCTTTAAAATATAAGTGTCGAATATAGTATTAGATCTAATTTATATTCGCTTTTAACAACAATTTAACGAATCTTTTTTACTTTGGAGGTGTGTGTTCTGCGCTAATAATATTTAGTATTTTTCGTGTAAAGATAATATCAAAAATGTTGTCTGCGGTTACTGGTGATTAGGTAACTACATATATGTGACAAGCTCAACCTACATACATTTTTAAAAGTAACGAATATATTGCATGATGAAAATTATTCGAGGTATACTTAATTCTTTGGTACGTCTACTTGGATAAATACTTGAAAATGTACCGATCTATATAAGAAATGAGGGCTTGAAATTGTTAACTCACGACAGGGCATATGGAAATATTTCGAGGTTAATGTACCTTTGCCTGCAAATAATTGCAATTGGGGTTAGTGGGCAGCGTGTATGTATGCAGTTATTTAACGTATTTAAAGTTTCCTTAATGTTATCAATATTCAGGAGATTATTAAATTCTACAACGAAAGCTTTGTAATGAAATGGCAAGAGTATTTTTGTTTGTTAAAGCGTGTAAAACGAAAAAGAAACGTTAGGACGACCAAGTTACGTTGCCGTTTATCCCTCGTATTGTAAATCTTATATTGGAAGGTGCATGATCGTTGAAAGCGATCTATACCAGTGAATAGTAGTCCGGATCACTATAAAGACTTGTTTTATTCGTGTATTTCCTACTACCGCTAACGTTTGCGATTGCGTAAGATATTCTAATTGATTCCATCAGAGTATTTAGCAGTGATTATAAATACAAATAAGAAATAGGTGCCAAAAATGCCAAGTCTAATCTAACAGTGAACAAAATTGAATTCTTGGAGTTGTAAAGTTTGGTCAAGGCGACAGTAGCGGGAGTAGCCGAACAGGGCTATCTAGACCTTCTGGTGATAGTAAGTACATATTTGCTGTGGTATACGCTCTATACTACTATCCCTGTTAAAAGCGACGATGGCACGAATCAGCAATCGTGCGATGTGTAGATATTACATTGCGCATATCCGAAGGAGCAAGGGATGACAATCCTTGGATTTCGTGAGATATACCAAGTGTACCTACATCTTGACGCATAGGTCAGTTCTCTGACGATGATGCATTCACACAGTATGTTTATATTTGTGTTATGTTTTCTCTGTCTTTGCGGAAATTCACTGTCTATCGTTCGCTCGCGTTTAAGTCTCGGGATTGCCGGCAGCTCTGTTATTAAAGTTTAAGAGTTTGACTGAATTGTACATTTTTCCCTTCTTTTTCCTCAGGTTTCGGTCGAAACAATCTTTACAGTTGCATAACAATTACAAAGGATTATTTTCGCAAAAGAAGATATCTAGATTTCCCAAACCACAATCTATTATTTTAAATCAACCGCAAATTACGGGAACTCTCAAAATGGAATAAATAATTATTTTTTTTTTTTTGGATTTATTAATTTTTTAATTAAGTAAAAAAAGTAACAAAAAAAGTAAATTAAGCTTTAATTGAGCTTAGTCAAGCGTTAAACCCAGAAGCAGAAGCAGAAGAAGTTTTACAAACTCGCTAGTCAATTCAAATAACATCTACCATTTGCGCTTAATTATCGAAGATGAAATTAATTAGAATAAATCTTAGAATTCACAGAATTTAAGTTCCGACGCCAGACAATTATTTAGGGGAACATAATTAATTATATTCACGTTCTATGACCTCAACCGCTGCCTGGTGCGCGTCTTAAATTGTTCGGCAGTTTCGCTAAAATATTAACGGAAGTTAATGGAAGTGTTAGAATGCATGTTTGGAATATACAATCTATGTTTTTAGTTTGCAGCGTAAAACATAAATATGATAAGTAACATAACATAAACAAGTTTATGTTAACATGTTAATCTTTTTATGTTTTTATCGTGTAGGTTTGTGCATCTGGGAGCACTACGTCAGCGCCACCGTGTTGATTTGCGTGACGTTAAGAATGCTAATTAACACAGGAGACTGACAAATGGAAGGAGCAGTGTATCCAACAATAGAAGACTCCTTGATTTGTTCCTTTACTGCATTCATTTTGAAGTGAAGCCTACTTGTTTTCTTCCAACCACGTACTAGAGAACAAGCTGCATATTATTGGTAATAAATGCAGGCTATTCGGTTTCTGCTACGAATGAGAAGTTTAGTTAGACATAACTTGAGATTTTTGAGAAATGTCAGTTTCTTTTACAGCCGATTTCTTAAAGACGTTACTTGCTATAGCAATGACTCGTTTGATTGAACATTTCTCGGAGCTTTTACCAATATACGATTTCTTTTTTGTATCAATTAGCATATACAAGATGGGCATCGAAATTGTTGCCACTTTTGACTAATGTTATTGCCCTTAATGCTGTAGCTGGTACGTTTGTCAAGAATCTGAACTGTTTGGTGAAACAATTGACCAAATTATTTTTACTAAGCATATTTATTGAAGTGTTGATTATTTACAATGTTTGAAACTATACAACTTAATTAAAACAACTCAATCTTTTTCCCTTTCCGGTAACTTAGTAATGTTTGAACAGGCAATAACAAATCTAATGCTTCCTAAGAGAAATTCATGATTTTGTTTCTGAGAGGCTACGTAAATGTTTTAATACAAGAACGTTTTAGTACCATATAAATATATTTTTGAGTGATAGTCGAAAGTCCTATGGTAAAAAAAAAATATATGGAGGTGTTAATTTAGCCGCATCGCAGACGTTTATAAGTGGCGGATGCGCCGGTGTATTCAAAATTCAATATAAAAATAAAAATATTTGAATATAGCTGTTTAAGAATTCAAGAGATTGGGCATAGAACAGCAATTTCCTAAATATTTAAATGTTAATAAATAAATAATTTATGAATACTAAAGAGCGTACTCTTTGTATTAATTTCATGCAGATCTAGTTACGTACTCCCAGTTTTTCTAATTTTATGATTCTCTGCCTGCATAGGCGACTGCGATATTTTGCTTAAAAGCTTTCTGAACATTTAATTATTACAGGTACTTCGCGTAAGCGAAACAGCCTTCAACTGCGCGCGGATAAATTTATTTAGAGGTGGTTGGTTTCATAACACTTCAGAAAAGACCTTTCACTTTACTCGATATGCCGCGTATGAAAATAGTTTCGTTTTGTTCTTGTGCGCCAAGATAGAAGGATTTGTAGGCAATGAATGTGCTTTTGTACATAGTTCATTCATCACATTATTTTTTGTTAGAGCTTTTCGTGTCACTTAATACCTTTGGAAATCATAGAGGTATACGTACGCGTATTGTCTTACTTACCGGCGATAGTAAAAGGTATCCCACGCTTATTTTTTTGTTCGTTACTAGCTACTTTACCTAGGTACAATGAAGAACAAACAACACCAGCAAAAAATAAACATTATGGCTAGCCACGTCTACCGAACAGATTGTACAATACAAATGACGCAGACGTCTCGTCTCCATAACGCTACATCATTCGGAAAATCTGATTTTTAACTCCCTTGTGGACAATGAATTTTTTAAGTTAGTTCGGCTTCGAAAACAGAACTGAGTAAAGGAAAGGCAATTTTTGTGCTGTCAAATGCTATTGTCTTGACTTTTCTTTAAGGTTGCGTTTCAGATAAAGTGGAGAAGTCACCGCGTGATCAATGATGAATCAAAAGTAACTTTCACTCTTTGTGTATATACAATGTACTCCTCAAAAATATAAAACTGAAGGAAAGTTGTTTATTTGTTTTTGTGAATTACTTTTACTTTCTTGCGATGCATGGATGGATTATTATGTTATAAATACGTGAAATTGTTTAACTAATTGTAAGCGAAAAAATATTTTTTTTTCGGTTGTAAATCCAGAAGTATCGTCTTGGTAGTTTTAAAAAGTCAATAAAATAGAAATTGTAATGTTTACAGAAATTAAATTAATGGAATAGACACATTAACCTACAGATTTCAAGTTTATGCGCAAACGCGATATGTAATAGAACCGCTCATTCGTTTGAAATACCGTCCATCATGACCTAACATTGCATCGTGTTTTAAGCCATTTCTATGAAGTCACATAAACGTTCCTAAACTTTGAAAAAAAGTTATTAGTGCCTGATCTAATTTTCCACTTTTGCCGCATTAAATGGCGATTTAGAAAAATTTTGTTCATTCTGCCTTACAACTCAAACATTTAAGAGACTCACTTGAGCGTCACTATCCATCAATGCTCTTATTGGTATATTCATTAACTACTTTCCCGCTTCTTTCTCCAATGTGATACTCTGTGGTGATGTCAGTACCTACAATAGTGTGAGCTGGAATAAGAATGAATCACTAAAGGATCTTGAGATAAAATAGAGCGATCTTAATGCCTGGTTATTAAGTAATCATCTATACCTGAGCATAGTGAAAAAGTCTTTTATATATTTTGCACCAGACTTGAATAACTATAATGCAAGCTCTTTATTGAAAATAAATCGAAAGTCATGCCTGTTCTAACTGTTAATGTTAAATTCTTGGGTGTAAATGTTGAAAGTAGTTCAAATTCACATGTACAGTGCGTAGAATCTAAGTTACTCTCAATATGCTACGCATTAAAGGGTTGAGGAAGATGTCTTTCGCAATATGAATCTAGACTTCGTTATGGATTTTTTTTTGGGGAATGTCAATGTTCTCCAAAGGAATTTTTGAAATATAAAATTTGAAGTGCAAGTAGACGTACATCATGTAAATGTAAGTTCAAAACTTTAAGTATCTTTAACGTCATTCTATATTCTATATTTTCGGGATATATGACGCAAATGATTTTAGAGTGCACAGTGGAAAATATGAATATGATGAATATGTTGTAGCGACAAAAAGCCAAAACTCTATTTATATCCTTGAGGCCCTAAATGTTCGTTTTTAAATGAGCATCATAATATCGCAAATTAAATATCACTTGGTATTAAGTTGTTAAGTGTGCTAAGAGATGCGCATATTGTACGATTGCCGATACTTGCTAAGGACAAGCGGTTCATCGTTGAATGTTAGATCGCGAACTCGTATGGCGTATTGTAAGCTGTAATATTGTAATTGTAAAGAAAGGTTGCTTGAAAATTTAATTTGTTGGAATATAAAATATTGTTTACATGGAATGTGTATCGTAATTGGCAGCGATTTTTTTACAAATGCTGTCGGTAACAAAGGAAGAGGAGAAACCACGATAATCTGAGATTAATTCAAGTTTAATTATTCAGAAGAATACGTGATTTTATTTACGTGACGCGGTACCAGAGAGTCAAATTTTCAGGTTAGTATTTTTATTCTTTTAAAACTGCCGAAGGGCTGTTTAGGTAACACTCCTGTTCCTAAAATTTATATATTTCGCTTAAATAGTTTCTTACAGGCAGGGTATAGTTCCGTCTAATTTATTTTGCTAAGAAAAAACTAGAACATTTAACTTTGATATAAATTAGCTGTATGTCAATTTTAGTAATGTTGATGTGGGTCTCAAGACAGGAATTAGGGTAGTAGTAAGAGATGTCATGGGCGTCAAGTACGGTTAAATAGATTACATTCCACGCGGGATATTTCTCATTAGACTTCGATTAAGATTATGTCTCGAAAAAAGCTAGAAAATGTTCCAAATCCACCTTAAATAAAATGGTTAGTGAAAATCGATTATAGCTAAAAGATTAAGATGTTCTTCATCTTACAAAGAAATTTTCTTCCAACTTTGTTTAAATTCGTAAAGTGGTGAGGATTGATTGGTAAAATGCGGATTAATTAACTAATAGATCGGTGATCGAGTTATACAAAAGCCTATTTTTAACTGTGGCATCGTAAGAAGAAGACTGTGCGAATTCCAGCTAAAGATACTGGCTGCCCTTCTTGCGTTTTGCAAAATCAACTCCAGCAGAAACCACTTAGATGAAATATTCAAACGGAGTATTCTCGTTTAACTGTAAATATCTCTTTTGATACCTCTTTTGTTTTGAATTTTAGAGACAGATATAAATTTTCTATATAGTGAGCACAGAAGAAATATATGGTCCTATTATAATAAAACTTTTCTAGTGTTTGAAGTTGGCAAAATTTGCTGTTCAATACTAAATATCTTGTATATTTCGAAGGCACTTTAATAACATTCCTAGATAGGCGATTGAGCACAAAATTATCTCAAAATCTACTGGAAGATGGATACATGAAATACATATTAGATTGATTCATCTGTGCTTGGAGAAATTAAAGGCACCTACAATATACAAAACGTTCCATTTAAAATAGCAATGTTGGTGTCTGGTTCGCTACTTATCGATTATCCAGCGTAAACGTGGCATTATAACTACATACTTCCCAGTAACGAATCGTACCTGACATCTCTCGATTACCGGACGGGCGTGCTAACCATTACATCACGGGGAGCTTTATGTGAAGAACGTTTGCTTTACCTTGTCTATCTGTAAATATATTAAAATAGATATCGAAATATCATGATATATTTTCAGATAAATAACATCTAGGTATTAAAAGGTGGACGGTTCTGATATTAAGGTTCCCATGGTGTAGTGACTAGCACAACTGCCACGGTAAGCGGGAGGTGATAGATTCGATTCCTTACTACAACAAGATTTAATTAGTCAGATATTCTATGATTCTACTTTCTTATCAGAATATTGCGTGCTATTTACACAATACGCGCAATTTTATAACTCAGGAAAATTGGAACACTCTGTATGCTACGAGAACTCATTGATTTCCATTGTCAACCATAACCGTATTATGAGGGGAAAATGTTTCCATTCTAGCACGTACGGTTTTATCCCTACTTTAAAAGTAGGCGAAACTCCATAATAACTAAACTTAAAAAATGTACCGACAACCAAGCACGATTCTTAAATTCGTAGTAAATGAAGCGGTATATATCTATCCCGGTTCTACATTTTTGTAGAAAGAAAAGATACCATATTGTCTTTTAACACGTACAGCATGATATACGGTAAATACAAGGTTTCCCATAAATACATGTGCTTTCATAGTTTTGTGTAAGGATTACAAAATATTTTAAAATCTTAATGAAGTGCGTCAACTTTTTGAAGGCGTGTACATATTTTAAAAGGTGAAGATCATTAAAAGTATAGAGAAGGACTACAGTAGAACTCTGTACGGCATAATCATAAAACTGGATTACTCATTTCAGTTACAACTTCACATTGAATTAATTTTTTTTTCAAACAAAGTAACTAATTCAGATTTAAAAAAGACGCACGCAAGTCTTTATTCCTTATACGGTTGGTATTTGAGCAATGCATTTGCAAAGTTATACCATTCTGTAAAATAACTTACCTCTTTCAGGATACAGGAAGGCAATAAACCAACCCTGATATTAAAACTTTAGTACGGCAAATTATTTCAGCGCATCTGTCACTTTAGGGTTTCATTAAATTCTTTAATCTCGGAACGGCCGAATCAACATAAATTTACTTTGACGTATTTCTAACTTGTCCTCCGCTCTTTTCAACGTACTTCTGCGATTGCTTCCGCGACATCTACGTCGGCCCGTCCTTCGGCGTGATATGTGTGCAGCTGTTAAACTTCGTTCCTACTTGTAAATGAATGTCATTTTCCGCTTGCTCGGCTCAAATCATAGCGTCGATTTTCTATCGACGAGTCAGCTAGCGCATTTCGGAGCGTATTATATGGAATCTGCTCGTATGTCAGCTGAAGGGCACGCGATACATCGTCTATAATTTCCTAAGCAAGTCGTCTCGATCGTATAATATCAAGTTCAATGGGGCTGGCGTCAGTGGAGCAACTGAACTTGAATTCAGCGCTGGTCAATCAGTATAGCGTCCCTCTAACTAGATGGATTATTGTATATTGATCTTGATTTGTTTAATAATATTGGTGTTGCAAATTTAAACGGATATATTTCCGGAACCGGGACAAATTCTATTAATTGGATCTATATAGCAGAATTAGGTACAATTTATTCAGAATAATAAATAAAGGGAAATGTTTAATTGCAATATTCTTATTCAGAATTTTTCATTCGATTATTCAATGATACGTAGTACTTTGTATTTAATTAATTATTCGAAGAAATAGCATTATTTTTATTTGAATAACCATGGAATAACGAATTACTTACTCATTCAAATAATTCTTTATTAAAATAATTTTCGATCACATTCGAGAATATTATTCAGTGGTGTGCTGAAAACAACGCCATTGTTTTGAATTTAGTAAATTTATTTCCCGGAATATTCTCCTTGTAGCTTTGTATATGGTACTTACCCCGGCGATGCTCCAACTTCTTTAAACTATCCAAATAATAGGATTTATCGAACTCTGCAAAGTAGGCCTCTGTTTCATCAGTGACCTCTGCATTTGATGTGAACTGCTTTCCGCCAAACCATTTTTTTAAGTTTGGAAAAGGAGCAGGTCGCAGGAGGGCAAATCTGGCGAATATGATGGGTGAAATCAATTCATTCTGTAACTGGATTAGTTTTTCTGTCACAATTGCTGAGAGAGAATTTTCTTCACTAGGTGGGGCCTTTTTCTCTTTAGTTGATCCTCGAATCGATCCAATAAATCAACTTTCATCCGTCAGGTGAATATTTTATGTCAAGGATCAGAGTATACGCGCACACATTAAAGCCTCTCACGGATATGAAAGATTATTTATATTTTAAATTCAGTTAAGCCATACACTGAAGCTACCAAACGAATCCTTTTCAAACACGTAATAAGTGAAGGTTTTTCAAATGTTATTTTGCTTTCGCACCTTAATATATTACACAGTTTTATTTGGAGGTTCAAAAATTTATTCCCAGATGTTAACGATTATGGTAAGAACAATATGATTTTGAATGGAAATACTCTACCTGCATTGGGAATTATTTAAGAGCGCGTTTAAATTGGAAAAGGGATAATCAAAGGTATTGTCGTAGCTATCTACATTGCATGTGGAGTCGCGTACGGAGCGCGTTGTGGTTGGAGAATAATCCAAAATTTAGCGGGAATGGCATGTTCCCATAGAAATTTGATTGATGTGCACCCCTTCCTTGATTTACTATTCATAGAATTCGTTAATTTTAGAGGATTACTTCGTGGCATTGTTGGTGACGAAATGGTGTGTAATCTTCCTGTTTTAAGACTATTGATAATGTAATTTCGCATGTGGTGAAGGACACTTTTGAAAATTCCAGTTATATTGGACGCTGCCCCCTTGTTATTTAACAGTCGCTTGTGTCAACGGATGTTAGTATTTCTGTAAAAAGGGAAAGAATCGAATATCGAGCCGTCATGAATTCTGCATTTGAAGTGCAATACGCCTATGTACTACCGATAACAAAAGTTTATCAAATAGTGCTAGATGGACGGGGAATTAATCTTAGAGTGATAGTAGGGGCTATGGGAATCTCGAAAGGACATGTACATCATTTGGGCATTAAAACTAACGGCACTTGTTCACCCAGGACCAAAAACGTTTTCGAATGAACACTTCCGAAGCCCTGCCAAATCAGATATTCCTTTCGCTCTGAGGGCAAAGATTGTCATCGAATGAGGGCTACCTCATTCATAGACACCTATTTTGCAGAACAAGATGCTAGCTACTATTTCAACTGGTTAGAGAGACTAGAGCTTCACTAGAAAAATGTATAGACTTACAAGAAGACTATGTTGACAAATAGAACTGAATTCGACAAAAAATACTTGTTTTGTGTTAGGCTGGAAACTTTTCCGACTATACTCTTATAACTAATATAACTTACTTGACAAATTTTTTTCTGCGCAAATTGGGTTTATTTTAAACGCTTGTTTTGAGAGATATAGGTTTTATGAAACAAAATTGTACAAATTTGGTTACACCATCTTAGCTCCTAAATAAATGTGTAAATAATAAGCTCCTACAAACAACATAAAAATCTTTATGTAGAACAAATTGTTTTCTATTCGTGCCTCTGATTAAAATAAGCGGATTAAATAATTTCCCAATACATAAATCACAATGCCTCTGCCGGCGAGTATTGATTCTGCATCTACAATTTTGGCAAAATTTACCAACTTTACCCGAGGGCCCTCGCGGTTAGAAGAAAGGTTTTACTTTGCGTACTTTGCGCGAGTATTGTTTCTTGCTAAGATTGTTGCTTGTTAATTTAATTCTTAGTCTTATATGAATGTTTCCCGTAAGCCATTGAAAATGTGGGAAACAAACAAATGCTCGAAGAATTAACGATGACTCAGGTTAAAAAAGGGCCTTTATAAACCTTGTGTTTTTAATTTCTACTGGAAAAAGCCGTTTTTATATAAACGTCGTTTATTTGAAAAATCTTTCATGATGGTCAGAATAATAATTAAAATCTAAGAAAATCGTGTCAAGGACAAGGTATTCCTTTAAATACGAAATTGAGATGTTACCTTTCATTTTCAATACGTTTATCTTAGGGCTGGTTCTGGTTGTCGCAGTTGAATTTAGTGCCATGTTAAAGATAATTAAGCGTGGAAGTACTAGGTTAGTAAGATCGCATAAAAAAAACCTGAAGTGGAAAGTATGGGCAATAAAGTATGCATCCAAGCTTTCTATTTGAATTTCTAGAAATTTTTGAAACAATATTTATAGATGCTATTTTTAAGCTACTCTTAAATATCCGATGAACTGTATTAGATCCACTAATATACTTTATATATTATTAGTGTCTGCGAAAAGACCTGAGAGTATGAATGTCGCATTAATAAGTGAGGACCTTTAGACGGTATTTGGTACTTCCTCGGCACATTGGCTAGCTGTTAATTCTAGTGAGATAGCTAAGTTTGTTGTTGGTCAATCTAGAACTCGTGACGAGTTATTGGCTGTTGTTAAAGTTGCTAGGACTCGAGTTTCGCCATTTATTCAAGCTTGAGATTTAAACAGCATGTGGCAGAGTTGGTTCGAACCTTTTTCGGACACTTGAACTGCTATTTGATAATGGAGGTACTCTGTCAGTAGAGCTGCGTAGAACCCTCTGAGAATTGCGCGTTCTAGCAAGATGTTATCGTTGTTGTGTAAGTTATGGTGCCTGTTTAGACAAATAAACAATGTTATTAATAGAAATGGAAATGAAATCCCCACGTCAGATGTTAAAACCGATAAACAACATTTATTTTGTGTCATAACCAAAAAATAACTTTTGAATGTATACGGAAATCTGGTAAATAAGCTCAACTGCATTATATATCTTTTAAATTACCCATATCTCACACAAACCTAAACAAGTTACTCCTAAAATGAGCCTGTAAAAGAAGAGGTAGATACCTGGAGCAGCTATAAGCTTATCTGTTATTTAAGCTGAGGAAGAAGAAAACAAAGCCATCCACGAATTTATCTCCATTTCCACAGGATTGATGCCGTTAACATCATTAAATCTCGAGGGAGGTTAAGCAATTCTCAGGCTGAGCATCGACAGCGTATCGAAGGGAACAACACGTTTTGCTCATAATGCTTTATTCGCTTGCAAACTACGTAATTTGTAGCCGATTATATGTTTCATCCGATAGATAGCCGGTAAACGATCCCTCCATTCGTCAAGCGTACCATTAAACTGAAATCTAAATGCCATAATAGAAAATTTAAAAGGGTATTCATTACCAGCGCCGGAATATCACATTAGCTGTACATGCTGTCACGTCGTTGTTGACTGATCGATCTTGTCGTTATTTTTCGCGTTTTATTGCGGGAACGTTTGTTCACAAGTGCGGTTCGAAATGGTAAATTAGCAAAGATATTATGGTAATACAATGAAAAAATTAACGAATTTAAATATCGTTTCAGTAGTTCCTGGAGAAGGGGCTCGCCGACAGAATTTAAGGAGTTGATTTTATTTACCATTAACGTAACTATAACACATACTAGGACAGTGTGACAGAATGGCTAAAACAAGTCGGGCTGCATAGGAAAAAATTCAGAAGAGGTTGTCCTAATCTGAGGACACGGTGAGTGAGAGGGTTAAGACGTATTTCCTCAAAAAGCAAGACAGAAATGTAGGGAACAAAAGGAATAATGTATACCTTGTTTGAAAGGGTGGCGCTGCCAGTCAAACTAAGGTATTTTAAATAAGACGAAACAAAAATAAGATCTGTAATTTTTGGTAAACGGTTTTGTTTCTCGCAATGATTTCACCGTTTGCTAACATTTATTGCCCGGGGGCACACAAGCGTTAGAATTTCACCGAAAGCAAATTTTTTGTTCTCGTTCGAGTACCATTGTACTAACTTGGGAAATAATACGAAAGTTTTCACTGTAAATATTAGCTTTACGTAAGCAAGTTACATTTCTTCCACTTGTACACACATAAGTGTGGTAAGCTAATACGTTTGCTTTAATATAATTCATCATGTTCCTTGACATGGTTCCTGGCAAACTTATCATTTATTATGGCTTGTATCTAATTCATTTTTTTTTCTAACAAGTAAATCTAGTTGGTGATTTATTTAGTTGCCATTGATACCTAATGAAGATTATCATCGTCGGTTGGAAAATTTAGATCAATATTTACAGAGAAATGGCCCAGAGAGACGCGCATAATCGTGCCTATGAATGGACTAAATTCAATATTCGGTTTCTAAGAATATACCAATAACGAGGCTCACGTAGCGGATATATTTACTAGACTCAATTGTAAAGCTCTTCAAGTTATTTATTAATTATTCCCACATGTAGGCAATTTATCTCTTTTTTAAATTTCACATACATTCTTTTTCTTCTATTCACAAATGTATGAAATGATGAAAAAATAAGATGAAGTAGAAGCAACTTCATTCCAATTTAAAACCATTGTCGTCTTCTTAGCTTTTGGTACCTAGAAGCGTGTGATTATTGATTATATGCCATAAATCAAAGAAAGGGAAGCTACTCCTAGGATTGTAAATTGGGCGAGTAAGAAATATCCGGTAGCGTGAGATTCTTTGGTAGCACTTTTACCATTGATTGGTAATAAGAAAAAGTTTCCTATAGAAAATTGAGAACATGCATTAGTAGCACAACCTAAAATTATTTTGACATACACAGGACGAACCGAAGAAAAAGTTATCTATCAACGTTGTTATTTTAAATAGAACATCCGGAATATTAAATCACGCTTAGTTCCTACTGGAGAACCTAAAGTAACCTTGTATCTGCAGACAGTTGCGGGCATTTTCGATCTTTTTGCAACGCTATGCAAAAATCACTATAATGTAATGTTTATTTGTCGTCAGTTCCAAAAACATAGACATCGTCAAACAGATGCAGGATAAGCCCAACAGCGAAGTAGGCGCTAACTAGCAAGAAGTTCAGCCATTCTATAAAATAATTTGTCATGTAGGTATGCCTTCAATTTATTTTTAAACTAATGTAGTGTTTTGCGGGATTTGAGGCCATGGGGAAGCCTATCGTAATATTGTGTGACTTTATAGTGAGGACCTGTCCCAAACAAGGCTGTCCCATGCCGAGGCATGTTCAAATTACCCGGGCTACGAGTGGCCATTACATTGTACACTTCTCGGTTATAGATAAATTTTCGTTCGTTTTTGATTGTTTTGTAAAGTAATAAGATCTCCAGAATCTATAACGAGGGCAGAGGTAACATTTGAGAGATTTCCACCATACACCTCGCAGCCATCGTCTGCAAGACAGAATCATTAGCCTTCCCTGAAAAGCCGCGGAAGATTAGATCGTATCATAAGCTTGATTTGATGTGAGTAAAGCAAAACATTTTAACAGAATCTAAATTAACATTGTTTTGTAATTGACGTGCGCCATATAAATTGGTACATAATATACGCTTCAGATTATTACAGTGTTGTACTAGTGTCAGCTTTTTTTAATTCAAAAATAGTAACATCTAATTATTTGTTTATTTAATTCATCATTGGATTTGTCTAAATATTAAAATTTTGTTTAAAAGCTTTGGTAATTTGGTTTTTTAATGTATTTAGTTCTTAATATGCTGCGTCGTTGTTGTCATTGTGTCGCTACAATTCTTAACTTATATCTTGGACTATTCACTTTTGCGCAGTTGTATATATTTTCGCTGTCACAGTTTTCTCACTTCACTGTACATATATTTACACTAATTATTCATATTAAGTGCCTTTGTTTTGGCACTGTTGGTGTCTGTGTTAAGATGCACCTTCCTTCAGATTCTGTAGCTGTCACCAATTCATTGAGACCTGTACAATATGTTGCAAATGTGGTTGTTAAGAACATTCGTTCATCGTTCGCTTGTCACTAGTCTCTCAACTGCTCCGAGAACAGACAATGACAAAGACGCTGCGAATTTGTTTTTGTTAGCTGTATTTGAGTTGAGTTTGAGCTGAAGTATCAAATACAGAAGCACCCATAACCTTAATCATTGAACAAACATTAAAATGAGTGCCTTTCTATATTAACTAGACGATATTCGCTGGTGAATAAAGGTGTTGTGTTTGAAGAAAAACAGTTAATTTCTTGGCGAATAGGTAGCAGTTACCCGATCGCAGTCGCTAACGGCCAGCGAATTTGGAGGAAAATCCGCCTTTAGCTTTGACAGAACATAGTTGTGTTCGATGGGCAGGTGTTTCATCAGCTTAAGTGGTTAGAAATTATTTAGTCTTATAACCTATAATCCATTAATTCCATCCAATTCGTTAATTTATATTTCCACTTATTTGTAAGTACATTTTACATTTGAATACAAAACATTCTGAATATAATTTTAGTGTATCTCTTTGAAAAATATTTAAGATAAATCGAAAGCTCAGATTACTTTTTGGTCGGCAGCAACCCCCGTAGATTTATTTCTGTATGACTATTAGCTGTATTAATTTGATCGTCTGTTTGCATAGTCGATTGTAATTGTCAGAAGCTTATATCCTAAAGATGGTCTCGTAAGTGAAAATAGATCCCCGCACGTTTTAATAAAACATATTGGTACATAAAACTTCACTTGTTTAATTCTAATTATGTATAATCGTTATAATTAAAATTACGTAGGACCACGTGTGGAAATTACCATAATTTTTCAATTCTGATCTATTACATATTTATAACTTTTCCTGAAGAGCGTGCCCTTCGAATACAGGTTTTTTCCGTATAAAACATTTGAGGAAAGTAAATGCTTTATTGGCTTCCTGTGAAACGTTTCGAAGCCGCTTTATTAACAATAGCCCAATTTCGGTTATTGTACGGTCAAATACGTAGCAGCGGAAGAAATAGCGTCCGAAAATTGTGGACATAAAACGTAACAAGGAAGTATAATAAAAAAGTTCGTGAATAAATCTGCTGGCGTACGAATATAATTCAATATGGTGACAATTTCTCCGAGAATTTTTTATATATTATATCGATCCCGTACCGTAGTAGTTCAGCTCGCTTAAAGACATGCGATTCAGGGTACACCAAAATGAATCCTTTGGTGGCGACTTAATTAATAAAAAGAATAAAGAAAAGGCACGGTTGCATTGTTTATGTACACTGCCGTTCAGTGAAGTTCGGTCTTACAATAAAAATCTATTATATCACACTGTATACAATTATTAATACATAAAATTAGAAAAATATTAAGCATACACTGTTTTCTAAGGGATTAAAGCCATAAATTATTATGTAAAGTAGAAATATTGCGACAACCGTAATAAAGTCCCTTTTATTATCATTCTAAGAATTTCTCGGAAGTACCGATCTTTTGAAACGAGTCGTTTGGGGATTATTAACGAACAATACATTTAGGAAACATACCGCAGTATCATTCTTGTTTATTTATCACAGGCGTAAAGATATAAATTTGCTTCATTTTACTGTAGAACGTGTGTTGGTGTGCATCTGTCGTTTTTGCGCGAAAGTTTTAAGAAAATTTACTTCAAAATGGCACGTGGCAAGCCTACCAGTGTAGAAAAACGTTCACGCATTATTACGCTGTTTGAAGAAGGATATTCGGGGCGACAAATTGCTGAAAAAATAAATATGAAAAGTTCAACAGTAAATGACATCATAAAGCGATATCGGACAACTGGAACTATAGAAAATCGTGTTCGCCCTGGAGCATCTAGGAAAACAACAAAAGCTGAAGATTTGAGAAATGTATTATTAAGCAAACGCAATAGAAAATTAACAGCGCCACAAATAGCAGCCGAAGTCAATCGCGGCCGTGAAGAACAAGTTTCGGCGACTACGGTAAAACGTCGACTTCAACAAGCGGACCTTCATGGACGCATTGCCATTCGAAAACCCCTATTGCGTCGGGGCAGCAGAGCAAAACGGCTACAGTGGGCCCGTTCTCATCTAGATTGGTCGTTAGATGATTGGAAACACGTGTTTTGGAGTGACGAGTCAAAGTTTGAGGTTTTTGGGGAAAATCGACGAGTTTATGTCCGAAGATCTAAAACCGAAAAGTGATCCCGAACTGCATTGTGCCTACAGTGAAGCAAGGGCGTAGTTCTGTGTTAGTGTGGGGATGTTTCTCCTTTGTTGGGACGGGAGATTTATGCAGAGTGCAGGGTGTAATGAGGATGTAGTATAGTAAAATTATTTTACTATACTACAGATCATCCAGTGCCATCAGGATTGCGTGTAATAGGCCGTAACTTTACATTCATGCATGACAACGACCCAAAACACACTGCGTTAGTGTGTAAGAACTATCTAAAGGAGTAAGAAGAACAGCACATCCTGAAAGTGACATGGCCCCCAGAAAGCCCAGATTTCAACCCTATAGAGTTGTTGTGGGATGAACTGGACAGGAGGTTCCGAAAAATATGCCCAACTTCACAAGAACATTTACGGAGTATTCTGCAACATGAATGGATTAATATTCCACAATCCATTTTAACAAAACTTATCGAAAGAATGCCTAGAATAGTTTGAGCGGTGATTAACAGCAAAGGAGGTTTTTTCGATGAAAAAAAAAAATTTTCAGTATGTTATATTAGGCCAGAATAACTTGTTATTTATTTATTTTTGTCTTTTTTACCTGTACATTCAATAAAATTGCATTTTGTTTTTAGTTTCGTTTGTTTCTGTAACCTTTTCATGTTTTTTACCAACCGACCGAATTTCTCTGAATGGCGGTGTACATATTATGGTCGTAAGTACGAAATAAATGGGAGCTAAATAAATGTTATTACGAAAGATGATTTTAGATGGCATAGCTAGAAAAGCGAAAATAATGTGGTCTGTAAATCGGTTGTGACACTACGTACCATCTTTTTCAAATTAGTTCTCGATTACTCTTTGATGGTTTATTATATGAAATTAGTCTACAGTAGTAGTAGTAGTCAGATACGTCTACATAGTTTCTAGTTCTAAGTGTGAATTTTTTTGAAATTCTCCTTCTACTATAAAAGCGATTGTACCAGCGATTCATAACCTACATTAGTACATGAGCTTCTCGTCATGCGTAAGCTTCCCACATTGTTGACGTAAATACATAATCAAAACCCTGCTACGTGCTACCGGCTGCTACGTGTCGTTTGATAACTCGTTTATGTAAACATTTCAAATCAAAATAAAAATTTCTTGGAAATCGCAAATAGTTTTCTCAGACAGCGCAGATGCTTTATGCAGACAACATGAGCACCATGTTGGAAGCTTGAATAGTTAATAAGTTACAATGACTTTAAGTGTCACATATGTTCCGTTTCGGTGTAAAACTTCTTCGTTTCAGTGAAAAATTTATCCGTTTCAGTTGAAAGTTTCCCCAATTAGGTCCTATATGTTAGCACCAATATTATTTCAGATTTCATCTCAGTGCAAAATATGTTTGTTCTAATCTAAAAAGAAAATTCAGCTGCAGAGAATAGCGAGAACAATCCTTGGGTATTTTTGTTATCAAGAAGCTAACGAATCTCGATATACCATAGAGACCGATGTCAATCAAAAGAAAGATGGCGCCGGGTATTTTTAAAGAAAGAAAAGCAAACCGTCCTCAAAATTTGCTGTCCTCGATCAAAAACAAACAACAAAGCTGAGATTTCTCAAAGCAAAAGTATATTAATAGTAAATAAAGTGAAATCAAGAAAAAAAAAATAATTGGATATTGATCATATTTGACTTATAATAAAAGAATGTAGTATCTACAAGTTGGAAATCAACTTGGTTTTCTGGCATATACGTTATTTAAAAGAAAAAAAGTGAATAAGATTGTAAATTTATTTAAAATATCCTAATCGAGATTCATGAGCAATTAAAATTAAAATTTAAGCAAAACAATGATATTGAAAATGGAAATAAATAAATGAATTTAAAATTGATAAGGAAATGAATCTATTATTACAAAATTAAAAAGCTAGTAAGTGAACATGAATTGAATTAATCAAATCGAACAGGGAGAAAATATATATATGTAAATTGCAATGTAAATAATGTAAATGCAAATATTTCGCTTTGGCGGAACGGTATAAGATTGATCAGCCAAGTAGTATGAATGATTCCAGCAACTCAAATAAACAAAAAAATTGTGATGATTATTGCAAATGCTAGCATTCGATATCACGCTTAAAAATAACTGGAATACCATTTATATAACAGGTTTGTTCACGTATGCAGAAAGCTTCCATTTTAAATAGAACGTTTCATATATAACTTTACGTTTACTAGAAAACAAGTTTAATTTGGGTAACAGTGTATAGCCAACAAACTGTAACAAATTGTATCTGACAATGGATTAGATTTGAGACAACGTTCTCATTTCCGTAAAAAGTCAATATTTGTACATTTTGTTTTTTCCCAGACGGCGAGTACCGAACACAGTTAAATATTTTGACGGGATCGCCACAGAGCCCAACTCGTAACTGTTTGTTTTTTATTTACGTCGGCATCTTTTGAAGCCTAATTCAATGTTGGTTAGAAGATACAACATTGTGTTTTTCCAGGAATTAACTCATTCGTGATAATATGGCATTAAGTTGGTGGCTCTAGTAATAAATTTGCTAATTTCTTGTCGTACTACATGCGAATTTCATCTTCATTGTCAGAAGTCCCAATGTCAGTTGTCCACGAATTTTGACAATTTCTGCTTGAACAAAATGCAGTTTAGGGGCTTATGAAAATCGTTAACGAGGTCGTGAATGGGTCTAATTATAAAAATTCCTTGTCTTACGAAACTAGTCGTATCGCGTATCATATATGGTATGTAACTACATGCGCATCTACTCTCACTACGCCAATTTCCCAAAGCCGCCAATGTAAATGTGGAATTCTGTAAATAAATCATAGTTTTTTTAATGACTTAGTGCATCCGAACGGTGCTTATCGTTACACAGCGCCATAGCTAACGAAATTATTACTAGCTGATAGTGGTCTCCCGTTGAAAATCCAAATCAAAACGTAAACACAATCGCGTCCTCAATTATACGCGTATTTAGGATTACCTGCAATAAATCCTAAAACGTACTTTGCGAGCTTGTCGGAGCAGTTTATTGAGTTAGGTTGGGTTGGGTCCCTAATAAATAGTTCGACGACGATGGGATATTTGCCAACCTCAACTATTTCGATGATGATACCTCCTAGATTCCGTTAGATATTACATGACATAGGTTCTATTCAGAAAATAATCGCTGTCGTTAAAAATAGAGAAAGTTAACTCTCTTCATTCTAAATAAATAACTTGCATACTTACTTAAATACAGGCAAAAATTAATAACGCCCGTAAAAACTCCAATTCGATCAATCATCAGTTCGAATAATCCTTTTTTTCTGCATGTGACAGTCTCGCAGTGTAGCATTCAACCATAGTGTTTCCGTTGTTTCCGACCGACCATTCTATTAAAACGTTTTACATGTTGGCAGCGAAAAATTTCGAATTTCGTGGTATATTTAGGGAATTGGTAGGACCTCCAAATACTATCCATCGATATGGCGATTTATTTGCACATTAGCGTAAAGCCTATGCTTCGCTGAGTTCGAAATGACCATTCTTCTTGTGAGGAATGAAAAAAAGAGTATGTAAAGATCAATTTAAAAAAATGCTGCGTTATGTTCGTGGGTTTTCTGACGTTTCTGAACAAAATTGGATGCGGAGTGAAAATTACTGAAAGTAATTAAAAGTAACTGATAATTTATAGAAATAAACGCTAAATTCAAAAACGAACTGGAATATTAACTTGGGAACTTTTATCTACGCAACATGAATTAATGTCTATAAATATAAATTATCCCTTAAAAATGGATCTCTAATACCTTTTAATGTGAAGACTAATGTTGTTTTCTCGCCATGTCACATATTTCAAGTTGGGAAATAATGATTAATTCGTAGAAAAACAAAAAAATGAAAATAAACGTTAAAAGAAAACCTATTTCTCTTATTTTATTTTCTTCGAGGCAGTAACACAAAAAACATCCTCAGACGGATCCACAAAAAATACATTTTAATGACTATAATACTAATGATGGTTTGAATTGCATTGCTGAAGATACACGAATACATACTTTGAAAGTACTTGGTAAGGTCTTAAAAAGTATGTCACAATTCTAGCTATCGAACGGTTACACAATAATAATAATAAGAAATATTATATATTTACGAAGAATAACTCGTATTGCCTTGAGAAAAGTACTGCCAATTGTAGATTGTTTTTGAATATGGCGCTTGTTTTTTTTTTAATTATTGGTTATGCTACCAATCGAAACTTTGTTCAGAAACGTCGGAATCATTTGAAACATAACTTCCAAATTGCGCTTTTCAAACTGATTTTTAAGCACCTCCTTTTTAATTCCTTCCAAAAAGAAGGATCATTATGGACTCAGTAAAATATGAGCTTTCCGTTAATGTGCCAAATCGATGGGAAGTACAGCCATGTCAGAGTAGTTTTTAGAGGAATATTAAATACAATGCAAACTAAAATTCTAGATTCTGTGCTTGCTGTTTGCAGAATAGAAATTTCAAGTCAAATTCACTTTACTATTCATTATGTGACCAAACTGCAGATGTAAGAAATTGGTGTCAGATAATTTTATTTATATATATTGCAAAATAACATCAACGAAGTTAGCAGTTACCAGCGCAATATTCACATCTTTTCTTAACATTTCACATTGTCCACCTATCGTTTAGAAGGATCCATCTGTTGGTAGAAAGCGCTATTCCTATAAAAAGATTCCTGTTTTTAGCCGAATATCAAATGGGCGTAAAAGTAATAAAAACATTATAAGTCCAGCCAACGACAATTGTAGGAAGGACTCATATTAACTTCTCTTCTTTGTTTTGTCTTTCTCGTTAATTAATGTCAGCAAGTTCCAGTGCATATGTTAGTCGTGTAAAAGTTATCTTTGTCAATTAAAAGTTTTCGGTCCATATCATCTAAATTCGTAGTGTAATTTACCGTTGATGTTGCATGTGGTCAAGGGTGTCATCAAAGAACACATAATCTTAGCATCACTTGGGTCCCTGCATCACGGTACAGCAAAAAACGTTGGTTTTGGCATCTGTTTCGATCATAAGATATTTTAGATGGGTAAAAATTATCATGGATTACAATGGAACAAAACAATTGATAACGTAATCAAACAATGGTTAACAACAACACCAATTGTATTTTATGTCTAACTGTCGTCCAGGCATCTTGTATCTCAAGTTGCTCCAAGTTTACTGTGTTTATTTAAATATTACGAGTCAGGATTTGGAAAGTGTGCTCAATAGTATAATATTGAAGAAGTGGTGTTCGAAGAAGAACATAAACATTGTATGTATATAAAAATGCTTACAAAGCTCCATACCAACATATTTCAAGCAGATGTTTCCGCTTAAAATTTCTGTACCATAAAGAATCTCGAGATAGGTGTACGAGAACATATTCAGCGACAGTCCAAACACAATTTAGGGCAATTAGATCCTAATAACTATGTTACTTTGCGATGGGTCCCAGGCTACCAAGGAACCGAAGGAAATGAAAAGGCTGAGAAGCAGCAACGTACCTCTCATTGGTCCTAACCACCTTTGTGTGCTCCAAAATAGCAAAGACATGAAAAGTCTCATACTAGGAAAGAGTTCCAAGGCTAAAATAGGCGAAAGTACTCACACCAAAATCGACAAGGACAGCAAAAATAGCGCTATCGTTCAGAAAAGGAGGCCGTAGGTTATAGGTGGGATTTCTGCTAGGTCATGCAGTCCTAAAATAACACTTATTCTAAGTAGGCAGAATACATACTATCCAAATATGTCGCCATTTATCGTACACGACACTCACATTTCAGTAAACCATTTCTCGCATCTACTGAAACAAGAAGATCCGAGAGTTGTACTGAGGTTCAGTAAAAGCCTTCATCTGTTGTAGCACACACAAGTGCTTTTCGTAACAATAGATCTAGTAAAGTTATATTGACCAAAGGCATCTGTGCCATGAGCCGACTATAAAAAAGGGACCTTGCTTGCTGTAATTAAATTTCTAATGTCCTACCCAATGGCCCCGTTCAGAGCTATAAATCCAGTATTATGTTCTATGATCTAATAAGCGCTGTTTCAATTAATGGATTTTGAAAATATCGGTCCTTTCACAGTACAGCATTCAGATCTTTATGTTAAAGCATCATGTGCAACCCATCTATTCTTTGTTGGTGATTACGTTTTTAATGTAATTTATGCTGTCCTGTATGAACCTATATGAATGTGCTTCTTTCTGAATCATGGATTGCATTAGCGCATTTTGTGGAACTTTGTAACGATTTCCCTGTATCTATTATTTGTAAGCAGTAGAATACAAGAAAACAAATAAAATATATTTTTGCGACTTACTAAAAAGGAGATACTAGTACCTAGGGACATTTTCTACCTTCATATTTCAAATATTCGAGAGTTTCGTTTCCATAAATCTGTCGGGGTGTTGACGGAAATTGACGCGATTTCCAGGGAAGTACGGGAGGTGTAATTTGTGGAGCGTATTCGATGTATTTATAGCCGTAAATCCGCGTCTAGACTTCTAAATCACTTGCATCTGAAGTGTTGTTTTTTTTTTTTAAATGACGAGAAAGAGAGGTAAATCAGATTCCTTCTTTTTATTACATCAATTCGTAGACATCCTCCAAATTTATTAAGAGTGAAACGTAGGGTTCACAAAATTATGCGTAATAGACAAAGGAAACAAAACTAGTTTCGTTTATAGTCGGTCACACAATAACAAGATTATTTATTAGAAATCATTCTTTTCCAGATAAGTTCTATTTTCCTTCTCGTATTTCGCTTATCTTAATTGCTATGGAGTTCAGCAACTTTGGCGATGGCCAACTCTTATTGAACTTTGAAAAAAATGGTCTTGAACTAAATTAAAACGCAAAATTTCTTGATTAATCTCTAATGGCTAGGTTGCCTGTAATTATCAAACCTACCTCAGTTGACGTAGTTTTCTCACGTAGACGCAATTGCTCTCACATTTCATGATAAGATGTGGGTTGTTAATTACTTTACTCAACACTTTCATTATTCAGGCCTCTTTACATTGAGGTCAGGAAAGCATGCGAAATAGTCTACTTCTTTAGTTATGGGCTTGTAAACATCGTTATTAAAGAATAGTTTTAGTAGGTATTTTGTGTAATTATTTACGACACCAGAATACTACATATATTGACTCCCTTCAAATTTAATTATCCCTTTCTTATTATCGTCCTTTGCTTTTTTTTGATTGAATAAATTTGAGCGACGCATTAACTAAAGTGCATTGAAGAAGTTATTTAACATTAACCGAATAGCTTGAATTAATATTAATCCTGTTGTAAATAGAATGACGTAAAACTAGATTTATCGTAAGGAAGTTCCAATAATAGAAGCTCCTATTTATATTCAAAATTGAAACCAGCATAAAACGAAAACACTTATCTTGGGTTCTACAATAAGATTGAACTTCATCGTTCTTAATAGTAACGCACCATAATTTCTTCCAGTGCTGGTATTGGTTGTCTGTTTCTCTAACTATGACCACCTCAGTACCGCAACTTACGCATTTGAAGGTGAAGATAGCAAAGACATGTAATATGTGCCAAAAGTACTATAGTACCGAAGAGTATCGTCATTTTCATACATTTATCTTTGTTAATCTCGTTAAGTATGTTGTACCACTAGGTGAATCACCCATAATTTTGTTGCCAACACGGTACGCTACCGGATGGTGGTGACAAGGTAATATTTTTGAGCGTAAAGTAAATATTAGACGATGCTACTTCTAAATCTTTCATTCGTTGACTTTAAAATATATGTGTTCTTCTTGCTGCTTCTATGCAAAGATTCCTTTTTGGCTTGCTTTTCAGTTTTACTGATAATGTCAATTTTGTAATATTTAAACCTTACAGTTAAAGCAATGGATGTAGTCAATAACAAATAAACACTACTTCATACTATTCTTGCGTGTAACATCGCTACAAAGAAATATCGGAAGTAGTTTTGCAAACACGTATACCAGTCCCATAATATGATTTAAAAAGGAGTCTGGCTGTATTTTTCACCAAGTTATTAAGCGGCGGGCAATATATAAAATGAAACCGGCGTATGCTAATAAAAAAAGGTTGCGACTTGTACATTTTCAAGCCCTTCTCGTATAAATCATGTCCCTGGAAAACTGACGCGCACGTGCTACCCCACAAGTAAATGGAAAAGGGGGAAAAGGAATTACGAAGCGAAAGAATTTTCGCTTAAACGAAAAATCTTGATGTGCCTCTTGATTGCGGAAAGCTTTTTATTCGAAAATTAGAACAAATAATAATAACTGAGGATGATAATAGTCTTCATTGTAATATATCGAGTGAGCATTTTGATAAAATTACTGTGACTCTTTAATTGTAAAGGATATAAAAGTTGACTTCTTTTTTCTGGAAAATATCTCAAAGAAATCTGTATGTAAACTTTTCTTAGTTATACCTAAAAAGGATGCTGAACAGATTAAGGCTAAGATTAGAGCAAAAAAGGAGAACGATAAGGTTAGTTGCCAACCTGGGAAAGGAAGCTCTTTCATATTTAGCCTTCCTATGTTTTTTCCTTTTCCTTTTTCCTATGTTAAACGTTATAGTATTATCTTAATTTGAAAGTTTCAGATGAAAATTGAGCTGAATAACAATATATGAATGAGGCGAGGAACCGGATAATAGTATACGTACATTTTTTGCATAAGAACATCAGAGAACTTTACATAGATTTGTAGGCTTGAAATGGCGAACTATGCAAAACCGTGGAAAAGCGTTTTAGTTTTATCACAAACAGCTCTCTTATTATGTTCGGGACAATCAAATTACAAGGAAATTATTTTTTTGAAACAACGTCATAATTGTTTGCCCGTATTCAAACGTAGATTTTAGTTGGTTTGACTATAATTTGGTTGATTCAGCCAAATGAGGTAGGAGACAACAGTAAAAAAAAATAATTCCATTATTTTTTATCTCCCCTTTCGTAAAGACGGCACATGTCGAGAACGTACTTGAAATTGTCAGAATGATCGTTTTTCACGTGTTAGAGGAATGGGTGATTTTCCCCTAACGACGGAGAGGAAAAACATGGGTAGTTTCTAACGAAGCGCGTATGAATGTAAAAAAATGCTTCTTCACAAAAGACATTCGGTCCTCAATATATTACGGCAGTGACGACCTTAACAAATAAACACGACGGGAAGATCTTAAAGGCGGCGAAGAAACAAGGTTGGTGCATAGTGTCGTGACAATAAATTTTATTTCCGTAAATTTTTTTACGACTTTGACGACTTTGCGATCCTTAATGGTTTGGATATTTATAGGGGTAAGGCAGTGGAGGTGTACTTATTTATAAGTGCTGTAAATTCTTTAAAGATGCCGAGTACTGCACTAGGTTACGTTTGGAAACCGTCCAATTAAATAAAGCGCTTTGATCTATATTGTTTTTCGTCTTTCTTTTGTAAAACGAGGACGATTTAAAGAAAAATCGTTTTACTTCTTTAAGATGTGATATACTACTTGCTTTGGCGTATCGTGGATGGAAAATAAGAACAAACATTGCTGTGATTTTTGCTCCCTAAGTTTAGGTAACAAGGTTCTAAAGTTCTATGTCAGAACCAAGCAACACATGATATATATTATTAGAATAATTGTATAATGCAATTAGGACTAAATGTATCGGAGCACTTCATATTACACAACATTTTTAGTAACTTCGGAATGCGAGTTTTGGAAGTTCGTGTTTTTTATTTTGACATGTTCTGGTTTATTTCCGGTATAAAATATATCTACAAGTACCTAATCGTAACGCCTCGACTAAATGAGACCTTGGATGCATGTGCCCTACCCCGTCACTCCCGCCATTTAAAATTTCCTAAACACTATCATTTTGTGCCGTTTGATGAAAATTTTGTGCTTCGATATTAAGCGAGTTATAACGTCTTGAATTTCAAATGTGGCACCTCTTCGGCACCGACACCACTTTTGATTTTGAAATTTTGCCTTCGTTTTGTGCTGCAAAAAGAAAATGTGCTTCAGTACTAAGTAAGTTATAACGCGTTAAATTCCTAGCTTGGCATGGCACTACTGTATTTTAACATTTCATATACGCCATGATTTTGTGCCGCGAAGTGCTTGTAGTAATGCCATCCTACTTTCAACTATGTCAAATTTAAAAAAAATAGGTTGTTTTGAAAACCAATTCACTATTCTCAAAGTTTTTGATTAAAACGAATCCGCTTTCGCTATAATAGTCAAACGTCCAGGGATACTTAGCTTACTCCATTTGCTTCCAATGATTAAATTTTGTAATAGGTCGGTTACTGTTTAGTTTTATTTTGGTTTTGTTAAGTAACGGTGTTTTTTCCATTCGTTGTAGCCCCTCTACTGTTGAAGATGTGTTTTATTGAAAATATATTAACCAAACACGTATTAAATTGAAATTCTTTCTTGTTCACAACACTTTATATTGAGGTACAAAATGAGTACAAAATGGTAGTGTACACGAAATTTCTAAATCTCTATGTGGCAAGGCCCGCATGTTCCAAAGACGCCAAAAAGAAACCGTTATAACTTTGCTGATATTAGATCACAAAATCTCCTTTGTGTGGCACCAAACGACATAAAATAATAGCGTATAGGAAATTTAAGAATTCTGGGATGGCAGGGGGACATGTACCCCTACAACATGCGAAATGCTAGTAACTGCAGGAAAATAATCATGGCCTGTATTACGAAATAACCGATTGCAATAAACTCATCGATACAGAGTGGCTTAAAAGGCTTCCATACAAATAGTTTTATAAGCTTCCAGTTTTGTTAATTAATTTGAGGTTTTGTAATTCAATATTATGCCTGGTTTCGTTTCTTGTATCTTTGTACCTTTAGTTAAGGATGATCGTCCTGGGTGTTGACTGGTCGACCTCTACTTTGGCATAATGTGGAATTTTTCTTGTATATAATCTTACCCTGGAGCAGATGTTTCACTAATTACACTTAATTGATCCGTTTCCTTTGTTAAGCTGTTAGTATTGGCTCAGTAAAGGCTAATATTTACCCCAGCCTTCAGAAGTTTGTCCGCCTGGTCAAGTATTTCCAATACTACAGGTTGTATTTTAGTGAGGTACTCTCTATTTTGTATAGTCTAACATATTTCCAGGACTACTGGATTTCTTAAGTGTTGTAGCTTCAGTCGTCAATATTTGAGCTAGATCATGGAGCCTTACCGTCATTTTCTGATCATATTTGGGTACATAGACACATAGCTACAACCTTCTTTACATTTTAACCTATCTGTGTAAATACATATTGTTTCACTTTGAATTGTTGGAGATCATAATTAGCCTTCAATGTTACGTTGTGTATACATATCGTGCAAAGTTTCTATCTGGATTGAGAAAAAATTAGCGCGAAAGGCGTTGGCTCAACACATTCTTGGTGGTGTATATAAACAACGCAACTGGCGTGTTGATTCAACACATAAAATTACGTTCACATTTAATGTTGCGTCAACATTGTTTTATGGTGAAGCAACACTATGTGTAAAGCCACTCAAATGTTTAAATAACTAATGTGTAATATGCTTTAAAAATGTACACATTAAGTTTGAAAACTAACCGGGCCGATGTGCACGCAAAAGATTGCTTTCCACTTACCTCTGTAGACACAAACTATAACATATTTCGTGATATGTAGCCACTGATAGTCAAACTGCTGTACGGCACTATATTTGGTGGAAATAATATATTAGCAATAAATTAGTGTTGGATCAAAATAAAATAATGTTGCTTCAATACAAAAACACGAACACAAAAAGTAGCACTGAATTAAATACAACCATGGATTAATTTAATCGAATTTCGAGTTAAGTCAAGGCAAAAACAGTAAAACATTTCTTTGCGTTGAACTAACGCAATCATTTTTCTCGGTGTGTACAGTACTTCCTTTTCACAAGCTTATACAAGATAAATACCATGTATTTCCCAAGTAGCTACAATGTAGTAGTATCTTTTCTCGCTGTTAGTTGTAAAGTTTGTAATTACCTACCAACTAGGAGAATCCGAAGTTATATTCCGTCAACTTACGCTAAAGTTGACGTGATGTCTGAATAGTTTGTCTGTCACAACAATTTCTGATTAAACTTCCAAGCCGCGCAAAATTCGCATGTAAATTTTCATATTCGCGCTCAAATATACGCTTATGTTTTCATCTCAATCGACGACGTGTGCGATATTTCGCCGTAAGGTATAATTAAGAACAGGTGAGAAGTAATAGAGTGCGTTAGATGTAGTTAACGTTTTAGCTTACATGCGAAGCTGATGATTTCTGTCTGAAATGGTAATTATTAGGTGGCTGCGTGCGAAGATGTGTTTCATATTAATGAGGTTGGGGTATCGTTCTGATATTTGACATAACAGATTAATCCCATAATACGATCGGTGACTCCTAATCATTAAAGACATTCCATTGGTGTAGTGATTTAGAATACCTTTTAATTTTGACGATTAACGCATCCTCTTTATTTAGGTAAAGCCGGCGTTCCCTACAATTAATTGGTAACTGCATATAATGAAAATTGCATTAGTAACCGCAAAAGTCACCAGTTATGATTTTCATCAACTTACGAAAGGTTCAAATTATCATAGTGTAATTTTATGGTACGGTTTCCCGTCTAGCGTCACCGCAAAGTATCATCGCTAAGCTAGACTCCGAATATTTAATTTGGAAATATAATGAAATTGATTATAATAGCGATATCTCGACCATTGTAGTATATTATGAAAATTACTTTCCGTGAGCTGGTATTTTTATCGATAGTATTTGAATCGAAGTGTTTCGTAGTCTCATACGCATTTTTCAAATGCCATTAATCTTCATATTGTGCGAGAAAGTTAGAATTGATTTGGTGGAATGCAAGATCCGCCGAGGCGCTGAATTTCTGCATTGTATTACTTCTAATGTTGTTGGCACTATGTAAGTTCGACTGCGTTAACAGAATGTACCAAATCCCCTTCTTGAAATTAAACATAATGTAAGACATCAAACGTATTTGATCTCCAATTCTTATTAGAAAATGCTATGAAAAATAAGGGTTAATAAAGCTCTCAAAATTAATTTGCATTGAATACATGATATTGTTTGAAATATCGACATAAAATTATATTTTCGAGATTATCACGTTCCAGAGTAATTTACGTAATTCTATTGAAATTTCGCGGTGCCACAAAGTGTAAAATAAATGTTTATGCGTATCATCATACAAGCCACAAAGTTCTACTTAATTTATTATAATTTCTTACAATCAAAATTTATATATGGACATATAAAAAATATTAGACTAAAGCACATTAAAGAAAGCTTTAATATTATTTTTTATTACACCATAAATTGCTCCTTAAATTAATTATTTCCTTCTCTACTGCATCGTCTGTAAAACCTTAGTTAAACTTGAGGATAAACAGGGCGCACTAAAAAGGTTCAATTATAAACGATATGCTGTCAAAGTAACCCAACGAATGAGAACGGTTAAAATGCGAGAGCTTTAGAAACAAAACATCTTCCAGTTACGCAGACCATCTTTGACTGCAAAGCGTTTCTTTTGTAGTAATTCAAGTCACGCAATCTGAACAATCAAGTCCAAACGATGTGAAGTATCCCGTAAAAAAGTGGGGATGTCATAGCTAACATAGAAACCCAAAAAAATCGCAGGAAACGATGCTCATATAAAATGTCTAACAGAAAATATTGACATCGTAACACATTGAAGCTCTTAAATTGAATCTACAAGTTAGTACTCCGTTCAGACGATATAATTTGTTCTCCTAAGTTGCCCACCTATGTTTCGTTAGCATTGTATATGTTAGCGAGATATTGAGGATCGATCTGCTTCTTACCTCGGTAGGCTAAAACCGAAGTTTTAATTGATTACGACGTATATATGACACATTACTTATATTAACGGAAATATAGTTAGTGTAAATTGAAGGAAGAGCATTTTCCATTGATTTTAACAAGTTTCGTTATATATACGAGGAAAGGGAAATATATCAAAACTTCTAATCGATTTTAATACATTTTAAGAAGAAGCCTGTTGTACCATACGTAGTCACGAAATAAATATATCGCTCGATCTATTTTGCATAGTTTTTCTATGGTAAAATCTAAGTGCTCGAATGCATTATGTCAAGTTATAATTCTTTAATGAAAGTTTCAGTTTAATAATACGAGGATGATATGCTAAACAGCTTTTAGGAAGACAACGGTTATTATTTTGCATTTAATAAATTTATTTCTTGACATAATCTCCTTGTAGCTGTGCGCTCTTAGTCTAGCAATGTTCTTTCTTGTAAACCATCCGAATAATATGATTCGTCGAACTCTGCAAAAATTCTTGTAAACCATCCAAATATGATTTGTCGAACTCTGCGAAAATAGGCATCTGTTTCGGCAATAACCACTTCATTTGACGCGAATTGCTTTCCGCCAAGCAATATTTTCAAGTTTGGTAAAAGAAAGAACTCACAGAGGGCCAATGATGGTAGAAAATATTTTTCTTCGCTAGGTGAGATCTTCAGTTCAGTGTCGAATAGATTCAGATAGATCAACATAGTACTATCCGGTGATTGTTATTCTAAACTACATCTAAATATTTGATTTCCCATCTAAAAAAGGAAATCGTATCACCGATCGATATTGTAGTTTTTTCCATGATTCCGCAGATACTTGCTCACCTTTAACAGCTGTCAAAACAACACTACTTAATGAATCTCCGAAATTTTGACAAATGTCTACTAAAGAGTAGTACTCCCAGTCAGTAATGCAGATTTTGATAGAAAGTGCCATCTCTCTCCAAACACCGGTACTTTTCATATCATCGTTGTAAATGTACGCAATATTGTAAGATGCGTACTCATTTAGACTTAAATAACACTATGCCAGATATTCAGTCTGGATTCCGTTCGGGACATAGTTGTTTGCTTAAAAGAAAGTCTTAACTGCGACAAAGTTAAAGCTTCCATTGCGGTCATACTAGATTTTAGTGAGGCTTTCAGCGTTTTGGGCCATGAATCTTTCGGGAAACTTAAGCAATATTTTAATATAACCGGATATCCAATTGATTAATAGTTGTCTTTCCAAAAGGACCGAGTATGTTACCTATTATCTTGCCAACGTCAGTAAAAGTTTTATGTAGGCTCATGATATTCAGCTTTACTATATATTTAACCTTCCTAGCATAGGCGCTACTTGACATTTTGTTTGGTTGGAACAATGTTTTTAGCCAAAATATAAAGTATAAACAAGTCCAAAATTAATATTTTCAATTCTTTCGAAAGAATTACACTTCATAATGAATGTTTACGAAAGCTCCCTGTGATTAGAAAATTTCATCACGTCTGTTACACTAATCCCGTATTAACCACTTATGTACATAAACTCCATAATTCTCGCCGTCATTAACGAGACATAAGCTCGTGTTTCACTTGGTGCGAAGATACGACGG
Source organism: Marronus borbonicus (assembly GCA_902655005.2). Lineage (NCBI taxonomy): Eukaryota > Metazoa > Arthropoda > Insecta > Coleoptera > Scarabaeidae > Marronus > Marronus borbonicus. The sequence goes on from LR737381.1 coordinate 15,615,732, forward strand.
CAGCTCGTCCGTGCAAATCTCGGTCCGAAATTTCATTATGCATGTACGGGAAATTTTTCAACTGCTTCTCTGCTATTCATAGGGTTATAGTGGAAATATATCGGCACGGCTTACAGCAAATGGCTTCGATAAATCCTTCAGGAGAATACGTACGTACATATAAAAGCTTAAATAACAGGATTTAGGAGCGAAACATTCTGCGCTTAAACGTTTCGCTTCTGAATTATTTATACATCCTCAGCGAAAAATATTTGAACGATTCGGGTTTCTATTTTCAGCTTCAATTGTAACTAATCTGACAGATAACTGGAACCCTTTTAGTAATTTTTGTTTGATCTTACGAGGTCGTACCCAAAAGTTTTCGAAATGTAATCTTGAATAAAAACGAATAATGCAAAACTTTCATTCACCTCCGCGATCTTCAAAGTAATTCTCTTAGGAGAGCACACATCAATCATAGCGCCGTTACCACGAAAGAAATGTATTCTGAAATGTGATTCGGTTTCATCTTTTGCATTTGATTTTCATATTAAAGAGGAAGTCACAAGGGCCAAATGAGGCGACTACGTTGGATGGGGAACAACGGCTATGTTGTTGTTCGCCATAAACTGGCGTACGATGAAAGCGGGATGTGATCTCGGGTTATCTTGGAAAGCGTTGTGTTTCCTGATTATTACTGTGTCATGCTGGAGATGTGTACCAATCAACTGACGACTGAAGAACGAACTTTTTGTGTATAATTCCATTAATATCGAAGTAACATATCAGTATGAACTTGACGTTGCTTTTGAGTTGACAGGCTGTCTTTGGTGCAGGAGAATATAGACTTTTCCATTGTGACGATTGTTGTTTCCTTTTGAAATCATACCTATGAACCTAGCTTTCTTCAGCCGTGTCGAACTTCCAAACAAAAAAATTTGTTCGGGTGTAATTCATTGTCGTCATCTGACGTTCGACTAATTTAGAAGCGTGTTTGTGTTTGACGCATAGCGTCATGTCACGAGCTAGTTACAAATACGCTGTTCCCTCAAATCAGCAATTGGGAACAGCAAACACAACCAGATCCACAATTAAAAGTTGCTAGTAAATCAAGGGTGTTTGTACTTAGAATGATGCCGCCTGGTATGCTGACTCGCAAACAGTCACAAATGATTGTAACCTTCGGTTCGGTAAATTTCTTCTTCTAAACTTCTGCGTTCCACCTAGTAGGTATAGGAGTAGAAATCATATAATTAATGACATTTACTGAGAACCTGCTGAGTTACGGTAAAAAAAAGTATTTCAAATAATCCAAGTTACTCTACGTAAGTAATGAATATTGAGCTTAATGAGAAAAAATGTGCGAATCTCACAAAACTCTTTAATAATAGTAGCTACCGGTATAGAGCTATATGTATTGCTCGAAATCAGTTACTGTATTATTAAAGGATTTTGTGAGATTTGTGGATTTTCCTCAAGAACTTATTTGCAAAATACGCAAAAAAACAACTTGATACACTTAGCCTTGATAATCTAAAGGAAGTTTGAAAATAGGTTAATTTGAAGTTTAAACGAGATTAAGTATTTTATAATTTATCAGCAAAGGTCTGTCTGTAGGGCTGCTATGGAAAGCAATCTTTAAGTTACCTTAGGGAATTGTTCTTACGTATCAAAGATCGACGTAGTCATTTGATGCCTTTGTTGCCAAACATATCTCTTATTTTTACATTAAATGCGCTAGTTATGGTAATCTTGTAATACAACAATCCTCTTTATACATTCGTATCAATTCATGTTAACTCTCAGCGCTATATCCATCTGCCTTAGTTTTTGAGATAATTGACTTAATTTGAGATTTTTGCCAAATGTCGCTGTTACTTTAAAGGCTGATATCTTAGATACCTTGCACGCTAGAATGGCGATTCAATTTTTATTCAGTTGGGTATTCCTTGGAATTTCTGCCAATACCTCGTCGATATCTACAGGATGGGTATCGACATCGGTGGAATGTTTGATCCATGGTATTTCAATTGCTTCAATTCTCGTAAATTTCTGTTTGGTTCTCCAATGCAGCTGAAATATTTTCTATTACATCCTAAAGAAATTGAGAACATTTTTCGAATCAATATTCTGAAGCTTAGGAGAACAATAATTCACTTTCTAAACTGTTGAACGTTTTGAATTAATTGCTAAATATTTTCTTCTGTTTAAAAGAAGACCAAAGTAATGTTCTGATTATGAAGCTTAATTTTCGAGGGAATGTAACCAAACGATATGCAGCAGATACTGTGTAAGCTAAAAGAATACCAAGATATAATTGAGGAGTTCGAAATGAAATTATCGGGAGAGAAATTTTAGACCAAATGTTTATGACATTACTAGCAGAATATCATATCTGAGGTCTGTGCAGATTTTTTTGCCTGTGGTGACGACTCAATAGGACGTATAAAAAATTGGTGTGATATGCCGTACATCCAAAATAAGTATACTTAGGTACTTGTGCAAAAACAAACACTTCTCTGCCCATCTATTACAAGATATTAGTGGTATTGAACCAGACTGAGTTATTTCCAGTACTTCCTCTGTATATCTACTTGCAGAACAGTGAAATAATTCTTTTTGATTTGACGGTACATTGCATGTAGAGAAGTGCCTCGAGTAAACGGACACCTGTAGATTGAAATGCATTAAGTTAAGCGAGCAACGATGTTAGGTATTGTATTTTCTTTATGCATAATGAAACCAGCTTGCTACTGCGAGGTAATATTTACCTTACAGTGCGGTATTAATTCGATTTAACTTAGTAGCTCACTGCTTGTTTATATATGCTCTTAACCGCTAAAATGAACGGCTTCCGGAGTATATCTAATAGCTATTTCCAAACTGCAAATGACACTCAGAGTTAGCAGATGTTGGCATTCGCTCTTGTATAACATTTAGGAGCGAATTTATGCACATGTCAAGTGTTGTATACAAGTCAGCCACAATTTCAGATCAAATTACCTTTACAGTATATTCAAGCAACCCGAAACTTTCTTAACCCTTTCACCGCGGACATGTTTCGGTCGCCACATAGAATATATGTTAGCGCGTGCGAATATGTATTGTGACAAAGATAATTCTTCGTTCACGATAGTAATTTAAAATTGTCTTGTACAACAACCCGAGTTGAATAATTTGTTTAAATTACAGTTGCTAAAGCAATACTTTGCACGTTTTAAGTTTGTAGAAATTCGGATTAACTCAATTGTTTCCAAATTCTGTGTTTCCAGCATTTAGTCTCCTTGCTCGAAGGAATTAGACATTGTCCTGATTGGTTATATTGCGCTGTCGAATGCCCTAAGAGGAGAGGAAGTGCTTGAGTTCCATTAGGCGAGTCTTATATATAAGGGAAGTGTAATAAACTTTCAACGGCATTACATTTGTGAATGTTCGGTCGACAACATATGTTGTCGACAAAAGGGGTAACTTTTCTTTTTATTATATTTTAAGGCGGTATTTTAATATTTATTCATAAAATAGGTTTTATTACTACACTAGGGCAGCTGCTTCTTTACAATCTTTTATTTCAATTATTTGAAAGAAGATAGTCCTAATGACATTAAAATTTACTACACTTTGGATAAAATTAAGTCATAACGGCTATAATTTCGCGTCTGATTACTAATTATAAGCTTTAGTTATGAAAATTTATGTCATAATTAAATTAAGTGTTACATATGTTCAAAGCTTCGTTATAATTAATTCGGTCATCTCTTAATTGCTTAACAGGGTAAATGCATAGGGTAGTACATCTAGCTCCAATTAGAGGGCTCAGCGAGAATTTAAAGGTTACTCTATTCAATTATCCCTTGATTAAAATGTCATCCGAATCCACGAAAAATTTACGTTAAAGATTATCCAGTCTATAGTATAGTGCCCTTGCTCTTAAGAAAATAAAAGAAATAAGGCCGGGAGGTAGAGGCTACCTTAAAATTTTCGATAAAGATCCCAACATAAACAATTGACATACGCTGCAAAGGACATAATCTGTAGGCAGTTTAATAAAGTAGTAATTAAAAATTGTCCTGCGAACCTCAACTTAAACTGAGCTTTGGCATGGTATACAGACGGCTGAAGAATAAAAGCAATGTGAGCAAATAAAGGCATTAGTGGGCCTAACTACTGCCTAGAGATACGTGTGGGGGTCCAAATTAGTATAATTCAAGAAGAGATTTACCGTTTAACTTTGGGCGCCAAAAAAGAACTTCCAGAAAGCGATACAAGGTGCAAGCATAAATATTTTCACAGACAGTGAGGCGGCGCTAAGCACATCGAAAGCCTATGTATACATATGAATCTGATCTGTTACACAGAACCAATACCTTACTTAAACGAAAAAGCCGGCGAACTGACGAAGAAGCAGTGAATACATCTTTCAGTGGTCTAAACACTAAATGCATTATTGCAAGGTCTGGAACTGGCCGAATATACCAGGAGAAAATCAGATGAAAGGATTCACATCGGACACGTCAAAGACAGCGATATATTTTAGCAATAGAGATCTCGAATATTGTTAGGTTTATTGACACGTGCTGTAGCTACTTACATAAACTAGGCTGAATATCAATTCAATCATTTACGAAACGGAAACGGCAGAACACATTGTCATTAGTCACAAACTTCAACAGTTTAATAGGCCATTTCTAACATCCACTGAATTGATGGATGAGGGTCTTAGAGCAGTCTATCCATAAATCTATACAGGTCGCGGTGACTAGACGGATCAATCACAATAATGTTAGTATCTGCAGCATCTATAGATGCTCATTGACTTCATAGTTTGCTATACTGTACGTTAAGAGCGAAGAAAAACTACCATATAGTCATAAATAGTGTAATCGAGAGGGCCATGTTTCTCTTTGATTTATGTTTTATGTTGGTTATAACTACACCTGACAGTAAAATCTTTCTTACATGATCAGGAAACTTAACCCTCAAGTACTATCGTGTTTTCAGGTAACACAACTGCTATCGTGGGGTGTTTTACACCCCACTCTTTAAATTTAGCTTTTTTTTGTTAGTTATCTTTTTTTTTTCACTTTTAAACCCACAGTGTAATAACTAGACCTTTATCTTGCGATTGTTGTAAGGAAAAACAAAACTTTATTTAAGGCAAAACAGAAAATTAGGAGGAAATGTTACATTCATAAAAATTATGTAAAAAGTATTTCTTCGTACAATTTTTTCTTTTTGCAAAATTGTGTTCTGTATTGTTAAGATGTCTTGGTTTTTTCTGTTACTGGAAACTATGGTCTTACTCCCTGTAAAAGAAAATGCCATTAGCATTTCACATAAAAATTCTGACAATGACGTTGTGAGGCGTACATTTTATTTGACAAAAAACAGGTTGACGACGCTCTGGTTTGTGAGGAACTGAGTAAGAAATTTGTTTGAGTCGAATATTTATACGCCGTACAGAAATCAGGGGAAATGCCACTATTTGATTTGTAAAAAATCACCGAAGTCGAACATAAATGAGTGAATCCCCTGTACATGTAGGTACTATAATAAAAATCGCCGAATTGGAACGTATATAAGTGAATCCCCTATACTTACATGCACAACAACATCTGTGATTTCCCCAAAAGAGGACGAGGGCTATTATCACTATAAAATTCTAAATCATTGGTTAGAATACACTACGCTATTTTTGAAAAAAACAAACGTAATTGCTATCGTGGGGTGTTGAGACACCCCAAAAGCTATTTTTTGCTAAAACTGTAGAATATGGTAAATAATAAATTACACTATATTACATATCTCATTTGCATAGGCGAATACCTGGAACCTTAGAAATGTGACAAAAATAGTTTTAGAAAAAATTAAAAAAAAATGACCTCTGGGGTTCCGAAACACCCCACGATAGCACTTGAGGGTTAAAATTACCTCTGACGTATTTGATAGTAATTATGCAAATAAGTTTCTGTTTAAAGCGCAAATGGTGAATTTGTATCGCGTTTCTTTTTGGAAGCACCCTGTATTCGCACATTTACTTATTTCGTGTATAAAAGTTACTTCCTGAATCTGTTTCTTAGCATTTAATGTGCTTTCCTAGGTGCTTTATTTTAATCCTGTGTATCTACCCCTACCTTGTCGTTTTAATTCCCTTGTTTTCGTTAATTTTGAATAATGGGACGTACAATATGTGGAGACAAAATAGGTGACAGAGAATGGATGGGTAAAACACTTTGAAGAGCTGTTATCTACGAAAAATAAAAAGGCGAACACTAATAATAAGAAGAAGCAAATTAATTAATACGAAATCCAAGCTAGTGATGATGATTTAATAAAAGAACATTCGGTGTAAGAGGTAGTGAAAACTTTATTGACCTAACCAACAACAAAGCGTAGGGAAAAGTGGAATCCCTGCAGAAGTACTTAAAGAAGATTGATCTACTGGATCCAGAATAAGATAGACAGGTTAGTCAAACAAATATGGTTTACTTGGTCTATGTAAATCTTACTTTTGGTTTTAATATTAAGATTTATGGGGTTATTATTACTGAGTTATTTATCTTTGAAATTATCTTTCTTTTCTATAAACAGTGCATATCCCCTCAGAGTAGCCTTTAAGCTTATGTAATTGTGTCTTGGTGTTATTAGTTCTTTTTTGAACCTGTTTTATTTATTTTCCTTTTTCAATGATTTAGTAGCCTTTTGTTCCATTTGTTTTATTATCTTCAAGTTTTATTTGGAGGTCCACCTTGCGAAAGGTACAGTTGACAACCCCGGGCATATTTAATGCCTGATAGTATTTCACCAGGTTTCGTCAAACTTGTTGGCTCTTAATGTAGATACCCATAGGAATCTATAGACGCTAGATATAAATCGTGCTGGCCGGTCTTTTGCGGCTGATCCATCGTCTGGGAAAATGTTTATTAAACCCGTAAATTGAGAACTTTTGTTATTTAAAAGACCACCGAATTAGTTTCTCATGAATATACACCTTAATAAGTCTACCTGAAAGTCAAAAATAAAATAATCATACAAACACTTTGACAGTCTGCATAAGCAAAGAGAATTTGCAGAATTTCAAACACATTTCATAGTATTTCTGTACTTTTCAAAGTCCTTTATACGAGAAGCAATTAAAGCCCTGTTAAAATAAATTAACTCCAAGCTTTCAGATTTGCAGTGGACATAATCTGATTAGGGATATGGAATAAGATTTTCCTCTCTTTTACAATGAAAGGCAGAGACCAAACAATACACCAAAGCGACACGGATGGAAATCAATTACGTTTTTGCAGAGTATCATATTAAAATATTAACAAAATGATAAAATCTTCAGTAAACGCGTCTCGGAAAACTGGCAGCCGGTGCGTGAATAACCTGCAGGATATTTAATCAACGGTAACAAGAACTTATCTTGTTATGCTTTGGACAAGAAGAGAATAAGTGTAAAGGTAGTAACCCTACAGTGGGTTAAAATTTTGCGCATGTTTGTCAATAAATGGAGGACCCTTTAACTTAATAGCTTTGTATAATGGAATTGCGTAAACTCCTCGACCTTCTTAAATGAGTAATTTGTCAAGGGGCAGATGAGCTTCCTTACATTTAATTTTCACAACTTTTTGCGCTCGGTTATCTAGATATGGTATCTACACTTATTTTTCTTTAAGAATCCATTGGAGAAACAAGACGGGTTTTAGGATTTTATATGCTAAATTTCCCAAGACTGTATCTAAAGAATGCTTTTAAAACAATTTGCCACGTATTTTATAAATATTTTTTTCGCATAGACTCGAAAAGATCAACTAGATACCTGTCAATTCTCAACCGCAGCCAACTATAATAAACTTTTCATTTATATCAATAATTAATATTCCACTTAATTTTTCAATCCAAATGAATCTTCATCCATGTGCTACTAGAAATAAGTTACGTTAAATACGAGAATCAAACACTGAAGAAAATAGAGCGAAGAAGCTATCGCATCGCCGAAACTGTCGCTGGTTGGATACATACATTACTTACTAAAACCTAGGGGAGGGAGAAAAGGGTGGCAGGAGAGTGGCTTTGGCTGTATAAGCAAACTAAAGATGCTCTTGGAAAATTTAGGTGCAGTCAATGAGATGCCAGAATACCTAAACCGACTGTTAAAAAATGATTTCTTTAGAAGTTCTCAAAACTGTGTAAAAACAAGGAGTAAGACTATATATGTCCTCTCTTAGACGATGGTGGCTGGTGTATAGTAGTGCGGAAAACGCCAAAAAAGCAACGACATGCGCCGCGGGAGTTGTAATTTAATCGGAAAAATGTTAAATATTGGGGGTCACACTACAGAAGATAGATAATCGGGCTGCTAACGTGCAAAGAGCCCCCCGGTATGAATAGCATCATCTACGAATCTATTATAAAGCTTCCGAGCAACGGTCGACATTTACTGCAGATAATAAACGCAATATTTACGCTGCAGTACTTCCCGAACATTTGGAAAAGCTGTGATGATGATTTCGAAGTCGGGCGCAGATGGCAGTCTTCTGTCGAGTTACAGGCCGATCAACCTGGCCATTCGAAAATAGCGCACTAAAATTTAAAGTAAGCGAAGTGAATGTCATAGCCGGTACCCAGTTTGGGTTCAGGCCAAGGCTGTCGACTCATTTTCAGATCCTGCGGATAATAAATGATTTCTTGATTGATAATTCAAAAAGCACGAGACGAGACACGACGAGACTTTTTTTGGCATGAAAAAACGATTGGTCTACAAGTTTGCACACTCGAACATCAACCCCTAGTTAACATCGCCAGTAAGACCCTAACGGCGGGTGTGTCACAGGAGCGACTGTTAGTAGCCGGTATTATTTAATAATTAATATGTCCGGTCTTTCCATGGATGTTACGAACATTACCCCACTCTACCTGTGCAAAGATGATGTGGGTACGAGTATGTATCGGTGTCAAAAATCGTACTGTACCCTATGTCCTGCCAATTAGGCAATAGCAATATAAGATTGATATTTAAAAAAAAAACATATTGGTCAGCGTCCAGGTACCAATCACGATATATAGCCATTCGCCGCCCGCTAGCCAATATGTGGTTGTATTTGGGTTCCATCGGGTGGAGAAGTGCCGGTGTCAGTTTTTTGGGACGCAAAGGCAATTCTTCTAATTGACTACCTTGATGAGGAACAAGACCATTACCAGAGGATACTATGCATCACTTTTGGACTGAATAAAGGTGCCCATAACGGAGAAATACCTGGGAACGGTAGAGAAAAAGGTGGACTGGGTCAAAAAATAAAGTGTGTTATAAAACTCAAATTGTTTTTTTTTTTCATATCAAACCAAGTTAATTGTCAAACCACCCTCGTCAGTATCGTTATATGCTTAAATAAAACAACAAAGACTTTCTTGAAGTAGATACACAATTACAGGTCTACTCTTGATGCATACTTTCCACAAAGATAACTGCACCCCAGCGTATAATTTAATTCTCACAGTAATCTATTTAACATTCTCGTATTTATACCTCCAAGACCACTTTGTACAAGAACTGCATCCTTTTAATGTTCGCATCTAGAACAAGTTACAGCAAGCTGCAAACAAAAGAAACAACAGCAATTAATATCTACTATCTAACTATTTGTTACTATTGCCTTAAAAAGTGCGGTATTAATATTAAATTTTCGATGTAATGGCTCTTGGTTTTTTTTAATCAGCTATTAAACCGCAACAAGGTGCACTTGATTTAATGTCATTTTCGAGCATTCGCTGCTTCTCTCTTCTTGGGTAATTCGGTTAGATTATTAGCCGTCGAAGCAGCTAGAGAATGAATAATTAAGGTGACTTCCTATGCCTCTTGTGGACTCTCTACTTCGGTTAGTTAACAGTCGGCGGAATATTTAAATTATGAAAATCAATTCAACATTTCGGAAAAGATATTACGTCGTCAGCTGAAATTAGAAGGACAAATTAATAAATACTAACATCAAGAAATGGAGTATTTCCGTAGAAATTAGGATTCACAACTCTCGCATATTTGGATATTGACCTAAGATTTGAATATTAATTAATTGATATTATCGGTTTCTCGCTGTTTAAACAAATCAAATAAATTTTCTTGTTACTTTGCCTCCGCTTTAATCGTTTCTTTTAAGTATACCTATGCAGACGGACAATTCAATTCACTAAAATTAACACTTAGCGTCTGGAATGCTACCATTGTGTCTACGCTTGGTTTCCGTGTTATTGATCTCTAATTACCTAACCTCTAACGAGGACGACAACACGCGAAGTACATGATTTACTGGCATCAAGTTATGGGAATTAATATACCTTAGCGCTTGTTAATACGCCTTTCAGTATGACAGCTGCATTATGGATTAGTGAGACTGCGACGCATTTCGCTAATTGATGTCTGTTATCGCCGATTACGCGTTTATGAGGAATTGGTCAATTAACTTCCAAAGTGCCAAATACCGAAAATCAATATTTTCTTTGGTTTCACTAACGTAATTAAATTTAATGCATCAAATAGAAATCTGATTAGACACCGGTAGGATTTGAACCTACGACCTTCCTCATTCATCGGACTCTTTCCCGTTGCAAGTTCAAATTCTTTTGACATATATACATAAAATTGCAGATGTGTTGCAACATCTTGGCAGCTACATTTTCGTGAATATTTTTTATCAAAATCTACCTGTTCAAGCATCTGAAAAATTTTAACATTTGGTAGCACAAATAAAAGTAACAGTAGCTGACGAATAAATTCGCAATTAGACGAACAAAGTGAGCGAAATACATGAAAGGGTGAAAAGCACGGGTAGTATGGGCAAACGCCATTTATCCCGCATACCTTATAATACGTTTCGAGGTTTTAATTTATACATTTTTGATGCGATTTCAATCAGTTCGCTGAATAGTGCAAGGCGTGTTACTGACCCTTTTTATTTTACAGAGAATTATAATCGATATTCCTAAAATAGAATATTTAGGCAGAAGAAATACAAAAAATCGAGCAAAAAAACTCAATACAGACTCCGAACGGCGAAAAAGTTTGTTCTGCTCAAGTTGGTCGGAAAATTGAAACGGTTTCCTCGTTCTCAGATTTCCCTGGAACTTACGCTTCAAGTGGATCTATTATGTTAAAGGTTTTATTACAGAATCTACCCAGGTGGACGTGCATACTTATATATATATATGTCTGTGCTAGACTTTTTCGAAACTAGATCAGAATGATAAATTCGGAACTCGTTTAGGGTTTGCCGGGCAGTTAGCCCTTCAAAGATATCGTTCTTCACCGGTAGAATGTAACGTAATGTTTGTACACGGAGTAGCGCGATCGATTTTGTCTTCGTTGTTCGTGTTGAGCCCGTAGATTAACTTGTTGAACTAGGTGACAATAAATTTTCTCTGAAGCTTCTTATCTGTTACCAAGGAAAAAATATTTAAGCCTTCCGAGCGCCCCTGGCATTAGACGCTAATGTAATATGTAATATGTCTACCAGCGAAGACTCTGACACGTTTTTTTTTTGTGACGTGATATGCCAGCGAATGTCTGCTTCTTTGACGAGCATGAGCAACAAGTTGGCTGTGTACGTTTCAAGGATTACCTACTGAGTAAAGACCAATTATTATGGGATGATAGAGCATTGCCCTTTTTGATTTAAGAATTTTCTTAGTAGCCGCCAATTCAATGGTAATAGTATTTCGAAATCATTACAAGTAATAACAAATAATGCTAGTATAGTTGCCTCATGGTATTGATGGAATCACTCACGGCAACTGCAATGTGAAGAGAGAATAAACGCTAGACCGCGGATTTGTTCTGCCTATCCCGTGTGACTTCACGCATGTCTTCCTTCACCTAACGTCGCTAGTTGTCTCGCGGATTATGTCACGTTTCTTTGAAACGACGAACCGGGTATTTCCTGCCACTCTCTAGTTTCAAGAAATACATGGTTCCTGTTTGGAAGGGATCGTCAATGTCAGTGTGTTTTGTTTATCGTTGAGATGATAATCAAACTATACCGTATACAGTATTTGATCGCTATTTTCGAGTGTAAAACTCACCTTTCACTACAAGCAACTACTTGGGCCCAAAATTTTGAGTCAATAGTTTAGAAAGGTCAATGTTAGTATCTTTTGTTTACGGTTGTCATGATAACACTTTGATATAATACCCAACTGCAAGACTCGTGCATAATTGTAAATGTTTCGCTTACTCTTAATATTAGACATATACATCTTTATACAAAAACGTTAGTGGTAGAAACGGTGTACGCTGGTGTTTGAATTTGTTAAAGTTTGGTGTTTGATACTGAATACTCTCCATATTTCGAAGCTGTCCTAACATTATGTTTAAATAGGGACAAGCTTGCAATGCAAGGATGTATTGGGAATTCAGAGAAATAGTTTTCAAATAAAAAAAAAACATTTAGAAACAAATGCTGGTCGACATAAAGCTATATTTAAACATAGAAATGACAGAAAAATAGATACACGAAACCGTAACGTAACAATGTACAAGTATTCCACATGGTTGGCTACCTATAGACCAGCATGTATATGCGGACATATACTCTATAACGTTGACTACGTCGTCAGAAAATTTCAATTTCCTACTGCTTACACAATAGGCGCAATTTACCAATTCCATTCGGACACCTGTACGTGATTCGTTATTGATGTTGCGCTATTTGTTACAGGAAAAAAGGAAACCAACGGAGAAAGTCTACTATATTCAGAAGCAGCTCCTAGAATTGCATGAGACCTAAGAATTGTGAATTTAATAAATTCATACCTCTACTTATTAAATACATTTCTCCATCCAATTGAATATTACAAAAAACTGTAAGAGGTACTTACCAGTACTAGACTGGGTTCCATTAAAAAACACCGAGGATTACTAGAGAAAATTGTTGAATGCACTTAAAATTTTCGGACGTTAATACTTCGCAGTACAGTAACATACCTTGGAAACAATAGCGCCTCAAAATCCGTTAATTTGGGTAGAATAAACTTGTAGTAGTAAGTGTCAGTATTGTTAACTCCAAGAAGTTAAAATTGGTTATCTGGCGTAATAATAAATGGGAAATGAATATTTCAGCACTGATTAAATCAAATCATGCACAATCTACCAATATTTCAGAACATAAAAATCACTGCAGCCTACCCTTATATTTCACGTTATGTATATAAGTACCTAGAACTTAGGTGACGGGGGCATTTATAATAAAAGTCAATAAGTCACCTAAACCAAGGATGTTTTTGAAATAGGCTAGTTCCGGTCACATATTTACAACAAGTGCATGTCAAATTCTGTTCAACATGTGAAAGTTTCTCGTGAAATCTTCTCTTAAGTTTTCCCATTTCGTATCGACTCGGTATCCAAAAAACAAATTTTCAGACGGAAGTATTACACGGGGCAAATTAGCTTTTAATACAACGTAATAAATATAAAATTTTGATTCATGAAGAAAAATGTGAAAATATAATCCGAAAAAATTTGAAATTCAAATCAGCCCTTTACGTTCCGCGAACGACAGATCTATTTCGTATTAATTCCAATTCCAAACAGCCATAAAAAACCTCATCAAATTCATAACGCGTAAATTCGCCAACTTTTACATAATGGACCTGAAACGCCGCTCTGTTGTGTAAGTTCAGAAGAAGTTTTAACGTTATCAATATCAAGAAGCGGTGTACGAAAGTTTGCTAACCTAGTTAAATGCGTTCCGATATTTCTTTTGTTTCCCAAGTTAAATTATTGCGTCAGTACTTTCCCGTGTGTATGATTCTATTTTTCTTTCTTATCGTAACGAGCGAGAACAAGTTTCGTGTTATGAATGAACATCTTGGGAATATAGCACTAAGTGATGAATATAGTGCAATTACCATGAATTAAAATAGAAAATTCGGTAAAATGGAAATAAAACAATCTTGTTTAGAGCATATAATTCGGTCTGTGGAACTAACATGTTATCGAAGCTTCTGAGATAGCCTCGAGGTCTTATTTGTGAACTTCGTGGTATTAGCGAACTTGTCAACGTGCTAGGTAAATGTACAGAGTTGGATAAATGTGCCGAAGCAAGCAATCTCTAATAATTGAAACCAACAGTGGAAACGAAAAATATACAGACGCAAGCTTTCACAGATGCTGGAAGCTATTCAATAACAAATAAATATTGATATTTGATTGTAAATACCACGTCGTTTAAATGGCTTAAGAGAAAAAAGTTCGATTGGCGTATAGCCGCGAAAGCACCGCGGAACTCCACCTAAAATTTTTCTTAGGAAAGTCACAATTTGTGTGCTCTATGAGCTAGTTTCCTTTTTTGTTTCCGCTGTTAAAGGAACCTTTGTGCCTTATTGGACGCTGTTTAACTCCTTTAGCATTTCTGAACAAGTCTCTGGGGGGTTACACCACAACACCAAAAAGAATAAAAAGTACAGAATGTGAAACAATTAAATGGAGATAGATAGAATGGTCGGGTGGCACAGAAAATTTAATTTCGCATTCAGTCCATCAAAAACACCGTTCGATTCAGAAGAAGAATGAAACCAATAATCGGCAGCTTCAATGGTTCAGACGTGGTACTTTGGCCTAGCTCTAGATAGGTTGTGCGAGTACATTTCACATGTATGCCACAATAGTAAGCTCGACCTCGAGTAGAAATGGAGGATCTATTCCTTCTTCAAACTAATATTATGCATGGAACAATAATTTCATGCGTGGCGCCACCCACAAATTTGAAAATTTCGGAACGGATTTAGTCAAAAGTTGTCAAGATAATAGCCAAGACAGTACGACAAGACGTCGATCTGGCGAGTACTAAGGACCTAATCGAACCCTCGCTGCCCTTTGATGAGACCGGAAGATTCTCGGAACCTAACGATGGGCTTCATACACGATCCGGGGGAGACCACCAGCGGTGTTAGGAGTTAGGGGATCATGGGGCATCATACACGCCGTTGCCATTAGACAGTAGTGTGAGTCAACGCGGTGATGAAGAACTCTCCCTATCAAAATGCATCTTCTTTACCTTTGAGCATTTACACTGCCGTTCAGAGAAGTTCGGTCGGTTGGTAAAAAACATGAAAAGGTTACAGCAACAAACGAAACTAAAAACAAAATGCAATTTTATTGTATGTACAGGTAAAAAAGACAAAAATAAATAAATAAAAAGTTATTCTGGCCTAATATAACATACTGAAAATTTTTTTTTTTTCATCGAAAAACCTCCTTTGCTGTTAATCACCGCTCGAACTATTCTAGGCATTCTTTCGATAAGTTTTGTTAAAATGGATTGTGGAATATTAATCCATTCATGTTGCAGAATATTCCGTAAATGTTCTTGTGAAGTTGGGCATATTTTTCGGATCCTCCTGTCCAGTTCATCGCACAACAACTCTATAGGGTTCAAATCTGGGCTTTGTGGGGGCCATGTCATTACTTTCAGGGTGTGCTGTTCTTTTTGCTCCTATAGATAGTTCTTACACACTAACGCAGTGTGTTTTGGGTCGTTGTCATGCATGAATGTAATGTTACGGCCTATTATACGCAATCCTGATGGCACTGCATGATTCTGGAGTATTGCAAAATAATTTTCCTTCCTCATTACACTCCTGCACTCAGCATTAAATGTCCCGTCCCAGCAAAGGAGAAACATCCCCACACTAACACAGAACTACGCCCTTGCTTCACTGTAGGCACAATGCAGTTCGGGATCACTTTTCGGTTTTAGATCTTCGGACATAAACTCGTCGATTTTGCCCAAAAACCTCAAACTTTGACTCGTCACTCCAAA
This sequence comes from Marronus borbonicus, assembly GCA_902655005.2. Lineage (NCBI taxonomy): Eukaryota > Metazoa > Arthropoda > Insecta > Coleoptera > Scarabaeidae > Marronus > Marronus borbonicus. Next base: position 15,631,508 of record LR737381.1, read on the forward strand.
GCACGTGTTTCCAATCATCTAACAACCAATCTAGATGAGAACGTAGCAACACTGTAACACTGTAGCCGTTTTGCTCTGTTGCCCCGACGTAATAAGGGTTTTCGAATGGCAATGCGTCCATGAAGGTCCGCTTGTTGAAGTCGACGTTTTACCGTACTCGCCGAAACTTGTTCTTCACGGCCGCGATTGACTTCGGCTGCTATTTGTGGCGCTGTTAATTTTCTAATGCGTTTGCTTAATAATACAATTCTCAAATCTTCAGCTTTTGTTGTTTTCCTAGATGCTCCAGGACGAACACGATTTTCTATAGTTCCAGTTGTCCGATATCGCTTTATGATGTCATTTACTGTTGAACTTCTCATATTTATTCTTTCAGCAATTTGTCGCCCCGAATATCCTTCTTCAAACAGCGTAATAATGCGTGAACGTTTTCCTACACTGGTAGGCTTGCTACGTGCCATTTTGAAGTAAATTTTCTGAAAACTTTCGCGCAAAAACGACAGATGCACACCAACACACGTTTAACAGTAAAATAAAGCAAATTTATATCTTTACGCCTGTGATAAATAAACAAGAATGATACTGCGGTATATTTCCTAAATGTATTGTTCGTTAATAATCCCCAAACGACCCGTTTCGAAAAGATCGGTACTTCCGAGAAATTCTTGGAATGATAATAAAAGGGACTTTATTACGGTTGTCGCAATATTTCTACTTTACATAATAGTGTATGCTTAATATTTTTCTAATTTTATGTATTAATAATTGTATACAGTGTGATATAATAGATTTTTATTGTATGACCGAACTTCACTGAACGGCAGTGTACATTTACTTTCCATGTTTGAGGCGTTGTTCTGTGGCAAAAAAGATGCGCGGTATGTAGTAATTAATTATTTATGTTATGAAATATATTTTGTCTGGTATCATAAACTTGCTTTATCTTGAAAAACACTAGGCGTCTCTACTCTTTATATTATATTTCGTGTCTCGAATTTTGAATACCTTTTTATGGATTATTTAATTGATTTAAATGGACTCACCTCACAACTATCTTCGTATATATAGGTGCGTAGAGCAATTGTATCTCTTATTGCAAATTCTTCTAATATTATATGTTCACACAAACCAAATTACAATTGTACAATAGGTACTCATGATATTTATATAGATTGTCAAATATTTTTATTCAAATTCAAGAATGCATATATACATATGGATTCATAAATTCTAAATATGTACATATTTTAGGGGTAAATTTATATTTAATCCGCATGGAAAATGTTTGATTTATGATGCTATAAATCATAGCGTAAAATAATAAAGACGCAGCACGATGGCTGCTGCTGTTTACCAGGCACTAACAGAAAATAAATATGATGAATTGTAGGTGATGCTTCTTAGTAGTAAATACTATGATGCAGTAATCGTTTGAATAATGGTCTCTTACATGTTCGAGTAATTGTTAATTTGCAAGATATTCATGCAGAATTCAGTAACAACAGATTTAGCGATAGAGAGGATTCAGTGAATTGAAAACGTTTTTACATCGTAAACCCGCTGACAGAGGTGTGGTATTAATAGCGTTGGCTTCTTAAGCGCCATGCAGTGCTGCTTTAACGTATAGCTTAGCATATTTCTGTCACCACTAAATTGACTATTATTGCTACGAAAAGAGATCGCGACAACCGTATTTTTATCAGTTATTAATTTTACGTCAAAGCCATGGAGTTCAGCTTCACATGTCTTGATTACAGAGAAGAATATTGTAAAAATAATAGCTGGTATTGCATCAAGAGGCACTTGTGGAAGTTCGTTTGAGCTTAGTAGTATTGAATGTACCATTTTTATATACTTCGAATCTACATATATTTGGGTACTTTTAAGGCAATATGTTTGTATATCCTACGAACTCTTCGTAGTTGTAAAATTAGCCAAGGCATAGTCTGTGGCACCACGAATTAAATTTAGAAGCTGTCGTTTTAAGTACCGATTTTCTTCGCTTAAGAATATAGAAAAGGATTCCTGAATACAGAACGCAGCCAACGGGATTTTAAGACACACCCTATACTGTAGACAATTGGTGTAAGCGGGAAAGACTTGAGCAATGAACGTAAATCATCGTATTTACAAAGAAAAGCATAACTCATTGCTTAGCCAATTATGACAGGAGGAGTGGAGATGCCATTTGTGAAAGAAATGAGAAAAGCGATAACAAACAGATTCGGTGATGCCACTACTCCCAAATACAGCTTCGATAAGAACTATAAAACGGTGATACCAGATGAATGGCAGAGTTAGGTGCTATGAGTTTGAATTCTAAGAAAATGAAGTGGCAGACCTGTCTAGTGGGTTCGGTACTATCTCTGGTTAGCATTCGCATGTTGGGGAATAATGTCTAATTTAAATAAATAAAATTATAAAAAGTACAACTTTCAACAAAAGTTTAGTGAAATTTAAACTAACGTAAAACATAATAACCAAGAAATAGATTAACCTGTTTAACTCTTGAAATATAAATAAACTTAAATGCTGATACATAAATTTTGCTTCTTATGTAAATCACATTAAAAGCAGGTTTATGTATTTTATAGGTCAAGTAGGAAAGTATAGGAAAAAACTCTCAAGAAGTAATCCTTACTGGAATACCATATCCATCGGTTAGATTGCTGAATTGCCAATACCACGTTTTTCATGTTTCGTTGGACATCTTGTGACTGTTCAATCTCCCGATCGGTGCCATCGCGTTGCGGATTTTTGTCGCTCTTGACGTTTTCTCGATATGAGGATACACTTTGGAACCTTAGTCGTTTGTCACTGCATCTTGGAAACGTATGACCTATGACGTATGTGTTTCATCGATTCTCGAATAGAAATTTTCGCAATTGTTTATAATAGCACTGACAAAGTTCTTCTGTATTTAATATATGCATTCTACATACACAAATATCTATTGTGACGTAACTGTCACTAGAAAAATTTATTTATTTTAAAATGTAGCGTTTTAAATGAGAAATAGGGCACTCCACTGTCACAAGAGGAAAAATGTTAATGCAAAAACATTTCTAAATACTTTTAAATGAAAAGTAAATTACACACTACTTTTGATACAAAAAGATTTGTGGAAAAAGTGAAAAATATCGATGTAAAAGGAAGGCCGAAGATAGGGAGTGATAATTTTCTCATGAAAATGAGAAACTTAAAGTGGAAGAAGTGAAAACAGCGGAAAATAAGCATAAAATAACACACAAGAAAATTAGGTGTTACATTTTGAAACGAAACAAAATAAAACAAAAATATCAGAAAACATGCTAGCATATGTTAAACGAAAACAATAGGAAGAAGGGAATAAAGGAAACATGGCAGGAATTAAAAAATACAAGTGGCACCAGAAAGTGCTTGTGGTTGAATAAAAATAATAAATAGAAATTTTAAGAAAACGAACTAATTAATGTAATTTGGCTTCCGTTGGTAAATTATGAAATACTGTAATTTTCTTGTAATTTTCCGACCTAATTAATTACATGAAAAAATGTCCCGGTAAGGAATCGAACCTGACATCTACCGCCTGCTAGACGGGCGTGTTAGCTATGGGAACCTATCAAGAACATTCTCTTTTTAATACCATGATGTTATTTATTTGCAAATATATCACAATATTTTGGTAGATAGTTTTATTCTTACGACAAGGCACTAATTAACTAATATAATATAATAATTTAATAATATTTGATGTTTTCACAAAAGTATTACAATCGTCACGTGTCTAAATGAGTATTGAAACCAATGTCAAATGAATCACAATACAAAAACAAACCCACAAAGGAAATAACTTTCACGTATTGGGAAAGATGAATATAACAGCAGGTACATTAAGTACTCTATACATTAATAACTCTATTGTTATTTGACATTGAAAAAAGAAAACTTTCTTCTCGAATTCTGCGTGTCATTCTATCATTACAAGTACGTACTGATAAATTTGTATTGAAATTATTTATGTTGTTGGTCTGCAATGATTCCTTAAGTCAGCACTCTCAATAATGCTCAACGCACGCAACTTAATAGCTTTAACGGAATAAAGAATTACCCCAAATCAAGTGGCTATGGAAGCCTTAAGTTTTTTCAAAACATGTATTGTGCTAGATAATCTTGTATAAATTTCATTTATGTGATGTATCCAAGAGAAGTTGCTATTAATTGTTACACCAAAGAGGTTTACTGCTTGAGGTGTTCCAAGATATCCATTCAAACCAAATCTATTGGACGCCAACCATCAGTATCGATCTGACATTTTAGATAAAGTATTTGTGTCTTCGCCATATGCTATCAATATGGTGTCAATCGTTTACATAACACACGCATTAGGTGTAATGTAACCGTGTTCAAAAAGATCATTTACATAAACGATAAGGAAGAGAGGTCCGAGAACGGAACTTTGAGGAACTGCATATTTAGTGGAACAAGACTTGGACATATTACTCTCCACATCTACAAACATGCTCAGTGGGTACATCATTCTAGATACGTCTTTCCTTTTAATGGATAAAGCATTACCCACTGGTAAACAAAAGCACAACATAGTTTCAGTTCCGATGTCAAAACCTGTAACATGTGTAACTTAATAGCGAAATTTAGTCGTATCAAATGAAAAACAGTATTTAATAACCTGAATATGGAAAAACATATCCCTATATTTCCGTTGGGTGGTTTCCAGTGGTTCTCTTCTTCAAAGAAGAGCTGTAAATTATTTTACTAAATATAGGATTATATAAATATAATTGTATGATACGGTAATTAGCTGAATTTAATACTAAATTTAGCTTCAGAACTACATTGGGTGTTAGATTGGGTGATCCTCCTCCAATAAGCTTGATACAGCTACATTGAAAACTACCTGTTGTTAATTCAAGGATACATTTTAGTTCTGAGGGAGTAAGTTATTTCTTCTTTCAGTAAAACACACCGTTGTCTTAATAGAAAAAGCCAAAATTAAAACTTTACTGCCGAAGGTGCATTGAAATTATTAAATTGTCTAATTTTGTTACTTAGTCCTACGAAAAATCTCAATAAGATAGTTTTTGTCGTTCTAACAAGCATGTTTTTCTGCATGTAAATTTCATAGCGACGAACATAGTACGGGGCAAGTTGTCAGGGTTCACTTACACCCCTTACAAATTACAATGTTTAAGTAGTGTAGTGTAAAACATTCTAGCGTACGAAATACGCAGAAGCAAGGGACACACCCATTATTCAATTGTAAGGGAAGTTACACATCTGCTGAAATACATCCTTCCTATCCCCGTGAATTACGCTTCACGCCAACATTAGTGTTCCCGTCTTACATTTCTCAGTCGTGAGCGTTTTTAGAAAATGAACGCCGATAAAAAGTAATGCGCTTACGCTAACATAACGAACCCTGTACATTTGCAAAATATTCGCGAGTAAAAATAAATGGGGACGGGGCGTAAGACGTACGTTTGCCAAAGGTGCTTTTTGCATAATAGATGAAACGGTTAATATTTCGGCAATGTATGCAGCTTAGCACCCGTATGCTTTCCAGTGCACCTTCGAAATATGTAACCGAACATTTAATTTTCAAAGTTAATGGTGTTTCTTTTTCTTCTTGTGTTTCAAGTTATTGCGGTGGCTTCCCATTAAATATAATAGCTGCACGAAATTGGTGTCGTAAACGTTAAGACATCAAAATCACTGGATACGTGGTCGCCGATCGTCTGCTCAATATTGGTATCAGGCCAAGGTATTGATCAATTACTCGCTGTTCCTAAATGTAGTTGCGGAACAGGTGAAGCTTCTGCTTCTGCGATTTATGAGACAATATTCTCTTGGCGCCTTTGTGACAAAATCAAATGCATGTGCTTTGTAAGTACTGCAATACCGGAGTAAGAAGTGGTACCTGCATGCTTCTGGAGCAGAAGACGCGAAAAGATTTACTTCGGCTGACTTGTCGTCATGATATACTAGACATAATACTAAAAGCTGTAATTTTGGTAGTCAACATTTGTAGGCGTAGAAGTCTACGTTATTAAAGTAAAAATTATTGTGCCCTTTCAAAAATGTCTCTGATTTATCTATTATTTGTTGGTTATTTTTTTACAATAGAACATGTTTTAATGTTCAAAAAACGATTTACTTTAGTGCTTTTTTCCAAAAAAAAGCTGCGAAGGGTTTTTGCAAGATAGAACTGAAATAGAAGTGCAGCAAAGAATAATTAAAAAAAGGAAAACTTTACTTTCAAAGGATCACCTTAAGGCGCATATTTAGATTTTCCAAAAATATATATACATAGGTATGTATATCAATTACAATTTTGTTATGAGCTTTTTCTCAATATAACTAGAGATATGTTGCACAACAGAGGCGTATGATAAAAAGCTTGCAATCTTTCGGTATGTATAATGAGTTTAGCTTGCGGCAATATATCCTACTGAAATACGAGAGTTTGTAAAATTATGTTTTTCCTACAGCTTCACATCTTACAAGCATACATATCTCGGATTTTTTTTGTTTTGTGATATTTACACATCTTTGGAAAGATAATTGCAATATAGGTTTCAACCCGCCGTATTAATATATGCTTCTATTTCCATATGAACTGACATATGTCTTTCTTTCGGAAGCTTCCCCTGAATGGCAAGTATTCCTCTTTTTTAGTTATTGAAATATGCCAGAAACAGAAATTACTTGGTTGAAAGTATAAAGGCAGGCATATAATAAAGTTTATAATTGTACTTTTAAAACCAATTTTTGTTTTTTCTATTTGTTTCGAAATGATATGTTCTTGTCTCTTTCCTTAATCTATTTTTAAGCTTGCTTCCTTCGCATCAATTCCTTTCTTTTCGAGAATTTCTTATTCCCGTCCAATTTCGTAGACACCTCGCTGTGTCCTTATTTCCAATTTATAAATAGAACTTATTTGAACAGAGCACCCCGGGAAGGCAGAAAGATTGAAGTTTTTATCGACAAGAATAAGGACAAGGGATTTATTTAATTCATAAGTTATTCGGAGGAGTGTCTAACGTAATGCAATTTTATAATAGTGCTCAGAATACTTTCAAGGTTTGCAACAATGTTTTTGTATCGTTGGTAAACATTTAGTTAGTTTTAGTTTTCCTAATTTCTCACGTTGAATTCCTCACTTTCTTTTCTTTAAGGCATGGTAGAGCAAGCACACTGGCCTTGATAACTTGATTTTTGGTTACATTAATATTATATAATATTAATTATATTAAATATCTAATATGGATATTTCTCTTGTCTCTGATCAATTGTACTGAGGTTCCTTGACGTCATCAGAGTTGGTAATTTTCTTAAAAATACCTGGCGCCCTTCTTATTTTTATGAATGTTATATCTTTGTTTCACTTATTCTCAAAGCATTGCAGATCTATCTCTTCCTTTGATAAGCATACCCTAAGTAATCCCGTTGCTCGCCCCAAATGCAACTTTAACGATTACGGGTTAAAAGAAGTAGTATGTTACGAAAGATCATGCTATTCGGGGATTAGTGGATTACCTGTAATCCACGTACCGTAAATCTTGATATTTCCACCATTAATATACCACTTCAACCTTTTTCTACAGCAAGTGGTGTTAATTTCTTTGATTGACTCGCACGAAGTTATTCAACAATAACGCTCAGAAGCACGCACAATATTGTTTTCGTACATCGAAACCGTACTCAGATATACAACCTTGGTTTATAAAAAGGAGCATCTCTAGGTTTCCGCAAACGTACATATAGAAAATCGTTATTTTAATATAAGCAAAAAAATGAACCCTCGTGTTCCGTCACACGCGTGCTGACTGACCGCTTTGTTTCCCCGATGTCCACACTACCACAACAACAAGGGATCCGGTAAACATCCTGAGTGTGTAGGAGGGAAGATATGTCTTTGACGGACGGTAATAAGTCGGAGATTTTGGAAAGGGGTTTGAAAATTGTTTTGACGTTATGCCTCCGGAGTAATTTGTCTATTTTGTCGGTAACACCTTGAATGTAGAGCAAAAAAGCGCAGCTAACCGCGGGATCTTGACTTGAAACGGTAGGTTGTTTCGGAGTACGAAGACGGTGTATCGTTTTTCGGATATCTGGCTTGCTGAAGATGTTTTCAATGAGGGAATCGGTCACATGTTTCCATTCTTGGGCGAGAGCGTCGGGCTGAAAAATGAAGAAGGCCTAGTGTGTTTGACCGCTTGCTTTTGTGCCGGATGATGGTGCGAAAGGGCGTCCAGATAGCGGTCCGTGTTGGTCGGTTTCCGGTAATTCCACATCGAAACTGACCAGAATGTCCTGTGGGTCAAGAGTGAGCTCTTGTATGCGTTCCACAAAATGAGGTGAAGTAAGAATAGGAAGGAATCTGTTCCGCCGGCGTAGGGTTTTAACAGTCTGGTCAGGTGTTTAGCCAACTTGTAAGTCGGACTGTCGATGGTACTGACGATGAGGCGAAGGGGGAGATTGGGCTTATGGATTTTAGGCAGACCATAGAATTTGGGTGGATTACAGTCTCTAGGAATGACGCTCCTTTGGATGTCTTCAGGGATGGAAGAGCATTTGATAATGGCTGTTATTTCTCCGTGAGGTCGGGTAATGAGATATGGGGCGACAAGTGGTATTTTGTAGTAGGGTGAGTCGTAATCTTTGGAATTGCGAACCGCCGTGGCATTATCTTTGTTCGCTTTTAATGTGACGATGTCCGGGTTTGATTTAAGGGATTTCAAGACAGAGAGTTCGGGCCTGGATAAATTTGGCTCGGGTGGTCTAGATTGTTGTAAGATGGAAGCGGTGTTGTATCGATGGGGTCAGCTACGATCTGAGGTAATTTGACAAGGGCACTTTCTACTCCTGAAGTCAAGATAAAAGAAGTACGAAATGATATTCCACCGGCGCATTTCGAAAAATTAGTGGGTACAATGCTTAAATGTATACAGGCAAGGAAAAGAGCGTACACGATATTAATTTCCATGTCAGAATTTTATATGTTATGAACATTGTCAATAAAGTTTTTTTTTTTTCTTGCCCAAGTCTGTGCATAAACGATGAAATAAACGAATGTTCATATGGGCGAGGAAGTCGCAGTTATGTGCAGGCGTACAAGTATACAAAGCGGGGATGGTCTGGAGCACCGTTTGTTTCGAAAATTAGTCCTCACGATTGCCTGCAGTTAAGGTCAAATATGAGGATGGATACACGCGCTTGAGGCTGAGTTTCCCCCCAGTCGACGACGATGGGGTCGCCAGTAACATCGTTGTGTTCGACAAATGAAAAGGAAAGGAGGGAAGTATACGTAGGCGTACCCAATAAGTGGTGGAGTTCAAGATCCTAAGCTCGCGTTTCCAAATTCGCATGTTGGGGCAAACGGTTATGCCGTGCGGTAAATAAGTTATAGGGTTGGAAAGTTTAGCGGTAATGTTAAGGAAAATTAAAGCTTTATTAATGTATAAATTCGCTGAAATGTTGATTGATCTTCGAATATAAGCTTACACAATGCGTGTATATATATACATACAAAGCCATTTAGTACGATGGCGATGACCTATTAGATATATGCCTAAAAGTGATCATGGCGCTTTTAATTATATCGGAAACGGATATCAACTAATTTACTACATAACCCACTAAGTAATCTACTTATCTACTAAAAAAATTGAAGGGTGATCGACTTCATCCCGAGCTCGGAGTGAACTTCTTCACTTCTTCATTGATATGTGGTAATGGTTCATTAACTCATCAAAGGACATAGACATCGCTCGTACCAAAAAGTATGTTTTCTTCTAAATATGCCCTCAATTCCATTTTTAAACTATTGCAGCGTGCTGCAAGCTTTGAGATAATTGAAGCCTGTTGCGGTATTGAAAGACTTTACAGTGTACAGCTCTCTTAAGTAATTTTTATTTCACGCTCCTATAATTAATAAATTATAGGAGCATGAGTTGATGATTGTAAACAAAATTTCTTCCATTGTTTTCATAGCTCAATCTCCAAAACATAGAGAGGAGTCAAGGTTATACCGTCGCGGAAAAGCCTCAAATCTTAAGTCATGTTGCAATCTGGATTCGATGTAAGTCGAGCAGAACATTTTGACAGAATCAACATCTGGATTCTTTTGAAAATGGTGAATGTCAAATAAACCGGTGTACACTTTACGCTCCCGGCTGAATGTTAATTCCTCCAAAAAAGTTTTTCAATAAGCATTCTACTATAAATTTGCCGTCATTGGGAACGAAGAATTAGATATGGGGACGGGTGTCAGTTTGGACTGTAATAAATACGTTTTGACCTTTCAATGAAAAGCTTGTCCTACTACTCCTCATGCTACGTCTCCTCCTCCTTACGACGTTGGAGAACGTACGTAACACCTCCTCCATAGATTCTGAGACTGCTACAATGGTGTTGTCTACATACTGACCTAGCACATTGAAACCTATTAAGGTGTTTTCGATCTCTGACTTATAGTAAGGGGCAGATAAATGTTATTACTCGAATCTTTCTCATGCTTTTGATACTACAGATCACATTACGATGTTGAGGAAGATCAGATCGTTAGCTACAGGATGCAATGTTCGTCCGCCTTTATTTAACATTTTCATTCATGGTCTAATTATTTCCATTAGTTGCTGATGCTCATGAAATAAAAACGTACCGACGCGGTATTTGATACTGAGACGACCAGGATGTTTCAATAAAATCTGGACACTATTGCTGACTGATGTAAGAAAAATAAGTTTAAGTTGAATATTGACAGATGCTATTGCATTTCATATCCTCTACTATCAATTCATCAGATTAACCACATCAAACTGAGTTTTGCAGAAAATATTTCAGCTATTGGTCCTGAAGCCTTCTCAATCATCAGTTTTATTATGCATCAATGCAAAGATTTTACTGATATTGAATTTCCTAAAGCTCTCTTTTACGCTCTGATGCGGAAACAAGTTGCAATATTGAGCTATTCTTTGATTTCCAATCAAATGCCCCAGTTTCGATACTCGAAATAAATTACAAATTAATTTACCACGGAACCGGCTCCGAAGAAAGCCCTGTCAAAAGGAATATTGGACTGACAGCGAAACCGGTATAGAAGACCGGGAGACCAACAAAGACCAGAGAAAAGGGATAGACGAAGAGATTAGGGAGATAAAGATGGAAAAGGAAAATCAAAACCAATTCTTGTCCTTCGGACTTAGAAATATGTGTCCCGTGAGAGAAATTTGTTGCTTAAATTCCACCACAAATGAAAAATTTTAGTATGGTTCTAAATCCCTGATGATATTTTAATACTTCATAACGAAACTGAACAGCGTTTCCCTTTTTCCCAACTATTCGTACGCTATTTTTATTACATGCTGTCGCTCAAGCGAATGAGGTTATTTCAAAACTCCTTGTCGACGTCAGTACGCTTCAGTCTGTCACCGTTTTTGCAATTTCACAGTTGTATAAAGTGAAGCAAATCCCGCGGCATATAATCGATAAATATCACACGACACAGATAACGTAGATTTGTATGCCGATAGCAGTTAGAAATTGATATTTGATGCACTAGCTGTCTATCTTTCATTTTCAGACAGGAAAAAAAGGTGAAATTTACCGCAGTACACTTTAAATATGGAATTGATTCCTAGAAATGATCCGTTTCAGCTGCGCGTTTGCTGGAAAGAGTGGTTCGTAACATGCCCTGAATACTGAGACATTTGCAAATTTACTTTTTTATCGTAACGTTGAACTCGTCACTTACCCGATTAGATTTCCGCTTCTGTGGAAAAGTGGTTCAATTTTAAATTGATATAACTTACTTAGAAGCTGAAACTAATGCATCGAATGTATTGAGCTGTTACAAGTTTGAATGAAAATAAAAAATAAGGAATAATCGCAAGTCTTTTTACTCTCAACAATATATTTACTAAATTTAATAATGTTCGTGCAGCTTTTAGTTTCCCGTGTGTATAGCGCATGTGTGCTAATAGAATTCTTGTTAAAATCCTCTTCTTTCCCTCTACGAACGCTGTAAGTCCCTTTCGATCAGCACTCTGATGTAAAGTCCGCTCTTTCGGTTCTGCTTTTCTTTCTCTCAGTTTTCAAAAGATTTTAAACTTCCTTTGATGTTTTGTAATGATCGAAATACTTTTATTTGTTTTAAAATAGACTTCCAAATGCCGCTAGCGGAAAGCTGTTCTCTGTTCGACTTTTTTAATGGGGATTTTTCAAAACGGTTTTTTTCTTGTAATCTATTTTTGGGCGTGATTTAAAATGATATATGTCATAACTATGTAGCTATGGAATGATGTATTTCTTTTAATGGAATGTGCTGTATATTCCATAATGTTAGAAAGGACTGCAGGTTAGGACAAACAACACTAAACCTACTGATAATCGTATGACAGATGCGAGAAATAAACTGTGCCTGTTTTATCCCTACTTTCGAGAAGAAAATATTTGTTTACAACTATCTACAACTAAAACTAAGACATGCGAAACATAAACGAAAGGGTCTTTTGGTATTGCACGGAACGTAAAACAGGTCCCTCCTACCCTAACGCGCACCAAAGCAGGCGAAGATGATGTCATCAACCGGAAAAGTTTTGGCGGAGTGCGTAAACAGAGGCTTACCTTGCAGTTTGACAAATCGCAGTACTTAAATGGTTTAAGTTGGAACATCGCTGGACTGGGCGTATAGAAATAAATTTAAAATGCAAAGCAAAATAGCATTATTAGTTTTTATGGTATTGTTATCATGGTCATGTGGGAGTTGTCTGGTTTGTAGTGTGATTTAGGCCAGCTTAGATTTGCAGGTGTTATTATCTCATAAATTGTGTATAATGAATGTTTGTTGTAGCAACACATTTAAGTTTGTTAAATGGAATGGTAATTTACAAAAGACCAAGCAGATTTCGTTTCCTTTAAAACTAATTCCAGCTATTGCTTTTACTACTGTAATCTTTCATAATGCAATACGCAGGTGGGCAAATCTAGTACAAAAGTAATCAATTCTAGTAACTAATTAATAAGGAAGTTACTTGTTGAAACTCTATAACATAATAAATAAGATGTACTGAACTAGAAGTTTCAAATAATTTGTTACAATTTCCCCTAAAATATTGTTTCACCTTACTTCATACTCATCCACTGATGAAGCCACAACGTGGCGAAACAATGTTCTAAAGTAAACATAATAAATTATTCGAAACTTCTAGTTCAGTATACTTTATCAAGTCTAGTACGTTTAAAACTAATAGTTGGTACGTTTTTTTTTTGCTAACAATACTGTTTGTGGATAAAATTAACATATTATATTAGCACTTACGGGTTTACCTACTTAAAAATTATTGATACATGCTCTCTCCACTTTTTTCTTTGTTTGTTTGTGCTGTTTTTCAGTATTTCATTTCAGCTACTGCTATCTCCCACTTTTACCTTTAATCCAGAATCTAAGATCTACAATTGAAGGCAAGTAGATGTCTGTATATTACTTTAGGACATTTTCCCTATGCTCTACGTGATTAAATTTATAGTTTCCTTAAAATTACGATGGCTAAACTCATAGCATTATTAAGTTTAAGGTAGGGGTAAGATCTCTATTGTAGACTTCACAAATTTAGTTACATTTTTTACCAGCAGATTTGATCAGTATGCCTTGCTTGAACCCGATACCCTTTTTTCTGTAAGCTTAAAAGTTCGTATCTACCTACGTAACACTACTACTGTATTAAGATTTAAGATGAGCAAAGCGTTGGAAAAGCTCTAAAACGGAGAACCTAAACAGAAGCTTTGCTGACGGAAATCGCAAAATCGATTTCATTCGCGAGGAATACGTAAAGATAAGAGGTTGCGTGAATAGAAAATTCGAAACCGCAAAGCTAAACCCAGCAGGGGTAGATCAGCGTATTAGAATTCCTTGCAGTTCTCCTATTTTTTTCAGTACGCGTATGTGCATTATAAAATCTTAAAAACTGCTTGACTTAATTATATATAAAAGGGTTTCGTGGGCTCCGTATCTTGGGTTATAAGTGCTATATAGGGTATGCCATTCCTCTACCTTTAGTTGGGACTAGATATACAATTCAATGTAGATCTTTTTTGCTGATTACAAGGTAAAAATGAAGGCATAGCTAGAATGTAATACAAAGAATACCTATTAACTTAACAACACTTTGTACCTAATAGCTTTGTTTTGTTTGTAAACAGATGTGATGCAGAGCCTTCATTACTGCAGTAGTTGAGTGAGCAAGTTAATTAAGAAAAGTGTATCAACGGGGAAGCATTCACCTGGAAAATACAGTCGACGTATTTAGAACGGAATTGATTAGAAGTTCTACATTTAGCTTGAGGCTTATACTGTGCGTGGGTGAAGCAATTTAGACAAAATGTATTTTCAAATAAAAAGAAAAATTGGAGGCAAGTATACAGGATGTTCGATTTTTGCAATCCGCGATACACGTTTGGTTTTTGGATGTCTCCCTTCAATTCGTGTCAACTTTCTTCAATACTACCTAGTTTTTAAGATTGAGATAGTTTGATGTTCTTGCATTAACTAGGGTCTATAAAATGGTTATCGAAATCGTTGCCGTATTGATCCATGCCATTTAAATTTTTTTCATACTTTTTTCCCTCATTAACGTAATTTCAAATATGTAGGTTTGAAAAATTGTCACATATATATAAATTCGTTCGTCTTTCACATTTTAATCATCACCTACATTTCACATAATTAGTAATTTAAAATCATAATTAAAATTTAGTGTTACAAATATCGAGCATTGAAAAAAAGGTAAAAGAAACGAAAAAAAGACAGAAAAATATTCACATCTGACAAAAGAAATTCGTCTGAAAATAGCGATAAGAATATTGATTAAATGGCAAGAAGAAGCATACAAGTAATTAATAATTATTATAAATAATATAGTTTAATCAAGTAAAAACAACGGAATAAAAATTAAAAAAAAAAAAATTAACACGTCGATCACCAACGATTAGTTAACTAATCTGCAGTGTGTTAACTCTGTAAAAAAAAACCAGTATACAAGTACTGGCTTTCATTGCGGTTTAATGCTGAAATCTTTATTCAGACGTGACGCGACGACTTGTAGACTAGTCTGGTTGTATTTCTGAAGTGCTTCACTGTGCGTTATACGTGGTGCGTAACAGCTGCCTGTTTTATCTATTGATTTGGTTATTAACCAACTACCTAAAATATCTTTATACTAAATGTTGTCGTCTACACCGGGAGAGGAACGTCTGAACATGACCCGTACCAGGGAAGTGGTGAGAGAACTTCTGAAAGCTTACTTAGACAAGGACTATTGATTGTAAACGGATAACATCTAAAATAGTGTTAAAGTGGTAGAGAATATGATACAACACAAAACATATATCACTAGAACATGACGAGAAGAGAACTAACGATGAAAAAAGACTGGGAAAGCAGCTTATAAAAGAAAGGATCCTGTATTAGTAACTAACTGGAAAGATAGAAGATACGTAGGAATGATTGGTACCGGGCACAAGCATAACAATGTAGAAGTTGGGAATTGTGTCGTTGATTATCTCTGCTGTAGATCACTTCGATCAACTGCTCTCCTATTACTACACGCTAAGGGAAACTATTAGGTTGCTATAGAAACATTTCTTTCGGCGCATGAATATCACAAAAAGGATTTCTTCCATCCATGCATTAGTTGGATACGCTGCATAGAACAATAGAGTTGTCATTTTGTAAGGAGGAGCAGAAAATTGGGAGAAACTTTAAGCTAACAAAGGTTACTCCTATTTCGTTACTATAACTAAATTTTTGCGGGAATGGTTTACTTTATTTACTTTAAGTTTTAGTGTACCATCTTATATTCAGTTCTATCCGTAGCATTTTCAGCCGCTTAACTGTGTGCGGTTTTGATGGTTTTCCTTGCTACATATAGCATTTGCTTTGGCATGGTATGTATGTCCCTTTATTTGCTGAAACTTGCCAAATACGTTCTCTATTGTAGAAATTGTAGTAATTTCCGCCCAAGAGAAGTGGACTCGTATATACTGGGTAGTCTGTATATTCGAGGGAGAAAGAAATATATTTCAGCAAAACGCCGGAAATATATTATATTATTTGGTACAAATATCATAAATCTAATCGTCTATTATGTCTAGTTAAAGATTATTTTCTTCAATTATAAAGAACATGTAGTAAAAATGAACAGTTTTATTTATTCAGACGTGTACTTTTGTGCCATGTAAAATTGAAAGCTTACCAGTATTTCTGCAGCGGGTATTTCTTAATCTCTTTTTAATACTGAAGACTTAAAGACTTGCGTAACAATAAACTGCTTTTCGCATCAATTTATTTCACGACTTGTTCATTTGTCCAATAGATCAATCCCACCTTAATAAATCTCATATCTCAAACTAAAAGGAATAATGTGTTACTTATGCTTATTTTCCCGCTGTTATTACTTATATATAATTGTATATATTTAATAATATATTACTTCTGCAACAACATATAATGCTGTAGAAAGAGATAACACAACAAAACTAGGCATTTTAACAAACAACACTAAAGTACCGGCACACTCCGCACCATACAAGTTTAATTAATTAGTCCGTAGCACCTGTTTTGGTGGATCCCTCTCAACTGTACGACTGAATTATGTGAAACAAAGCTCTAACTTTAATACGCCTGCTTTATCCCTACATTTAAAAGAAGGTCAGTTCTTTCCCGAATCATTCAGTCGTATGGCTGATAATGGGGATCTACGCATCCTTGATATAGCTGTTTCAGATTAATGAATTAAAATTGTGCGATGTCCCCAAGTGTGCCCATGTTGTTTGCAATATTACTCCATAGTCCTTGTTTTCAGCAAATTTGAGACTGTTAATAACATAAGGTGGTTAAGAAATTAATGTTTTTGACAGTATATTCCTTATGCTAACTTTTCATTAAATTGCTTACTCCTAGGTCTGCTTTCCAAAGTCTTCAACAGACAAAATTATGCTTGTACGAGACATTACTAACTCTTCATGAATTTTCAGTTCTTTAAGTGGCTGTACTGAAGGACTGATATTTTTAAATGAACTAAATTTATTTTGTTAAAGGAAATACCCTTCTAGCAGCTATTTGCTTCGTTATCCAATTTTATTTCATTTTAAACAATGAACAGTAGTTTATTATACTTTAAACACAAAGGTATTTAAATCCACAATACTCACGTCTTTAGCCATTAGCCAAAAATCAAATTGATCAACTCGGGTTTATAGAGAAACGGTCAATTTCCACTCTGGTTATCTCTACCAATATACAAACCGCCGCACATGATATACACGTTTAGTGTTCTGGGATAATTGAATCTTGTAAGGATAAAGATCTTTAACATCTTCTGTGTGGTGGTTTTTGAAATTGTTAAGTTCTGTGAATGGTAGCAAGTCGAAATTATTGGACTCTCATCAACTCTTAATCACTGCCGCATTATCTTCGATAGATCGTCCTGCACGACGATGAATCGTAGTTTTCTTATTGATACACGACCCAGTTTCTTTACATTTCACAAAACTTCCCATTATCTCCGAACTGTTTGCTCGAAAGCTTCCCCGTATTTGAAATCAGTTTTAAACGCTAATTTGCGCTTAATGAGTTTTTTGATGAACAGTTACAGCTTACGTTTCAACTAAATTCATTTCGCGAAAGCATATTCTTTTAGTGAAAACGGTGACTTTACTGCCTGAAATGAACAAAACCTGTTGAGGTGTGTTAATATTCGAAACTTATAACTCACATTTCTCTCTTGCGCTTTGTAAACTGCAAAGAAATTGTCCTCTTGAACGGATATTAAACACAAAATATTTTCTCCGTTGAAATTTACGAAATCCCCATCGCTATTTAATTAAACTCTTCCAGGGCCGTTTCGAGAAGCTATAATTCGTTATTGCATTGACCTAATTACCTGATCGGCCCCATAAACGCCGAACCTAAACGCATAATTCTCGTAAAATCTAATTCCGCCTACTTAATCCAATTTAAACTAAACCATTGCCACGTTCAGCGAACATTTAAGAGTGTTTCGGTTTCCATTGCGCGACAAGGCTGATATACGTACGTGGGAAGCGGAACATGTGGCGACTGCAGTTCGCTAGTAATATTTGGGCGATAGCTTAACACATTTCGGAAAGTTTAACAAGAATTCGTAATGAGTAGCATTACGAGGATGCCGTTCCACAGAATCTATTTTGTTGATTAAAAGGCGGTTTGCAATGTGCCGTTTAGTGGTGTAATGTAAACCTTAAAGCATGATAGCTCTGCGTCGACTCCCGACAATGTTTCCGTTTTATTAATTACCCTGGTTCCTAAACAGACCTTACGATGACAAAATTAATGAAGATTTTTAGCATTGCCGTTCCATATGCTTTGCATGTGTAAATTAGATTTTATTTTAGTAGTTTAATTTAGCAACCAAATATAAACATAAAGATGATACCTTTGATACTAAAGAACAAAAACCTATTTTTCTATATTTAGTAAATTTTCTGTAACAGTTAATTAACTTATTCTGCCAATTGCATCATGTCCCAACCTAAGTCAGGGTAATACTTCATTTCACGAGATTTAATTCTTAATATTTAACTTAGATACAAGAAGCTTTGTCGTCATTAAGCTGCTTTTCCAGAAAAATTTCGCTAATTAAAATTGTCCTCCTTTAAATTCAGAGAAAGTCCCAAGTTTGCCATATACAATTCACATGTTCTTAGAAACTCTCTTAGTTTTCTGATATTATCCATTTCCAACTCCCATTTCCTTTGATAGACACTAACAGTACAATAAAATCCCCTAGATTGCAGATGATAAATTGAGTATTCCTTCAAATCGATTTTACTGTTGTCATACAATGTAATTCTTTGTTATATTTAATCCTACAATACCCCTTCAATTCGTTCTGCTTGTCCTCCGTAGCTACTATAATTTGTTATTACTAAAGATTTTGCGATCTCAAAACAAACTACAACGTAGAGCAGAATTGAGAGATATTTCGAGTTATTGCTGTTGCACCCCACAATAATGTATTATACGCTCAAATCCTTGTCATCGTTTATCGGTATAATAAAATGAAAGCTATATTTCACGCTAGAACTGGTTCGAGTTCTGGCCTTTTGACGAGAGTGCAGGATGCATTCTAGGGAAGCAATCTCCATTTACAGCGTCTCCGGTAGTATCCGCTAATTTGAAGATCGGACACAAAGTTTCAATTGATATGCACCGCAAGCTGCAGATGTTACCTGCTACTTTAATACTTTAGCTTTAGTTAGTACCTGAGAACCCCCTCTGTAAAAATAATTATAATTTCTTAGGATACGTAATTTTTTTGGTGGAAATCCTTGGAAATACGGCTAGACAAATATATTCGCGAGATTTCAGCTTTGAAACAATACTTATTCAACAGGGAATTAGATCATACGAATTCTTTTTCATTATTGTACTAAGGCCATTTCTGTAGGATGACGGGCTTGTGATCCCCGCATGCTTCAGAATGCAGGTGGGATTATGTCTTAGATAATAATGTTTGCGCCTTTAATCGTTAACATGGAACCATATTATATTTAGCAGGAAATATTGTAACAAAAAATACGAACATGTAGGAGCATATTTGTAGCAAGATTTAGGCTACTCATCAAACGTATAAGTACAGCTTTAGTTAAGTGGCGGTCCTGCTCTTTTGTTGACAAGTAAGGAAAGCACATCAGTCACAGAATAATAATTCGGCACATTGAAAAATTCTCTAAATGTAAATCACAAAGCGGCAATACTTATCTTCAGAATTAAACCTAACCAAAATTAATGAATTCGTACCATTCCAGTTTTGTAGTTTCGTTATCGCAGTATAAAAGAATTTTTTGTAATAATTTTAATTTACATTTTAAACCGTTTAAATCAGATACATGTAATTTCTGTGACAATATTAATACTAAGATAAAAATGAACTTCAGAAATATAAGATTGTAGAGTTAAAACTTAAGCTTGAAGTGCATCAAAACTGTATTGAAGAATCTAAAAGCATAGAGAATTTTCGAACCCGGGCTTTCGATTTAGAAAAGACCTTTCCGCTGCCAAGACACAAAAAGCGAATATAGAAAAAATAGAAGCAGAAGGAGGAGTACGGGAAATTGGATCTTCCTTAAAAGAAATACATTTGTATGAATGTTGGTTCACAAATTGAAAAACTTACTTGGTCTTTGTGCAGACTGAAGGTCAAAATCGATATATAAAATTGGTAATACTAGCAAAATTTTGCTGTAACAACATATTTGGTCAACAATGAGTTTTTAGGTTCTGACGTCAAGACATATGAATATGCGTCTTTCTCTGAAAAAGATTAAGTTAAATTTGTTGGTATCATTTCAAACTGAATAATGCAGACCTCAGTGATATAGAGGGGGCATTGAAATATCAACAATGATGTGTACTCCAGGGGAGTACATGAATGTTATGATATAAGTTGCAGAATGCACAAAGTGAATACTTATAGAAAATGTAAAGGGATGGTTTCTTTGGAATATCTAATTTAGAGAAAAATATTATAGGCAAGAAACTTCTTTCTTCTATCTCGCCAACTTGTTCTGTTTCAGGAATAAAAAAGATTAACTTGAAATTAAAGCAAGTATAGATGATATTATATCCAGAATATAACTATATATAAGAAATTCCTTATGACAAAATCAATATTTCGAAAAAAATTAAAAGAAGTTGTATTAAAGATACATTAGCCTCACTGTGGCCGGAAGGAAAGCCTATCTTCCAGGCAAAATCGGCAGATATCAAATCTATTTCACACCTTATTCCACACGATGCCTTGCCTTCTTACAGCAATTCAACAGTAGATAATACAGTACAAGACGATTTGGAGGGATTCAATGCTTTCCTAGATTTTGAAGTAGATGATGAGGGTCGGTTCCCTGGTAAAACGGAGATTGCCTATATGTTATGGTGGTGAAGCCAACGATTACCTATGGAAGCAGTAGTTTGATGGAAAATAGAAGAAACACAGCAAGTGCTTCCTTAGTTGCCATAGTTGCTCCTCTTTACCGCCGGAGCTTTATGCGAAGGCGAAGGTTATAGCTGCGATCTTTGCGCTGAAAGTCAACAGGTTGTGGCAACCTATTATTAAAGTTGGAGGGCACACTGACATTACGAGGATGGCTTTGGACCAACCTTCGTTACAAATGCTCGTGGGTAGTATGGCTTTTTACTAACAAATTGACAATGTCAGTACCGAATAGGAACTAAACACGGAGTAACTTCAGTGCCACTGATGACTGGTTGAGGGATGGGTCGCAATCCAGTCAAGGTACAGAAGCCGGTATTTTCTAGACAAGGGATATCCTTAAGCATGAGAAAGCACGCAACGGATTTTCGAGCAGAACTCCCAAATGAAACCTGTGCTGGGAGACTGCACGTCAAGGGAAATAAACATAATGACTGATAATGATGTGGCTATCAAGATAGTTATGGATCCCATTACTAGTTCGAAACTAGTACAGCATTGTAAACAGTTCCTTAATGGACTGGCACAAGGTAATAAGTTATCTTCGATCTAGCTGCCAGCACATGGAGATATTAAGGTCAATATAATAGTCGACAAACTATCCAAGAAAGGTTCTAAAAGACAGCTCATAGAACAATTACAAGGAATTACAATGGATTCCGCTAGAATGAAGATCTGGTTTTGGTTAAGTTAAGAATATGTAAAGAAATGGAGGTTGACCGAAGACTAGATAACCAATAGGAAATGGAAAAACGAATTTTTCTGTTGACGTAATTAGATGCGACAAAAAACAAATCAAGACCACTATCGAATTGTTGACTGGACACTGTCTCTTGATATGTGAAGAACTGTAGGCACTTCGAAACTACTCAAATATTTTCTGTGCGATATAATGGCTTTTATAGAGGACACTAGGATGCTTGAATGGGAATGAGAGTTTCATTGGAGACTATAAAAAGGGTATTAAGCTAAACAATCTGGAGTGTTAATGGCCAACCCAAAAGTATGAAAGTTAAGCCATTTTCCTTATACAATTCTCCATGCTTCTCCTAATATTTTTTGAAACGATTGAATGTAAAACAGAAATTTATCAATTTAGTTTTGTATGCGTTATGCTATGTAGTGTATTTATTACATTATTACACTATTACATTACGCGTATATTTACGTACGTCCAATATGTGCATATGTAGTTGTGGTTATAGTTTATGTCAGTGGGGATATTCATATACAAGCTTTTGAGTTTTATATTTATATTGTGTCTCTTGAAATGAAGAGTCGTGTCCAAGTAGAGCTCCAATTTTTGCTCGGATTTTAGTAGTAACAGCGTTACTTGATTTGATTCTATCAAAAAGTAGATCAGAAGATTTCTTTGCAGTAGCGTGGAAACAGTGTTTTATCGACGTATTAACAAGATTGTATTTAATAGACATGTAGAGAAGAATAATGTTAAATTAGTTAGTATATTACGGCTTCCGTGGGTGAAATATTAAATGTCGTGGTACCAAGGAAATCAACGTTGAATTAAGCTCGAGAAAACTGTAGGCAGATTTGCCTATTCATTCACGAATTGCAGCGATCAATACCCATTTCTTTTGTTAGAAGAGAATACATTCAATTCTTGAATAAAATTGCTATTTCATCGGCAATATAATTGTACGTTTACTTCTACGTAATTTTCAATTCAATGAGAAGCTCATGGATAAGAAATCGAATTCCCGGGTTGGTTATTTGGTTCCTGATCCGTATGAGTGATTACAGTGGAAAATTAATTTCGGGAAACATAATTGTAAATGGTGGAAAATATACTTTATGGTACGTTTGTTATATTCCGTAACAATGGGCAATATTCTTCCACACGGAAGGTTTCCTGTTTCTTTCGAAAACGTTGTTTTTCGTTAAAACATATTTTTTACTTCAATAACATCAAATTTGATTATTGTTTTAGAGAATTTTTGAAAAGTACCGAAAAACTGGAAAAATGTAGCACCTGAAAGTCCTCTTATAAATAAGCTATAATTAGTATTTTATAGAAATTTAATAAATCCATTGTTTGAATTAGGCGAGCTTTCGCTATTTGTGGTTACGTTTGAAACAGAACTAACCTCTTTGCGTTCATCATTCAAGCAATTTCTTTTACTTTTGACAATATTCTTTTCTTAAGTAAAATATAGTTTTTCAAATTTAAATTAATCCTCGGTTTAATTATGTTATTCAAATGCCAAAGTACAGTTGCATGTAACAACTCATACGTCCCTTACGTGAGTTCAATATGCCAATTAATGATTATTGGAGGGGGAAGAAGGGGTTATTACGATTTAGACAATTGATAGAGATAAAAGCAACATTTCATCGGTCCCCTCTATCGGGTTATCGGTACGTGATTTTTATTCAATCAGCACCAATAGGAGAGCATAGAATCGTCTCCCGAACATTGTTCTGCATCCCTTGGGATGAAGGACATTTCGGAAGGGTTATTGGTAACCTCGCGGTCGTTTCGCGAGCCTAAGGTGTTCATTACACTTTAGTTAAGAGGAAGGCAATGGGGAAAATTCGTAATCAAAGACGAAATGGTCGACCACAGGCGGCAAACTAATTCTAGAGATGGGTTCGTTGTAACGCTAGATAAACGAGTTTGGTAATCTGCTGTACCTTAAATAACCAACTCGTTCAATATCTGACGAAGAGGAACATAGAGGTCTATTTTGCATGCAAAATCACTGCTATATTAGATTATGTTTATGTTTATTTGGTGCTAGTACAACCTTCACTGGTACTAAATAATAAGAATTTTATTGATTATATTTGCAACTATGTATGTATGGTTAAGGCGGTAACCGATTCTAAAGAAATCAACAACATTTATTTTTGTTGTAGCCAAGGTTTGCTTTAAGAAAGAAGAAAAGGCTAAATGACAATAGCCACGTATCAGTATCGTGATTGCTTAGTATCTGCAGTGAGCCAAATGAATATTATATTGTGTATGTATTAGTTGGAATTTAATTCATAAGTCTACGTACACCCCCCACGCAGTACAGTATTTTTTCCCACAGTATCAGTGAAGCAATCGGACAGCGAAACTGCATATCTTTTGCATTTTCGCTGATGCATGCCGAAGTTGCAATTGCTATTGTTATGTTTAAAAAAAATAGATAAAAATAGATTAGTTATGTTATTTATGATTTATTTCAAGGAATATAGTACAAAGTTTTATTTCGAATTTCTGTAGATTCGACCTTCGACCTTCGAAGTAGTTTTACTTCGAAAGTACAACACACAGCTAAACATGTTTCCGTGAAACATCACTTGAGTTAAAAAGCATCGATTTCCTTGGCGCCTTTTCGCTCACCTGCTACCGATACCTTTTGTTTAAATAGTTACCTTGTTTAAAGTAAAATTATATCTCACTTAATTTCTTTTTGTTTTAATGTAACATTACAGATTCTAGCATGCTATTAGAGTTTGCGACCTAGCCTCAATGAATTGGTATTAATGAGTATCGGTAACCGTACAATAAAGTTCCTTAGCGAAATTGATGATCTATCATAAGGCCATATTTAATATTAGAACCTAATTTCTAAAATCAAGTAAACAGCATTTTTGCGCATGTAAGAAGAAGTTACATTAAATACGAGAATTAAGGACTTGGAGAATATAAGTTGCGATGTTTATACACATAGTTACCTACTGAAGTTATGAGGACGAAGAGACGAAGGAGAGTCACAAGAAGGGTCTCGGCTATATAAGGTGTTTCAAAATCGAAAGGGGTGACGGAGACGGTGGTGCTAATGATAGCAATTTTGAGTGCGTTATCCTAAATGTATTGAATATACAATTTCACTGGTAAATTTGTGTTTATAAGGGCTGCTATAACGTCTGCAGCGTTCGCCCGAATTAAAGGAACGTGTACTTGTTTGAAAGGCCTTTCAGCGCTGTTTAGAACGTCGCAATTTGCGCCACTCGCTGATGTTCAAACAATGCAATTATCTCTGAAAGTTCAAATGTAATTATATGCTTTCTTATGTTGCGTTTGAAAAGTTTTGTCAGGCTAAAGTAGTAGTGAAAACAACGTAATGATATCTTTTTTCTTTTTCCACGTAATAACGAAAGCAGTCCATTATCAATCATAACCTTCTTGTCAGTTACAAATACCTATTTAATAATATTGAAATCTGTTTTAGTTTACCACGAAACCAAGAAATGATAAGATTTATTCTTTCACGTACGAAATTTTGTCGTATGGCTACTTATTTTGTATTATTTTTCTATTAAATGTAACAAAAGCTCCAAGATATTGCCGGTCCTCACTCCTAAAGGGAAACGCAGTTATATTTGTATATGTTCAACAATATTCCTTCAGCTGTGAAGCTGCAGATATGAAGTCAAGCAACGGTAAATTTCATATACATAAGGCCAACACTATACCCAAACAAAAAAAAGCTAATTCATGGGAAGGTATAACGCGAAGTGTGATACAAGTACGGAAAATAAATTTACCTTAACAAGTTTTGTATTATATATAATCCACTTCGCGTGCATGAGCTTAGACGAACCTTGCATTTAATTTTATGACGTTGACGTTTATAGCTCTTCAAAAACAGAGAGGGTTCAGTGCCATACGCTACTAGAGCCCGACGCTTTCATTCCAAGGGTCACGTAATAAACGGGAGAAGAAATTGAACACGTTGTTTGTAATAAGAAATGCTCGGCTGGGAAAATGTTCCAAGATATATACAGGATGTTCAGTTTGAACCTCGTTCTGTGGGTAACTCTTTTGTTTCCAAAGATACAAGGACGGTTAAATTACAAAACAATTGTTGCCGTAAATTCAGAATCTCATATCAGAAAAAACAATTGAGTGTACTAGTTCACCGGAAACTACTTCAGCTTTGGTTTTTTGAATGAAACACTTTATATCTTTTTATATTTTCGGAATCTACGAGTCATTCTGCATCTGAATGCATCATCTTAAAGAACAAATGCTTCCACTTCTTTTTGTTTCAAATTTGTTGCCTCGATCCAGTAGTTTATGATAATGAAAAAGTGGACATTTTGGAAATGTACTTTCAGTGCAACAAACATGTGGAGGAAGCTTAAAATTTGTATTTTCCGGAGACGGAAATCCCAAAGAGAATGTATATTCTATGTCGGAGCAAAGGCTGAGAGCCAATCAAGAGAAGGAGAAGTTGATATTGAGATAACGAAAAAAGCGGAATTAATATATTGTTAACTTTGAGGTCCATCAAAGGGCATCAATTAGAGCAGCTTATGTTTAAGTATTAGGACAGTGCTATCCTAAGAAAAACAAATCTATTCCTTATAAAATTAAACCAGGGCAACATCTACACCCAGGTGATCACCAGGGGCTGTTGAATCGACCGTAAAACATTTTGGACAGAGTAATATGGACGGACGAATGCAATCTTTCTAACAATAGAATGCACAATTGGAAAAATAATTACTATTGGTGAATATAATTATGCGAGATGTTCGTTTTCAACAAAAATTTAGTTATAATGTTTGGTGCGGAATCCTAAAAGATATGTTTTCATAGCTTTGAAAGCATGCTTAACACTGAACGCTACCTAGAGCTCTCAAGACTCGATCACATATTGAATGATATACTACTTCAGGAACGGAAGAAACCTATATTTCGACAGGATGTTGCTCTAGTTCGCAATGCGCCGTGAGTTGCAACATTTTAAAATGAGCGGTTTTTCAATAAATGGTAATGAACTCGTGCGCCGTTTGTTTGGCCTGCGAGAATGCCAGACTTTGCACCCTAGGACTTTTTCTTGTGGAGCTACATATGCTACAAATGATCAAGGTATAAACTATTCCGAAAAAATATAATTAGCCTTACAAATTTTTGATTCTAGTGATTCATAAGTAGCAACGTTTCCATCGTATCATTTATGGATGTCTACCTATTGTTGCGATAATTACATTAAAAGTGTACGTACTTTTATTTACTATAGTGACGTTCACATATTTAATTGTATATGGTTGCATGTTCGCAAGTTCTTGGTTTACACAAGGATGGTAACATCCCTTTTTGCTAATGAAACAGTTTACTTAATGCGCAAAATAAAACTCACAATTTTAAACTCAAAAAAGGAACTCGAAAGCTGAAGATTTAAAGCTATTAGCCAAAGGCGAAATGTGTTATCTCGTTACAGCGATTGCAATGATTAAATCGATTCTAGCAGTGAATGAATTGGAGTTGAAAAACTAGCACAGAATAAAAAAGCTGATTAGTCAGGACAAATGAAAATTGATTTAAATCAAGTAGAGCATCAAATGCGACAGACATAGAGTGGGCAAAAAACATAATCTCCATAAAACCTTATTTACTGCGAGACAAGAGCTTAAGCTTGGCTTGCCTGTAGAGGGCGAGTCCAGAGGACTTTTTAGCATCACAGCAAAGGATGAACGATTTGATTTACTGGGTAAGGACGCATGTGTCTATACTGAAAACGTATTATTTGATGCCGTTCATCGGCTAAATCCGAAAATAGACCTGTGAAAACCCGCTGATAGAAGACAGGTTTCAGATTCTTAAGGTTAACCAGTACTGAGGATCCGATAATACAGCGGACATTGGAATTCATATACTTTTGTTCGGTGTCCGTTCGGCAACACCGCTAGCGTGCTTTTGTTTTAACTTATACTCGGAAAACATTAATAAACTAAAATGTACTATATACGGCATCATGACCGAGGCATCTACTTATAGATGGAACTAACGTATAAATGAAGGCACTTGGGACATACAGGGCCATTATTGATCTTGTCAGTGAAAAACAGAAATCCGGCGCTGATATTATTTGTACTTATTACTCCAAGAAATTGTGTGAATTAAAACTTGGGGACGATTCAGTGTGGTAAGTATGCTAGTTAGAAGCTGGTAAGTGTACCGAAGCAGAAGACGAAGAAAATAATTTCATTCAGGTGTTATACGACGGAAACAAAACCCAAATTACTTCTTCTGGTTTTTAAACAAAAACCTATATGCCAAATAACGTGAACTTGTTTACCACGTGCTATAAGGAACAAAGGTCCAGCAGTAGAGTGACACCCTTTGAAAATCTGCCATAGACCTAACTATAATATTTTCTTTGGCGATTATCTAAGTGTAGCTGCCTTATCAAGATGCATATACATTTTGGTGAAGGAGCCAATCCTCCATTTCTTAGCGTTTATGAGATGCAAATATTAAGTATATTAAATAGGACAAAACCTACATTCGAGGGCAGTCCGAAAAGGTACACGCCTCAAAATGAAAATGGCGTTCTACTAAAATTTCGTCATATTGGAGACACTCAGCTGTCGTTTAACAGTCGTTTGTGCTAGTCGATGTTGGTGTTTTTGTAAAAATAGAAAATTCGAGTATAGAGCGTCATTAAATTCTTGAGATGAGCGCTGTTTACGGGAACTCTGCATCATCATTTGCCACGATAGAACTTTGGGCGGCTGAATTTAGACGTGGTCGTACCTGATTTGTTGACGATTAACGCTCTGGGTGACTAAAAACTACAATCTCTACCGATATCATCGGAAAAGTTTACCAAATTATATCCAAAGACCGTTAGTGAAATAGCAGATGCGATGGGCATCGTGTTTGTCACGTGTGTATTGATTGAAATTTTTTGCGCGTGCAGGGGTTGAATCGGCTCCGAAAAAGGCGAGCCTGTTCTATATACCGGAAAAATCATGGCAACTGTTTTTAGTGACAGTCATGGAGTTATGTTAAGTGAATGTATTGAGAAGGCAAATGATTTCCTTGATAATCTTCGTATTATATTTATAAGCTACCCAGTAGCTAATGTGCTAACACGTAGACTAATTTATAACGACTGCCAACTACCCTTCTCGTAGGACACCAACGTCTCGCAATCAAAGACCTACGCAAATGTCCACCAATTTGAAATTTCGATGTAGTGTCAATTAGACAAACAACATTTATTTCTTTTCCGTCGATAACGCAATAGAACCATAGATGGGTGACAGTTTTGCCGTTGTAGGTCTGCTGAACTGAAACGTAGACAAATACGAAGTTCGAATTTTACCACCTTAAAAAGTGGCTGTCACCGAAAGACGTTATCAAATTGAAGTGTCTACAACGGCTTAATTAGGAACAAGAACGGTGTAGGCATTTCATCGTTATACAATTAGAGTCTGGCCGATTGCTATGAGGATTTTTTGCGATGAACTTTTACTTAACAGGTGCTTTTTTGTTGTGTAAATTATTTTTATGATTCTGCTTAAATTTGTCGATGAAAGCACTAGTTGCGCTAAGTATAATAGTAATATAAAAATTATAGACCAACAATTTTTTTTTTTTGTGATTACTTTTTTATATTCACAGTGCTTTTATTTAAGTAATGTTATCGCAGGAATATTCACCAGTATCTTTTAGAATCTCCACCACATAGAGGGTCGATCTAAAACTTCTTCATACCTTTAGTGGATGGTGGACGATCAAATTCCTACTTTACATTTTCGTTTAATGTCCAGAATGGTATTAAATAATTTCTTCAGTCTTAGCAATAATTTAGTAATGTTGTATTTTTCGTGTGTACCAGTTTCTAAATGAATAATTTTACATCAGCTTTAGAAGCTTTTTGGTGATTTTTTGAGCGGAATTAGTTATATCTGAAATTATTACCGTTACCGTATAGAGTTCTCAACTTCAACGGGGCCTTTCAGAAACATAATTAACCGTTATCAAACTTTATGTGTATCTTTATGACGTTACAGTACGACTTTTCATATTCCCAAAGATCCATCGCTCTGTTGGTTGTCCAAGTTACTCCGAAAGCAATTCCGAGCCTAAACATAATTTCTAAACTTTTGCCATGGCGACAAAAATATTTAGTTTACTCTTCTCACTATTCATATTAGATGTACGTACATGTTGTCATATATCCCTTCTACGCAAACGACATATGGATTTTAATTTGGCTACTTTTGCCTAAACCCCCATTTAATATTCGCCGGTGAAAAATTATTCTGATGTACAGTTAAGCTTTTACATAGAATTGCACCAGAGACTTGTTGCCGTATTATATGCACATATGAACAAATATATGGGCGTAAGGTTTATTAGCCTATTCTGGTGGGCTCAAATACGAAGTCTAAATTGAAATTTATTTTTATGGAAGCTTTTATCGTAGTGTATACGGCAAGCATAATATTGTGCACTTTTTTACTGTCCAATATCTGCGAGTACGAATTTCTGTTACGATTTTGGTGTAAAGAGCATTATCAGGAAACGTACCTTCAGATTCAGCTTTTTAATTTGTAGTATAGCATGGAGCACATTGTACTTTAATATTAATAATGCGCCACAGATAAATTAATAAGTGAAGGCAGGCACTTTAGGTTTTTATCACCCCATACGGATATATAGGATGGGACTGACGATAGCTGTAACTCATGTGCGGAGTAAGCAGATTAGCTATGATTGATATGATTAATTTATAAAATAGAAATAGTTTGTAGTAGATTTCACAAAAGGATGTAAGTGCTATGCATTGAAATTAAACGCGAAGCGGTGGCATACTGAAACGCTAATCACAAGGCAAGCTATAGATACATAGATGTGTAGATGTGTAGATGTGAAGTATGTAGTACAAAGCGTAATAACATAAACAAAGAGGAATAATAGTGGTAATTTACGCACGGAGCGCTTAATAGAACCTAATCGCTAAAGCTCGCCTGTCAAAAATTCATTATATGTATAGTAGACGCTGCTCATTAACAGCGATTTTAGTTGAGTATGTTATATTAAATAGAATCCTTTCGAATACTGTGCAAATCGGGCTTGTGTTGTTTTCTATATCAGGTGTCATCTGATTGTTGCGCGTTGTTTCTTTTGAAACATGCTATTCATTATTAAAGAAACATTTTCTCTCCAAAAAAAAAAACACGCTTTGAATTAAGAGCTCTGAGCTCGTTGAACAACTCCCGGTATGGTTCCGATTAATCTTCTTAGTGCCCGGGATATTGTTCCATTCTTGTTGAAGAATATTCTAACAATGTACCTGCAGTAGCAGATGTGAATTTTTTTAGCAAACTGTTTAGGGACATGCCTGCATCGGTTGAAGCATGTAATCGAGTCAGCGCTGGCTGAACATAGACTGGAAACTGGCAGCCAAATTCAATCTAACTATACTTTGGGCCGTCACTACGTCTAAAGAAAGTGGTAAAATATAAAAATATACTATGTATGTGCACAGGTATCAAAGGCCAGCACTCTGTAAATCTCATTAAGTCAAAGCGTAAATATAAAGTCTTTTTGACTATGTAATTCTGCATATCACTGTATTATTACACAGGGTGTCCCGACCTTCTGGAAATGTAAAATTACGTCAATTACGTAAACAGTAGTAAGTTAAAATGTTTTGACGACATACTAGATATCGGGCGTTCAAGTTGTTTCTGGTGTTAACACTGCTTGGTTATCATGACGGCAGTAAACGAAACATTTTGATATTGTTATTCTTAATTGTTGATTCAACATTTTACTGATAGTAGAATGTACTTAAAAACGTTGATGGATATGATTTATGTATGAAGTTGAAGATAACGCATGCATTCTGGAGTGCATCGCTTAGTGCAGAACAGCTTTTACAAACGATTGCGCGTATATTCCGTTGGGAGCAATTAGATATTAAATCGATGCAGATATATTTATTACTCTATTAATTTCCACTAAAACATCGATTTCCTTGTTCTTGTTCGCAAAGAAGGTGCAATGAGATTGCAAAGTGTTTCAGTAACGTCAATTCTTATTTTTAATTTAAGAAATACTTTCAGCTGAAGTATCGTACTGGTTAAAATACGCTTTCACTTTCTATATATTAGGAAGACCCTTTTTTACTTAAGCTAGAGATATTCTACGATTGTTAGTGCTTTATTTGCTGTTGTCATGGTAATCAATCTATATGTTAGCACGAGAAACCATTTGGATGCAATTTCCAAAGACAAAGCTTTCCTTCGACTGGAAGTAGCTACCGAGGCTCAAAGTTTGAAACAGCAAACCTTAATTTAGTTACTTTTTGTTACCCCTCTCGTGGTACTAATACCAAACTACCACTTAGATGCCATACCCAAATGCAATCCAAAAAAACCTCTTTTACTTTCAGTATTTCTCTTAAATAAAATGTACATAACCTGCACTTATTAAGCTAAAGTAAAGTTCAGCTTGAAACTGCATTATCGCTTCTCCTTATGAAATTGTAATTTATACGTTATATATAGGGCGGAAATGAGTACCACTATGTTTCTTACATGGTGGTCGTCGCTTGCGCTCGTGGTATAAATAAAGAAGTAGCGTTTGCTGGTGTACTGGAGGTGACACAGAATACACCGGTTAATAAAAGCTTCCTTATTTTTAGTTTACAGAATGTATTTTTCGTGCAATACACACCTTTTAGATAATAAAAGTAAAAAATACAAACGGGTTAGGTAGCATCCACAATCTCAAAATTCAAGGTATAAAAACTAAAGTATAAACACAAACCAAACGAAATTTTTTTCATTTATTGCAACCCTTGAGAAATTGAAACGAATTTGTATAAAATAATTTCAAGCGACGCCGCTTTTATTAAAAAACACCCATCCTTTGGAGCTGATTTCGCAGTATCCTCACGATTGGAATTCGAAGAGGATTTCTTACGACAGATTTAGTTTCAATAGACTAGTAGGAGTAAAAGAATTTTTTTGCCAACAATTTAAAATATTGAAAAACATTTAATACAATCATTTTAAATTTTAGCTATCGGTAGGTTTGAAATTGTTTTGAAATAAAAATTTTGTAAAAAAAGATACTATTTCCCGGATGTAATAAATATATACTTTATTTATATACTTTGGATATTAAAATTTCTCTTACTTTAATTTTAATTTTGGTAGTAATTGCACTAATAATAACTAATTAAAGACATACTTTTTATGTATTCTATGAATAACTGAAATTAAATCTAAAGTTATAGCTTTCTAGAAAGCTCTTCAATTATTATAAATTTGAATATATGCTGGAGTACTCCAGAAAATATACAAATTTTCCGCCTAACGGTTTCCGCATTTCAATGGAAGTAAACAAATGATGTATGCGTAAATGGTGCTAGGGGAAAACTGTATCACCCTATGTATTGGAATATTTGTATTCCTGCAAAAATGTTGTTTATGTAAGATTGGTTTCGATTGCCTGTGTTTGTTTGAATACAAAGCATATATTTGTGTCTTATATAATGGAGAAAATTTTATAAAATTTGTTTGTTTTTCTTTTCGCCAAAATTCTTGGGATAGCATGGTACCGAATTTTAAGAAGTATAAGGTGCATGGTATTGTCGTGGAAACTAAATTCATGGTTTTAATTCTGATATCAACTTATTTTAATACGTACCTAACATGTTTTACGCCATTTTTGGCTATTGAAAAAACATTGCGGCATACACAACGGGAGAGATTACGAATCGCAATGCATAGGGATTTATATTTGGGAAAGTATATTTGAGGAAGTATATTTGTATGTTTGTCACGTAACTCTGTTGCTCCGAATTGCAATAAGATTAAATTTTACTTTTGTAGATCTTTACACTAGAGCCAGCGAATTCTCCATATGAAAAGTTTGAAGTATACCCACATTCAACTGGAACAGAGTTTATTATTCGGTGGATGCTTTTCCTGATATTGCTGTTTATCTATTCGTTCATGTGGACCTTGGTATTCTATGAAAAATTGGATAAACACCCTACCCTTTCGGGCTTCTTATTTTTATTTTTTTCATGGGCAAGTAACATGCTATCATTTCTAGGCAAATAAATTTCTATCTGAAATAATCGACAAGGAATATATACGGAATGAAGGTTATCCTATTACCTTATTTTGAAGTTGTTCCCTTCTTCCCATTATCTACACTCAACAAATTGAACCAAATGAAGTCAACATAAATCTTCCTACGTACAGTCTTGTCGGAGTTGTTGTAAACTTGATGTCCGGAAGACGATATGCAGGTAAATGTGAATAGAAGAAAATGAGATTCCGTTTTTAATAAGTATGTTCCCACGAGGATCGTGCTAAAGTAGATAGAACAGGCGGCCTTGGCAGACTTTTCAATTCCGTTTGCCCTTCAAGCGCACGAAAGTGTTTTGATTATACAAAGAAATCTGAATAATTCAATATTATCTGTGTACGCAGTGATTTTTGTATTCTATTCAATTACATTGGGTAAATTCCATTTTATAGCTATAATTGAAAATACCCTACCCCACCACGTCGACAATTAAGTGTGAGTAAAAATCGCCAATCGTGGTCGTCGCAACGATAGTCGGAATAAGGAAGCAATACTTGTATTAGGAGAAAGAAAAGTGAAATTGTAGCGTGGAAGTCAAGAAGGGAACTTGAAAAGCTTCAGCAAAATGTTTGCAAAGGAGTAGTCCACTTGACGATGGTTCAGCACATTTTGGAAAATCAACGAAGTGGACTTTGATTTGCTTGACGACCTCTCACTTTCACTACTCTGTATTACTATTTATCCCTAAAACTAAGAAAATCATCTTCTATTTCACGGGTTTTGTGCTTACAAATGATGATTCAAGGTGACACTCACCGATCGCATTGGGCTAGTTTGATAGACTTATGGAAGACGCATTTAGGGATATGTAGTTTTATTTATTTTTATTTATAATAACGATGTAAATTGTAAAAATCAGATGTAGCTCCGCACAAACAGAAAGCGGCGTTTTACAACACTCGGTGGGTCCTACAAATCTGCCAACATTCAATCCGATCGATGAGTGTCACCTTGGAATCTTCCCTTGTTTGTAGAATAGATCTGGGTAAACGAAGTAGCACCAGTTATTCGAGATTTCTGGTGACATCGGATGGGTACCAGCAGGAAGCCTGGCAGAATTCTGCCGGAGGACATAACCTTATTTTAATAACAAGGCTTATAAAGCACAATATGTAGTAGCAATTTATCTTTCTTATTCCGCACAGAATAGCTAAGAAATATCGCCCATTATTCTCATTTGGTGCTCGATCATTCTTACGATTATAAATTGTATAGAAACGTTTAGAAAGAGGATTACGTTACTTGTGTATTGTTAGTTATTTGTCTTTGAGGCCACAAATATTCGATATTACGTAATTTGAGCAGCAGCCGTGCAGTACGTTAATAATAATAATAGAGTGAAAGTATAAATTAGCGAAAACTTCGTCGAGGGAACGGTGGTATAATAACCTTCAAACAACTGCGTTAGTTTTGACGTTACAACCGATCCGTCAAAGGTAACATAGTAATGGTGTCAGGAAGCTGAATGAGGAAATGTGAAACTATAGACCACAACAGTATCAAGACAAAGGCATTAAATATGTTAATATACAGTTAACTGAGAAAACCACGATAGTGCAAAGTATACATCACTGTTCAAAGGCCAATGTCCATACCCAAAATGAACAGGTAAAACAACATTTTTTAAGCCATCTAAGGACTAATATGAACGAATATGAATATAAATTTCTCAAGAGATAGTTCAATGTGAGGGCTATCTGAGTCTAACGCCCAGTTTCATAATAAATTTAAAGTGCCTTAAATTTGAATGTCAACTTTAGCCATTGAATTAACTAAGGTTACAGTGTACTTTAGATTTAAATTGATAAGTAAATTCATTATGAAACCAGTCGTAAAACAATCTAATCGGGTATAAAGGATGCTAGTAAAAAAAGATACCACATCTAGTGATGCGACGATATAGTTGTCAGGTAATGCTCCTCCACCCTTGATTTTATTCAAAAAATCAACAGTATTTAGTTAATATGTTAACAATATAGTTGGATAGATTGCATAGGAGAGTTCACAAAGATTAATTAAAGAATTAAAGGACAATCTTATGGATTTTTGGTAGACAACAAAACTTTGAACATACACCATAGTGACAAGTTAATTTTCTATATATCTCATAACCAATATGGTTTATGGCCTATTGATAAGGCCATAAATTAACCATTTATACTGGTGATAGCATAGAAAAATCCTGATAAACATTTTCTAAATTTTACGAATGATTTCAATTGGCACGTCCGACAATAACTTAGAACTAGCAGACAAGAATCTTCACATTGTAGTTAAATATTGCCTCCAAGTATGAAGAGAATATGTTTTTTTTTAATTCACTGAATTCATTTACTTTCTTTTCTAACTTTATATTCTACATCCACATTATCCTCTATTTATGGTGAACTTGACCGTACATCGCTAACAGTGTTTATGACATTGAATGCGCTGACCGAGCGCTAGCAATTCTACGTTATTCCGAGGTCTCAAGTGCGTGACGCTACGGCAGCTAACTAACGCCGTTTATTGAGCGTCTGGTATTTTCCCTGCATTCTACGAATATAAACCCTATTCAACGACCTACAAAGGTTAGTAGTGGATTTATATCTTACGAAAGCTCCTTTTATTTTACCTTTAAATGTGCGCACATGTTCGCAATAACACTTAGACTACGTCGACTGAAGTGTGCATCTTTCCGAGTTAAAGACATCTAGCATTACATTATGGTTTTTCAGTTTAAATATTGCTTTTATCTTATTGATTATATAAACTTTAAATCTGTAAACAATATAGGTTGCAAGAATTACATATAGTGCTACTACTACCATCAAATTATATTCTACCTCAACAAATTCATTTTAAAATTTCGCACGCGGTGTGCAATGCAAATAAAAATGCATTGACTCCAAGTTTAATTACATTAAAGTTTCATTCGTTGTCATTTAATTTTATTGTAAATGGCTACATAAGATTGCTGTAGCTAAGGTCATTATTGCTAACTATTTGCTGCGATCTAAACAACATACTCTAAAGTTGTATTACTTTCTATTGCAGTAATTATCTTTCCGGTATGCAATCAGATGCTTTTAATTATATATCACAAACGAAGATAGCAAGAGGTTGTTTTAGATTACCGAAAATTACATTTCCACAGTGCCTTACGCTTTGCACATTGCACAACTAGTAATTGGTAGTTAGCAGCCGGTAATTACACAATAAAATGCAGATTTTGTACTAGGTGACACCCAAAAGTTGCCGAAATGTAGCAATAAATAAAATTAATGAATACCAAAATGTCAGTCACTGCCATTACTTTTATCAATCCCGGCGCCTCTACGATAAAGGAGTGCTTTGTTCAGCAGCTGTCTAGAAACATTCGCATATATAAGTGGAGAAACCAGTGAATATTATTAATTCAAATTAAAAATAAATACACCAGCTTTAGTAACTCCTTTTTGGCTTATGGAAGATGACGAGGATGAGACTATGCCACTATGCTTGGCAATATGACCTTCAGTGTAACTAGAGTAAGGTTCTCGAATTAGATGCTCTGTAGACAAAAAGTACAGTTTGCAAATACTCCCAGACTTTGTTAACAATATCTAAGTAACCTCTAATTTATTAAATAAAGTGTCATCGGAGTATGTGCAAACATTGCTGTAGATTTGATAGTATCAACACTTATTTTATATATAATTTTATATACTGTGAAATATTCACTTAACCATCTGGAAATCTAATGGTTTGAATGGATAATAGTTTGGTGGGATCTGCTATTAAGGCTCCAGAATGAAAACAAAAGCAACACAATGCTTTAAATGACTTCAAAACAGAACTAATTTTACTATGAACCGAATATGAGCAAACAATAAAAAATAAAGTCTAGATAAAATTCTTGTTCTTCAGTTCAAAAAGAGACAGTGACATGATAATTCCTATTCACGTTCGTCATTTTTATTACATTCGTTGCACATGTGACAAACAAATAGTTTTTTGACATGATGGAAATATTGTGATTTTCTGTCCCAACTGCGTGGACAAACTTCACATCGTCTTCTTTTTGGCGTGTCATTTGGATTAGCAACCAGGCTACCAGGTTGCTGTCCACATAAATCTTTAGAAAACTTTTTGTTTTACAGTCGACGTTTAGTTCTTTTCCCGAACAAGCGATGCGCTTGTATATTTCGGTTTTCGAGCTAATGTAATAATTTAATAATATTAAGCATCTACACGAATTCCAATTCATTTTCACAATAAATTTCGTGCAATATCCAACAAACTACATCTGAATTGAATTCCATTCCATTAAACTGCTACCGTAATATGTGCAGTAAAAGCTTCACATATAAAGTACGTGTCTACTAGACGAATGAAATTTATCTGACAGCCTACAGTTTCTATATCGGCGTCTCCTATTTACCACATCAAATGGTTTCTAGGAAAAAGTTGACAATGATAAGAAGCGCTGGTATATAAATATAGAAATGTATAGAAACTAGTGAACGGAATTTAATGGTGTTGAATCACAATGGAACCAAAGTTTTTCTAGTATTATATACAATTTTCTTGTCTGAATGTACCTCTATAACTTCTGTTTTCTTCTTTTTTTGCAGGTAAATTGACGTGCAGAGTAGAACGTATTGAATATCGCGTTCGCTATGGGTCCAACGGTAGCGCTGGAAGCTATTCAAACGTTACTATTCGAGTCGAACTTCACACTATCGCCGCCGTACCATGGTTTAGAGTATTCTAGCGCTACCGAGTCTGTTGCTTTCGATGCCGACAAAGGTGCGCTATACAATCAAACTTTAAAGAAAGTAAATACCAGCGCAATTGCGGTCTCCAACTCCGTTATCGTTTCGTCGACGGAAGGCGTTTTCGAAAGTAAACTTATCATACCTCTGTACGTTATTATCTTTTTGCTGTCCGTTATTGGAAACTCGCTGGTTCTAGTGACCCTGGTGCAAAACAAGAGGATGCGGACAGTTACTAATGTTTATTTACTAAATTTGGTAAGTTTGTTTGCGTTTGCGATAATTCACGTGTCTAACAACTTCATAAATTAGGTGAAACTAGTTAGGCGAGGTATGTCCTCGCTGAATGCTTATGTGCATTGTTTAGAATTATATTTATGACTACGAGAACTAACTGCAGCCAGTATTATAGTTAAGAGGCGTTATCTGGACTGTAGAAGCTTAAACAAAAGATATAACTCTTGTTACTTTTATATGTCATCTACATATTTTAACTCTTGCTGCAAAATCAAGTTTATTTATTATACTTCATATAGCTATAAACTCAAATATGTTATTTTATTTGTTAATTAGTTTACTTGAAAATGAGATAGAATTTCAGATTTTGCGTTGAAGAGACAGTTACCCATTCTATTCATTTACTCTAGGGAAACTCTTGGAAATTCTTGGAAACGAAGCAAGTCCGAGGCCGAGTTCCTAGACTTTTAAAAATAATATCCTTTGAAGCCATACAAATCCACTCTTTCTCAACAATGGAAAGTGACTTTCTTGCGTCTTCATTTAGCTTCATAGGAACTATTGCTGGTAGATGCTTATCTCTTAGGATTTATACGGTTACTGCAAACGGTATTAAATCCTAATAAAACAAACTAAATGTTAAAGAACCATTTCAAAGTTGCGTTTCTGGGTGGTGTTCTTTGTATTTCGAAGTATTTCCTTCGAGTTTTAGCATTTTAGAACATCACAGAAGAGCACCCTATCTCAGCACACAGAGTACATTCTCGTATGTCAAAAAGTAACATATTTTGCTTAAGATTTTATTAATTTGTGGCAGTATTTGTTCAATACAAACATATTTTGGGCTATGCTCTCCGTAATTATCGCTTTGCTTTCTAAATCAAAATTGCCAATGTATTTAGTGCGTCTCAGAAATCTTATGTATTTTTCAAGCTTTTAGAAACAATATCCGTGTTGAATACCAGACAAATCCTCTCTTTGCTGAAACCTTCTTGCATTTTAGTAATGAGCTTCTCATTTTTTAATTTACTTATTTATTTATTTGTTTACTTCAGAACAAGACAAAAAAACTACGGTAAAATTCAATGAAGTTGAAGAATAACAACAGCAGATATCTCACAGTAAGCGGCGCATATAATAGCTGCGAGAATGTCGAAAACAATAATAAAACTATCAATCGCGCGTACAGTTTTAGCAGGTAAAGCGTTAGCTGATTAAATAACACGCCGTAAGTACATGCGAAAATGTGGTGTGCGTCGTAGAAACATTTGTAGCGCACAAATCACAATTCGTATCGTATTCAGTAAATCCCTATTATCGAACAAACTATGCACCCGGTTACCAAAACAGTTTACATGAAACAATTTTTACAAACTGCTTAAATCTAATAAAACGGATACCTTCTCAATTTTCTGCTGAGCAGTTACTTACGATGCACCTGTTAACCATGCGATGTAAGAGATAATGGTAAAGAATGGCGAGAGAGTGCAGCTGAACACCGCAGCCCGTTTATTCCATATAGGGAATAAGCCTGCAGAAACGAGTGCGCTTCACGAAGTTAGCAGAGGCTAGACAGATTCGTGTTTTGTCGACTCTCGTGGAAACAGGTAGGCAACACGAACTCATTCTCATGAGATGAATAAACACGAGTCTGTCTAGTGGTTGTAAATTTCTGTCGCTTGCAATCTGTGAAGTCTGTAAAACTGTGTTGCTTGTTTGTTCTCTTTGGCTCTTTAATATTTTTGGTGGCGTTTTAAAAATTTGTCTTTCAGACATTGCAAACGTTATTCTTTCATAAAGAGAGTAGTAAGTACGACGTATTAAGCACAATATTTTAGCTAAACTTCAACTACGTACTTTATCTTTATAAGAATTCAGAAGGTATCGATACGGACGAACAAAAAATATTTACGGTAGTTGATGATCTGCTTTGTTGGTTAAGAAGTTTCACGATCTGTCTCACAGATTTCGGAACATTGTTGCTGCATTTACTTGCATTTATCAACTTCCTGTGTCGCTGTGGGATTATAAATTTCTTTTTCGGCAAATTTTGAGAACGGACATAATCTTATCAATTTAGTTCATAGGTAGGAGGATGAGAGAGGAGATGAGGCAACTCATGCTTTTTTCCAGCCTACCTTCTTCTGGTTGCTTAAGTTACTTGGAATTTGGAAAATGCTGAACTATACCTACCTTTCTTCCCGTGACGACCGTTTCACTTTTCGCTGACTCATCTCGAGAATATACAATAAAGAGCCCAAATAAATAGTCAGTATGCCTGATTATCAATACAATTATAACACATATTTGGATACGCAAATGAAGTAGGGATTTGAAAAGTATTAGCATAAATAAATCAGGAACCAAGTAAAAAAACACACAATTTCACGAAATGCTAGTAGAACTAGTTAGATAGTAGCGGTTTAGCTTTTAATGAACAAGTAAATTTACCCTCTCTACCGGATACATTTCAACTGACGATTGCATATGGACGGTTCCCCTGAATCGCCAAGGCGTGCTTGGCTGCAATATCTAGATGGCGTCTACCTTACCAACATTGCCATATTACTACTTAGGAGCATGTTATGTATTGGCAATAAGTATTTTTTGTTACCACTTTTCTTTAAGTTTCTTTAATACCACACCAAACTGAAGTAAGGATAAATAATTCAAGATTTCGCCAATCTTTTGCAATGGTCCTTAACCTCTCTAAGATCAAAGGTTATACATTTTATTTGCTTCTTTAACAATGTTTTTTCAGCATTTCAAAGTATCTTTAATTCTAACACTTCGAAAATCCTAATACATAGTTAACGTTCCGATAGGCCAAGGATTCGCATTTTTTGCCTAAAATTTTATTAATTTCTTCCCAATATTTGCATCGCACGTACATCTTTTGGGACATGCCATCTGTAAATACCTTTTTTCTTATTAAGAGCAATGTTGAATTACACTTTTTGTTGCAGCAAACTACTGCATAAATCTTAGACTAGAATACTTATTTTGAAATGAGACTCATGCACAACAGACCTAACATTACTCAAGCTAAAAGTAAAAGATGGCAAATACGCTCTGCTTGTGCAGTCAATGATTCAATTTCAAGTTTATTTCTTCCGTGTGTTTCAGGATCTTTGTCACGATGTACTTTATTTCCGCAATAAATTTAAATCTTCCTGTTTTATAGTCGTGATTTGGTCCCAGAATAACGGTCGTAAACCTGAAATAATTTTTGAAGTATATTAGGGTTATTACTTTGGATAGAGTGCTCTCCATCTAGGAATATATACTAGTCTAAATTTAGTACGTTTTTCGTGCCTTTAACATGTATGTTTTTGCTCACTTCCTATAATATTTGTAACATAATTACTTGCGTTTACTGTTTATTTGCGAATATTTAAGGGTTTCCCCGATAATGGGTTCTTGCATTCGCCATTGCTCATCACCCTAATTTACAATGCGAACCACTCAAACAAGGACGATTTTAGCGCGTGGTATGACGTGAACAGTTAACCTTCCTTCCGGGTTCATTTATACGAAATATGG
This sequence comes from Marronus borbonicus, assembly GCA_902655005.2. Classification (NCBI taxonomy): domain Eukaryota; kingdom Metazoa; phylum Arthropoda; class Insecta; order Coleoptera; family Scarabaeidae; genus Marronus; species Marronus borbonicus. The sequence goes on from LR737381.1 coordinate 15,673,918, forward strand.
AATTTCAGTGAGCTACACAAATTGCTGTATCAAACCTAGCGGATTATACAAATTATGTACCTGTTTCCCGCAACGAGCGGCATCTCCATTACATCAGAGCAGCTTATACAACACGATTTTTTGCACATTTTCCAAGATGCTCGAGTGGATACGTTCTCGGAAACTTCGAATCGGGAGATAACCGCATTGATCTTGACTTGATTACAGCGCTAACAAGCGAAGGCCTTGTTAGCGCGAAGAGTGCTTTTTATAGCGAGATTTGCACTATGCGATTAGTCTAACATCGGTTTCCTTGAAGAAGCACGGTTCTTTAATTAAATTCTTCGGAATTCTAACTTACACTTATTAGCTTCGTTGTTCGAAGAAACTAGAACACCCGTTAATGAAGCTGACGCCTCGTTTATTACCCGATAAAGTGTACTGTGGGAGATAATCGAAATACCCGGTGTAAATTACAGCCAAATTCAGAGATTATTATAGCATTATAATGTATACTAATGGAAAGAATTAAAAATGTGGGTTAACTTGTGTGTGTACAATGGGACAAAAGTAAACTTGGACGACCGCTAAGCGACGAGGTGGTATCGGCAGACAGGTTGCAAGCGGTGTGAACCTTACGAACATTCACCACTCATAATTGATAGCGATGCTTTAATGTTCATTCGTCAGCGATTTTTATTAAAGAAACTTTACTTTTAAATTTTGTGTTCGATGTTCAAACAAAAATTATTCTAAAATAAAATAATAATGAATAAGAACTACAAATATTTATTATTACTGAGCTATTTTAGTGGTACTTTTATAAGTTATAAGAAACATTCAAATTTATATCTCGCCCGCTTAAGCCAGTTTCTTTTTTAAGATTCTTGCAGCACCTTATTTTATAAAATTCATAGGCAGGCCTGTACAGTATACTCCCTTACATAGAATAAAAGTAGGAAGATACAATAAAACACTTTCCTAGAAGACCGAACTTTAATGAATCAATGTTGCAAGTGGGCACAATCCTGGCCGTATTTTATGCTTGGAAAGAAACATGCTACTCTTAATCGTGTAAACAAACGGGGTACTACATCACTCATATACACAATATTATATCTAGGAGAGCTAAGAAATCTCGGGCTGTTAGGTCGTTTGATCGATTTTCTTATTTTTATAAATTCAACGTTTTTTGTTTGCTTAAAACGAAGACCGTTCTCCTTTAAGCCGTGTTTGTACATACGGGCGGAACATCTTTTATAACAAGGCTCACATTCGTACAGGTTTACTGCGTATCGTCTAACTTTACTTTTGTGCCATTGTACGTATTGCGTAGAAAAGATGTACTTCTCAGGGATAAACGTTGACTGAAATATTAAATGGAGTGTGATCTAAATAGTTTTATTTTCCATATAGAGTTAAATAAAAATCAACTCATTTTAATGTCAAGGAAGTCTGCAGCTTTTTAATTCAATTTATTATATTATTCTTATTATGTTCCCTCTTTTACAAAATGTTGAAATTTTGTAGTTTCCTAAATCAAACCCCAGCCGATAGCTGTTTTTACAAATATATTTAATGAAAGTGTCCTGAAATTTTGTGTTTATTTGGCCAAATTAATAAATTTTTACTGCTTCCTGTACTTCTTCAAGTGACAATATTGCATGATGTTTTGAGCGAATGTTCTGCCTTATCGTTTTATCTTTTCCTTTAAATTTTGTTTATAATGTCATAGTTTTCAAATAGCAGGGTCCAAAAATTATTCAGTGCACAACGTCATTTTAGATACAGTTTCATATTTATTTCTCACTTGAACTCACTCAAGGTAATTTGAAATTTTCATTTTACCAAAAATTATATCTCATGCTCTCCAATATTAACTTTGGTTGGATGGAATTTTATTCATAAAATTGAATAAAATCCTTTCTGAATCTGGAAGTTCCTTGGTATGTTCTGACTTAATTCATCATATAAAGAAATATCTCGCAGTAGGAAATCGAACTTGATATCTCTCTCCTGCTAGACGGATCTGTCATCAACGTTCTCTTTTTAATGTATTGATGTTATTATCTGCAAATATCTTACAATATTTCGACATGTATTTTTTCATTAGATTACATTACCGACCTTTCGAATTTTAATATCCACCCCAAAATGTATTTCGATTCCATGCAAGTTGCACCATGTAGTGGTACGATCACTAGTACGCAATCCACTTAATTAAGCCTTTTTTTAGCAGAAAGTATCTTTAAAAGCAACCCCAGTCAGCGTTCAATCAATAACTTAAAATTAGATCGTAAATTTTAATTGGCCCATATAGCACCCAATGTACGTTCTCGCATGAGCTAAATAGTAAACGGCTGGACAAGATAATTAGGCCGTTCTTCACTTTGACGCAATTATGGCCGAGTTAGAGCCTACCAACCTTAATTCGGTGTATGGGTTCAGATCGTATTACTTCCTTGTTTCTCTATCTCATCTGACGTTAATCTTCCGTAATTATTCGACCTCTGTCTCTATTGTTTATCACCTACGTTTGTTTACGTTGTGGGTAAAGCTAATTAGAAACCTCTGTTACTATAATTACTAACAATATGCCCGTTTATGTTCAATGAATTACTTGGGAGATTGGGAATGACAAATGTGTTTCAAAAATAAGTGAATGTATAATTTCAAAATTGGGGGAGTGACTGGTAAAACAGAATGTAGGGAAAATATGAACAGCAGGTGAGGTATTAGGAAAATACACTGTGATACGAGTTAGAAATAAAACCTAGAAGTAGGGCAATTGAAGATATTTCGAAAGCTAGGTCAATAGAACCTACTGTGCAAGTAGAACAATTACGATGATGAATGCCACCGTAAATTTATATGGCAGAGGAAGTTGGTAAAGAAAAAAGAGAATAACCAAGAAGATCGTGAAAAAGTATGAGAAATTGCAGGGTTGAATATCACTACATGCGAAAAACCAAAGGTCGATCGGCAAAATGCGTATTTTCCAGGGAACGTGTGCCAAGCAGGGCGAAGATGATTCCATTAACAGGAAAAGTTATGACAATGATTTTTTTGGGATTCACAAGACATGATCTTCATTGATTATTTGGAGAAGCGAAGAAGAATCACAGGACAGTACTGATCTATTGAACTGATTAGACCACCCCACCCAGCGGAGAAAGAAATTTTCTACCATCATGATAACGCCCCGGCTCACTTATCGGTAGCTGCGGCTGTAGAATGGTATGAATTGATGCTCAATCTACCACATTTGTTTGATTTGGTCCCCAGTGACTTTTCATTTTCTAAATTTGAAAGAAATGTCTTGACGGAAAATGGTTCACGTCAATTGAGAAGGTCGTTGTCGAGACGGAGATCTGGTTTGCAGAGCTCGGCAAATCATATCACTTGGATGGTTAAAAAAAGTAGAACACCGCTGGACTAAGTGTATAAAGCTACAAGGAGATTATGTAGAGAAATAAATTTACTGAATGTAAAACATGCGTTGACTTCTTTAACGCGGGTATTTAGCATACCATCCTCGTAAACCTAAACTTCTATAAAAAATCACAATATTCCTGTTTCATCTAATATCTTATGAAGAAGATATTTTTAATGTCGACAATAGTTTATACTATACACACTTTCCATACATCAATAACAAACTCTTTTGCAGAGTAAATCTCTTGTTTTCGCTTCACGAATGCTTGGGACATTTTACAAAACAATGAGGTTAAAAAGCAAAAACAGATCCAATGTACGTGTGGATTTGTAGGAACAACAGAGCTTCGCATCTTTATATGGACAAAACAATTTCCTCTTTCCCATCGCATAGGCAAATATGCAAACAAAAAAAGCGTCGCTATGTAGATAAACTGGGATTTGTTTTACAAAGCAAATCTCATAATACGTGTTCCTTGCTCATCACAGTCTATTTTCAAATATCGTTTACGTATAGCATGCAGGTATACAAAACGTATACTACGAACATTACGGAAACGATTTCCTGCTCGGATATATCTACTAACATATATCCAATCTTTTGCGATTTACGTGAAGCCCTTGAGTGCGTCTAGTAAGATATCTTACCTTCAATCTCACCCTTTATACCCTGAACAAGACTAACCTTGACGCTAGCAATCTATTTATCTATTCTCCTGGACTGGTTTAGTAAGAATAAACTCCCTACTAGCACGGAGAAAACTAAATTTATGGACTTCATATCCAAGAAAAAACCGTGGAGGACGCATCTTTATCGATTGCAGGGAGATTACAATCATTTCAAATTTTTAGGAATTACCATCGAAAATACATTATCGTGGAATGCTAACTGCGACAAATTAACAAGGAAAATATGCGCAAAAACATACTTGTTTCGTTGTCTGTGTGTGCAGGTATCCAGGCAAACACTGATAACTCTATATATATGGTATACGCCCAGATTCAATGGAGATTACAATATGGCATCTTGTAGTGGTGAAAATCTGTAGGTGCGAAGCGCATCTTTATAGCACAAAAGGCTGCTGTGCGCGAAATTGCTGGAGCTCACTTCCGCAAGTCATGTAGGTCTATATTGTAAAATTTAAATTTAAATTTAAATTAATTTAAATTTAAATTTGTGTGCGCTGTACTGCTTAGCGTAATGTTTCGTTAGTTTTATTTTCTTTTTTTATGCTTTTTGTTATTACATACGTGAGCACTTTGTTTTTGGATTTACTTTTTTTGCTTAGTAGCACGATTTATATTTTTTTAATAAAATAAAAATCGTGCTACTAAGCAAAAAAAGTAAATCCAAAAACAAAGTGCTCATCAAAGACCATAACCAAAGTTTGGTTATGGTCTTTGATGAGCTCTGAAGGTCATATTTGTGTTTGGTATGAATAAAAGAGGCATAATTACAGACATATTTGAAAGTAATCAAGCACATACTTTGCTAATATGCAACTACAAAATATTGTTAAAAAAATATCCCGTACCAAATAATAAAAATAAGCAACCTTCTGCCTCTGGAGCTTAAAGACAAAAATAACACACTTGCAAAGAAAATCAAACACTTTGGAATACAAAAGACATTTTTGATACGGAGCAAATATTAAGTTCTTTTGTTAAGACTTTTATATACCTGGCCACTTACCTGAGGAATGTGAATGCTGACGTGTTCTATGTTTTTTTACATGACTAGTTATTAACTGTGGACCTTCGACAAGCAAGGAATAAAGTAGAACATCTAGAACTAGAAATCTTTAGCCAATTTGTTCTCTCGTTTCAAACGTGCAAGAATGATAAAAATATGAAAACAAAGTAAACTTAAATCTTGGAATACCTAATAAAAACTTGTTTACAAGGAAATTATATGATATATGAAAGTGTGCTGCTAGTTACAAGCATCATTATTAAGTACCCCAGTCTCCAATTGCATATAGTTTTTGCAAATAAAAGAGCGATATTAAACTCTGCAAAAGGTACCATCTCCTTTGCAGCTAAAGTACAATTTTTAATTTTTATCCGCAACAAAAATTGCCACTTACACACATAAAGGGATTACTTATTGCGGAAAATCCGCCGTCTATATATTATTGGGATTAAAGAAGGAATTATTTACGGAATTTATTTAATATTCCGACCCTCTTGCGCGTTATATTACCATAAGAGAACAACAACACCAACAAAAATATTGTACCAATTTTTTTTTTAATTATCGTAAAGCACAATAACGTCACGCGTTTATATCCCCGACAAAAAATCGGCAATTTTTTCGAGTTTTGCAATAATTCCCATTCAGCGCGTGAGATTTTCGACCTAATTTTCTGACCCCTTCGCATTAAAACGACAGAAAACTGATCTCCGTAACGTTTCTGCCGTACTTTCGTTGGGATACCGCAAACTTTTCTAACGTAACTTTTGCATTAAAAGCACTTGAGTGAAACGGAAATAGTTAGGGATTGCCGCGTATGTCCGCCGGACGAGCGCTGTGTTCGACTTTCTATTGCCTTTTCAACGTTATGAGAAAGCTTTGTAGGGTATACATAATATGCACAGCTGGATAGGATAATATTAGAGAGTTACGTAAGCAGCTTCAGTACAGGAAGTAAACAGGTTCCCCGGAAGTTTGGTTAGTAGTATTTTTCTAAAAGGATGATATCATTAATATGAATAGAGCTACTTATATCGCTAGGATTGAACGGTTTCTACGATTTTCGTCGCTTTCGCACCGCATACGACTGGGGTTATCGTAAGCAAGATCCGATTGAAACCACATTCAAAACACTTAAGCCATCCTTGGTGGATATTCTGACCACATATCGCAGATGGCTAGAGCTGCCTTTGGTGAGTCTCCAGCTATACCGCTGATGGCTAGGACGGCACCGATGCGATCTGAATAACTTTTATTGAAAACATATTTCTTTAAAATTAAAGATGATTTCCTCTGTTTGTGACTGAAGCCAGTCATGCATACTGGCGTTTATTGGTTGAATAATACTTGCCTCCTATCGTTTTCTTGAGTCGTTCAAACAGACAATAGTACAGACAAAACTATGTATTGTATGATATTTTGCCTATGACAATAGCCATGGTTAATAATTTCGGATCGAGCAACCTTCCTAGAAGTAAGGTCTTCCGTAGTTTACTTTACTTCTCCAAGTTTGGCGAATACTTGAAGGATTCAAGGACCTATCAATGCATGGGTATAATATTAAATAATTGTTATTTCGTTTACTTGTTCTTTTCAACCATTATATATTATTTGTGGTAGTTTAATACACATTGGTTAATTAATGAAATAATATTTGCAATTCGTAGAGGCATCTGCTACGATTGTGGAAGCATTCTAACATTTTTTTTTTCTGTGTGCCTAAACGTAAAGTTAAAAGAAACATAACGGATAATTGCATCAATATCTAGGAATGTAGAAATGACCCGTCATATGTCGAAATGGAAACAACTACAACTTGGAAAATTTCTATTACTTCAAACATGAAAAGGGAACAGCGATTCTCATTCTTCAAAATATTATAAAAACCCGTATATTTGTTACATTGAGTGTACATTGCACACATATATATTGGCTGCGTCATTCGGAAACTAAATTGCTGTCAGCGAGGGTTTGTAACCTCTTTTATAGTGAAAGAGAGAAAACGTCGGAGTACAGTATTTTCGTTGACGAACCTTCTCCAACTGAAGTACGTTTTTAGCGAACAAAAAGAGTCGCTTTCCAAGTTTCCTTCAAGAGTCGGAACTATTTACTTGTTTATTAAAGTGGCACATTGGGAAAGATATTTCAGCTATTCTGAATAGGCGTCTGTAAATGACACACGTTTTAACTCGGTTTCGTAATTTTATCAAATAAGTGGCACTAGTTCTTACCTACGGTATTTTATTAATTCGATATTTTTTATATGCTGGACCCTCTCTCTTCCGTTTTCCGCAATAGGAGTTACATACACGGATTATGTACTATCATTATACTTTACATGATTCTCGGAACCTTCAGGTTTTATCTTATCTTGTTGCTTTTAGAAAAGCCTTTACAATAATTAAACAACTAGATTTGAGAGAGTTTTACTTTCTCTAATCAAAGTCAACGTTTGACTTATCTTTGTTTTACATTAACAATTTTAAAATCAGGTTTAATCTATATATCTGGTGGTCATATATCAGTCGGCTATATCAGAAACTAGTAATTAATTTAGAGTTTTCAGGTAAAATCTTTTCTGATAAATGTCGCCAAAAGATAGTAGTGGAAATGATATTGAAGTTTGTGGGATGACCACAGTAGATGGCGCAATAGTCACGAATAAAGTTTTTTTGCCTAATTAAGAGTTAATGAAAATATATGCGTTTTATTCCCAGTTCCCATTTTTTCGGGTTAAATATATTTTGTTGTATCTTCCAAAGTAAGCTGAAAGAGAGGCGTTAATTGCATTTTAGAATAAATCTTGATTACTTCAGTGAGGCTTAACCGATTCTGATAATTTCGTTTAAAAGAGCTTTATTTGATCTATCCAATGCAGTTCTGGGCTAAATCACGTGCTCGAATACTGTGGCTATCGAAACGTGCGTACAGTGTCAGTGAAGTGTTTGTGGTAAGGGGTAATAGTGAAGTGTTTCAGAGTTCCGGGCTAGTTTTCATGAGTTGCAGCCTCACCAGCAGAGGTCGTTATTTGACTTTGCAATGAATGAAGCCTTCTCGCAAAAATCTTAAGTAGAATGATGTTTCTTTTCGCACGGGAAAGTACCGAATTCAAAACTTAAAATATCAGCGAAAATCACGCCTCGATTATCTATTTTATAAGCGTAGATAATAACGATAAAATTAAAAAGTTTATTGGATCTGAACGACACGGTTTTGATGTCTGTCTAGCATTTTATTCAACGTTGTAAATTCAAAGCAGTTACAATTGTAAATATCAGCTACTGCTGTATCTCAGTTCTATGAATACAAAATATTTAATATGTCTCTCCATGTTAGCGCCTCGTCGTGTATCAGATTTGGTTTGATGTCTGTATATCAACAATTTCGTTTCGATTGCTGTAGGACTGTTTCTACATTAACACTCCTTTTGTCTTGCTGTGTTTCTTTCCAAAGGCTTGGGTGAGGTTGCTCCAGGTGAGTTTTTGAACAAGTCCGATGCCCAAGCATTTCACAGGCGAGGACTATGGAAGACGGGTGTTATTAATATAACGCCTTTCGCCTCGTTAACCTTTAGCCGCAATTTTTCAGTCCACTCGATAGGATCGTCCACCGTCCGCTGGAGCCCATTAATCATCGTGGTAATATTTCAAACGGTAATATTCCCAAAAATATCATTCGAATAAATGAACGCATAATAAATAATCAATTATTTTCCAATGTACACGTTATTTTGACATCTTAGACAACAAATGAAAAATAAGACAGGACAAATGGGAGTTGTAATGTATTGAAACGACTGAAACGAAATAATAAAAATTAACGTAGAACTTGTCAAGCTTTTCGTAAAGTTAACAGTAACCGTGTGTTAGAGCTGAGCTTTATTTTATGGAAGTTTAAGTGCAAGGTAATCTACACTCCGTTTTCGCAACAATAAAATATTTATGAATAAAATCAGGGGAGTTTTACGACCTTAATGTATCACTTCCCACCGGTTATTCACGAAAAGGAGTTTTACACCAGTATGCCGTATTATATCATTAAATATTAAATAATAATATTATCGGGGTCCACGCGCCGTTTTTTTTTCCTGCAAAATACACTGGTTTTTACGAATTCATTCTTGGAAGAGGGTAAGTGTACTTTAGGAGATATCCCAAGTGAGCGCTTGGTTTGTAATCCAGTTAAGTTTATGAGCGAAAGTCGTGCTTCAAGATGCATTCGGTGGCTGCATTTCTAACAGTTTTTATAGACTTTACGGTGCCCTTGCTACTTTCTCCTCTTCTTTTATGTAAACAGCATTTCAAGAAGTTCTGGGTTAAACTTAAAGTTTGTGGTATTCGTGAAGTTGCATCGTACTTCTCTAATCAGAATGTAATTTAAAAAAGACGGGGAAATTAAGAAAATAAAGTGCTTTCAGTACCGAACATCATTTACCGGAATGTAATAAAGAAAGCTTTTTTAATCTTGTTAACGACATGGTGGTAAGCTGTCTAAATTGCCTCACACACTAAGCGGACGATGATAACCTTATTGTGTATGGAATATATTTTTCAGAACGCTAGATCTCAGCGTGATTAATATCGGATGGAACGAATGGTTTCCTGAAAACGGCGTGTCAGCGAATAAATTTTAACTATATTACATCGAACATCGGCTGTCACTCCAATGCCATTATTTAATGGCCAACAATACAATATTGTTGTTCTAAGGAATCTAAAAATGAGTTGTAAGTAGAATAGGCAAATTCGGGTGTGCACCATCGGCGCAGCTAACGAATGGACTCTCGCATGCGAAACACTAGTCAGTATCTAGTTTACTGCCAGAGCGTAATAGTAGCAGCGAAGTACTCTGTGTTCTGTTTTGAATAATGTCGAAGGTACGTAGATTAAGAAAACAGCTATCATTAAAGACAGTGAATAGGTTCATTAAGGATTATCCGGATTTGATTTACGACTGCGTAAATATTAAATGTTTAATGTGCGATATATATCTAGCGTGTTGGTCACAAACACATTGTAAATGGCACGTGCAAAGTGCAAACCAGGATAATATCAAAATCGGTGTCGCCGCAAAATACGAACAATTCTTATTTGATTTATGTACAATGATGATTCAGTGTAATCTGGCGTTTACTTTGTTAAACAACGATTCATCTAATCCATTTTGGAACAAATACGATGCAATATTACACTACAGAGCAGGACCACGTTACGAAATTATTTGCCATCTGTGCGTGTACATTTAGAAAATAAAATTAAGGCTGAACTGAAAAATAAGAAAGTGTGCTGTTGTGTGGATGAAACAACTGATTGCAAAAAAAGATCTGTACTTAATGTTATGATGCGCAAAATGGAACCACATCAATCGTCATCTTCAATTTTTTTAGCTTCTAGACGCATAGAAGAATGTACTGCCCAAGTAATTTCAAAAGTGGTGTTAAGCACATTGGAGACATTTGAAATATCCAGAGATTAAGTCTTAATGTTTATGACAGATGGTGCCGCAACCATGCTTTCTGTAGGCCGATCTCTTAAGGAACAGTGTGGTAACTTTTTACATATTTCACCTAAAATTCATGCTCTACATCTTTTGGTAGAGACAGATGTTATCCACAGGTGGATGCGCTAATTGCAAGTACAAAAGCAGCGTTTCTGAAATCTCCAAAACGTATTCGCGAATTTCACAGACCGTGACACGTTGAGAAACGGCATTTTACTATCATAAATATTTTGAGAGTATAAAGAAGGTGGTTCTATTATTCAATCCGAAAGAATGAGCAGCTGCCAAAACAAGTCAGAAAAAATTTGAAGATAGAAAGTGATTTACAAACTATTCACAGCAATTACATCAGAGTAGTGTAAGCAATAGAAAAATTACAACATTTTTCACTGTCGTTAGAGGAATCACTGCAAATTGTGAAAGATTATGCAAATATAACATCACCAGATCGTTTTCTTTATACAAGAACATATTTTCCTCACGGCGTACGCGTTTTGCTGAAATAACTTTGGAAACGCACCTTATGTTAAAAATATTTAATCTCGCTTCTCCAGTTTTTCAAGTCACGGAAGACGCTTAAGACGGTAAGCTTTTTTTTAATCATTGAATTACATACACTCTCGATTTTATTTTTTAAACATATGACTAGATATGGCAATTTTCCGTGTTCATAATCTACAAAAACCATCTTAAAAACTTTTTTCTATCTTGCACCGGAACGGCACCGTTCGCGATACTCTGCATACTGACTCCCTTCGCATGCAAAAGTCTATTCGTTAGCTACGACGATGCTACGCATCCGAATTTGCCCACTCTAGTTATAAAAAATATTTGCCCCGTAAATTTCGTACGAATACGTACGTTGCGACAGGAACAGCCATTAGTACACGCCCGCGTTATGATATTAAGGATATGTGATAAACCTAATATGAATTAAAAAAGCTGATTTAGATTATGTAAACGGAAATAAATATCCGCAGTATATAATAGAATGCCATTGTTTATTAGATACGTAAATAGTGCCAGAGAATTTAGAAGATTAGTAACTTCTTTTGTGGAAAGAATTATCAAATTATCAAAATTACAAAAGTTCTATATCTTTTGATTATTATTCTTTTAATGTACATATGAGGTTGCTTAGAAAGTCCTCCACGATACTGTCTAAAGAATCAATTTTAATGTGTCATATATGCATATACTTAAATCATTCGGATTATTTACACCCACAGGCACTACGAAGAGAATTTGTATTTCGTATTATAAACATCAAAACCATGGAGAACATAAATCAACCATATACCGGCACGGGAGGATTCCTGCTGCGGCAATGTATTTTACTACTTCTTTTTTCTTGTGTCTTAGAGGTGTTTTATTTTCTAAGAACCAAATAAATTTTTTGCTTTGCACGGGTATGTCACATTTCTCCCACGTAAGAATGATATCTAGGTTGTAATAAATAATTCTGTGATGTGCTATACCAACAATAAAATTCATTATGATGTTCGCTTTTTACGGGAAAATCCTTCCTCAAATCCTTCCGACTGCAACAAAATATTCGTTTTAATTTTCGCTGTTTTGGTCAAGTATGCTGTCGCCTTTTTAGGTATCGTAAATATCGATTTAAAAATATGATCTTAGACATCCAATTAATTTCCGGAATAGCCTTGTGTTCTCTTTGGCCATATTCAAATCATTTTCCATAATAATTTTATCGGAAGAGACATTGCATGAACGCATCAAGTCAGTGGGTTTGATGAAAAGAAAATTGTTGATCGTTTTTCAATTTTGTACAGAACGCCATGGTAGTGAGAGTATTTTCAACGAAATGTATCTTAGATTATATCTGCTATCAGTCTTCTGAAGATCTACAGCTGCTACGTATTAGAGAGCAGCACTGATTCAAGCTCTAAATCGATATGCAAGGGGTTTGTTTGTCTCAATGTCGCCCGCGTCGCGTTATCTTTTTGCCGAGATATCTAATGTTGCAGAAGTTCTAACCGCAGGGCGTGTCTTACTTAGACAAATAGATATGTAATGTAGGTACGTAGATAGATCTAAACGTTTCAATTACAAGTTCACCGCGGGAACTTGCCCGTAACTAACGTTAAGATAAGTTCATATCAACACTCGCTTGAACTACTTCAGTAGGAAAGACATCGTTAGTTACCAGTGTTGTTGGCTACCATCCGTACGGCATCTATAACATGGGGCATTTGCTCTTATTGTTAACCTTGAAGATATGTGCAGTTAAGGAAACCAAGACGCAATTAACTAATTTAAAATGAAATATTACTTGTAATCTAATAAGAATGTTTGATATGTACAATGGAAGATAGTTAATCAAAAATATATTTTTAAATAACTTGTATTGAAAAGATATAGACAATCAGCTCTTCATAACCTTCGACCCAAATGAAAAATTATAGAAATCTTTGTGATCCATTCGTAGTGAATTTATTACATTCACTTCGTATGCTGGCAGATTGTAATACTAAAGTGAGACAGTCCGCTTCAAAGAATCATAAAGTCATCTCGTCGTTACGTTTTTGTCTTGGTTTATTAACTGTTCGTAGAATTTATGAATGTAGACGATCTTGATATTAGAGCCTGTATAGTGGAAATACACTAACCTTTGTAAGCTTTAAGACGGTAAAGTGAATTAAATTACTAGAAATTCTCATTTGTTTTTTATGTTGATATTCAAGTTTTATACAAAGCAGTCCTAAGGTAGTGTATTATATTAGAAAACAATCACACGTATCCGAAAAATGATGCGAAAGTAAGAGTTCCCACATTCCACACAAGTTTATGTAAACTATTAATCCGCGCCAGGATATTATTATTTAATCAACCCTTGTCCTGCTCATGGCATAAACTATGACATTGTACGGATAAATAGGCTGTGGGGCGTGATCATGATTAGAGGTAGGTTATTAAGGTTGACTCATTATCAGAGTTGTGCCACGTCAGTGGGTTTGACCATTATTAGAATCGACAAGTTTGGGGGCAACAATAGAAGTTTCTATCGACATGTAGTTTATATTTCGCGATGAATTGCAGTATTATTGTTCAGTAAGTAACAGCAGTACTCTATTTTACTAAAACCAAAGGCTAAAAACATGTCTAATGTAATTGCTGTGAAATTTCTACTGAAACAATGTCTCCTCTGTATCTATATGTTTTCCTTAAATGTGCTCAAAATAACTAGAAAATATTCTAAAAATTATTAATCGATATTTCTAAACAAAAAGTATGCACTTAACATTTTCTATTTTTCCCAAGAACTCGGTGACTTTAGATAACAGTTCCATTCAAGCAAATTGCTTAAGTAGCTCTTCAAAATATTTGAGTAATTCATTTTCCTAAGGGGGCTTGCGTCTGACTGGCGCATTTGGGCGTTGTACACTCGCCAGTATTAAGTGGCAGATTTTGTTGGTGGATCCGGTAAAATCCCTATTTAGGGAATAATGAACTACGAAGGGTGATTGCAATGAAGTCATAGAACAGCTTACACACATCATTCAGAGAATAGGCTCATGTGGTTATGGCAAACTTTAGAGCTTATATACCCCTGGGACCGTCACCACAATATTCCTTAGTTAATGGTGAAAATTTGTGATTTTCTGTTAATAACACCTTTAACGCTAACGAGCTTCAAAATGATTGGTTTGGCTTAAGCGAGACATGGTTCTACATTCTGTATCAAGTTCATCTGTATTTTAATTATTTCTAGAGAGGATATTGTTTAAGGAATTTGAACAAGGCATTGCCTTAAAATGCAAAAATAATAGTAGGTTATTCACATTCTAAACAAAAGGGAATATTACATCTTTTATAATAAAACGAGTTGACGATGACAATTATGTAAAATACCGACTTGTTTTTATTGATGACAGATTGGTACTTGACGTGCTGTTGCTCATTTTCAAATTGTATCATAATCATTAGATTTACCCAATTCAACCAGGTGTACAATTACATCAACAGTTTTCATCTGCCTAAGTTAACACAAGGTTTTTACTTGAAGGAACAAAATATTCTCTGTCAAGTTCCCATTCAACTAAATAATAAATATTTTAATTAAATAATTTGTTTCATTCAACACCCAAATTTTCTTTGATATGGTTAGACCAACAGATATATGTTCGAAGCATATTTCCTTTAACAAAATATATTTAGTTGACTCAAACATATCGGTTTCTCAGTGCAGACGCAACGATCATCGCGCTTCGAACGCGATATCACACTCAGCGCTCAATCTGAGTACTGCTTAAGGTTTTCCGTAGTTTTCCTCGCTCCAAACTTGACGAATGCTGAGAGTGAACATCTGAAGGCGCTGTACTGGCGCAAGCGAAATAATAACTCATGGCTGGCCGATGGCCCCTGCAATTAGCGAAAGCTGTTGGGGGATATGAAGGTATGGATTATTGTTTATCTCCGTCAGAAGCTTTTTTTAGTTTTAATAATATAATTACAACTTATCGTCCTTGTTGATAGAGAAAAAATTGCCAACACTTACGACATCTTCGAAAAGTTACTATTTTTGATCCCCAACAATCACGATTAAGAAAACAATTACATAAAATTTCTTCAATTATATCTTATACTTCTACTCTCATTAGATTAGATTAGAGCCCAATCCTGAGAGCTGTATACTTGCCATTCGCATGCACATGGACGGCAATCTCTTCTTTCACCTGGCAGAATCTACGTGCTGTTGCCTGTATCAGGCCCAGATTACTCATGCGCCTGTCGAGCATATTATGGCGACGTACTTAGCAAGAAATATACTTTTTAAGTAAATGTTTGTTTGTCTTTTTTATGTCATGTTTATCCTTCTTATCGTGTGTGTATTTATGTTTAAATTATTTTATTTACACATTTATTTTTCTTCTTCATTTTCCAAAAAAACGTTACTGTTTTATTAAGTTAACTTACATTGTATTGCCGACACTAATGAAGTTGGCAAAGTCACTCCGACAATTTGGAACATTCGGTATAAAGTATCTATTAACGCTCGATACAGATAAATAATTTCGCTCGCTGCGCCCAAACCGTAAGGTTTCTATATGAACAACTGATCTTACAATATAATTATTTGATACACTGCGTTTGAGGAATTCTGGGGTTTTGCAACAGCAATCGAAGTCGTCTGCATGCATCGAATGTACACATGTTTATTCAACATTTATCCTGCATTTCATGCAGCTAGACCGGTATTTACATTTTCTTCTTCCAAGAAAAGATGATTTACATAATGGAATGAATTTGTATTGGATAATATAACTGAAACAAGTTATCGGGATTCTATGAATGTAAACTGACGAGGAATGTAAACAGCTGTATTTGGACTATCTATGTTCATATTCAAAATTAGCCCTCCGAAGATTCCTTAAGATAAATATTTCTAAATTCGGAAACAGTAATAACACTCATAAATGTGTCTAGTCTAAGGCATTTTGTATGTACACTGGAGCACCAGGGATGTTCAAGAATAGACTTTGGATAAAGTTAGATACAAACTTTCAATGCGTTGATATAATTCAGGCTTAGGTTTTCAAGTACCCACGCAATAAATACCAGAAATATTTGAAAGCCGAATATATCATTAACTTAAGAAAACTTCCGTTTGCTCACAATATGATTTTCAATTCTAATTACTGTCTTCGTTTCGTTCTATCGTCCCAAAGAGTAAGTTTCTAGATAGTATTACCATTACATAAGTAAAATTGATTATAGTTCATGAAAGATCAACCTTATGAATACATATAATTTTTAAAATGCTAATTCTTAATACAATGTTTTCAATTAGCTGCACTATTCTAGAAACTACTAATGATGTGGATGAAGCTTGCGGTATTCTTTTTCTCAATTTGTATCGGAAGTAAGAAACAACAGAGGCCAATTGGACGCTACTTAATTGGACTTCTAAAAGGCGTTCAATAAACTATAATAATAAACTATAAACTAAGAATAGAATAAGCTATATTCTAACAATTGAATTCGTTTAGATTTTCAACGCTCTTACGTTCTCTGCTGGACTCTTTTTTAATCAGTAGAGAGTATGTCACAGAAATTACGTATCTCCCAGATACATCGCCATAACTGGTAAGAATGGTCTAATCTCGGACTTCTAATATTCCTTTCTTTCATATGTAACATCAGTTATACCGAAGAATAAATTAACGGAAAATCCGAAAAGTTTTAAATCGATTGCCCCTAAGGTCTAAAACAAACTACCAAGGCGTGGTACATCTCTATCCTCTTAGCTTTTCAGAAAAGTTGTCAAAGAGCTTTTTTTAATGAAATTTTCTGTTCTTGTGACGGATTACTTATGTACATGTTTTCGAGCTACTGGTTGTTGAAAGTTTTTGAAGCATCCGTTCTAGTATATGGAATGCGTTTTCCGAATACAAGACTTCCAAATACCTGAGTTTTCATGGATATGCGTTCCCATTTTCGTAATTACGATCAATACAGAAACAACAGTAAGGCTCAGAAAAAATAACAACCGAATTCCGGAATTATTCGACATTTACCGGCAACTTCGTATTCCCGGAGTAGCTCGATAACTGCAAACTTCAGAATCAAGTGTGAGACGTACTTTACGTGTAGAATATAAACCATCGTATCATCGAGAACCTGATCACAATTTACACCCGGAGGACGTGGAAAGAAAGGTAATTTTTTACGAGTCATTTTAACACAAAGCGGAATCTTTGCGTAAAATATTGTGGACAGACGAAGCGTCGTTTACGAACAGCGGTGTGGCAAATCATCATAATCTTCATATCTGCGCATATGAAAACCCACATGAAATTCAACCGAGTTCTTTTTAGAACGAATTTAGTATTAACGTGTGGATGGGGATTTTACATAATAACGTTTGTGGTACTCAGTTCTTGGCTCCAAGATTAAACTCTGGTTTATTTTATGAATCTTTCTTACGTTCTGTTTGTATTACCTATGCTTATTTTGGAATTTATACTACATATGTTGTATTGTGTCTAAAGGTTGGTGTATTTTTTTTGTATCTACCACACTTCGTACTTGACTTGAGTGAAGACATGGTTAGAGATGAGCGACGTAGGGAAATTTTCCAGTAACTAGACGGACTCGTGTTTTCTCGACTCTCGGGAAACTAGTAAGCAACACGAACCCATTGTCGTGAGACGAATGAACAAAAGTTTGTCTAATCGTTGCGAAAAAGTAATAACTTCTCCTACCTTAGTCATCTCTAGACGTGGCGTATTACACCAATAAACATATTTATTTACATGTGCAGTTTCCCAAAGCGCTTCTTGCATATGCTATCTCGTGGTAAACGGTCTAAGAACTGCTCGATGGATGGCTCAGAGAACAGTGTCGCTGCTTTCTAAGCGGCAGGCATGTGTTTCTTGACACTAGAGGGCGTCAAGAAATGTGTAGCTTGAGTAGTGTATTTTTTCTGTCCTTGCATTATGTTTGTCATAAATAATTCCATCAGTACCATGAGGAAGCCATTTTAGCGATTTTTCTTTATTATATTTATTTATTTATTGTTTGTGTAGATATTAGTTGTTTTAAATACTCTCTTTCACGCGTAGAAGGCTTTTGTTCTTATATATCAATACAGTAGTATAAGCATAGTGGATATTAATAAACATCATTTTGCAAAAACCTTTTAGTGGTGCATTTTTAATTGCAGCCAGTGTATGTACTATTAAGTGGTACATTTACAAATCTACGAATGGATCAATAACGTTTTCAGTTGTAAATATGTTTTTTTCGTAGATCCTGTTTGCTTGGAGCAAACTATACAAAGATGTTATTTAAAAGCGGGGACCGCTCGTTCGCGGAGTTTGTTTGGTATGTAGAAGAGGCAACGGATATATATTGATATTTATCTGATTAAGAAAGTTGCTGAAAGTTTTTCACATAAGAACAGTAATCTTTTAAAAGCTGACGAATGAGGTAAATATAATTTCAGGTTAAACCAATTTTATATACAAACAGATGGTGGGCTTGTAGGTACATTAAAGTTGTATTTTGTTTGTACATTAAAGGTTCTCTCGAGAATCTTGGCGTTATATGAAATCACGGATGGTATTCTCCGTCTAACAGATATTTTGGTAGGCACTTAAGTGATGTACCCATCCAAGAACCTTATGATAAACGTATTACAGACAGCACCATACAGGAGTGTTATGCATTAAGACAAGCGCAGTTGTTCAGTGTTTACACACATAATACCGATATAAATCATACATCTCAAACTGCGCTACTAGCTTTCATAATGACCAATTTGGGTACCTATTCCGCTTCTGACTCCTGTGAATGACATCGAAAATTAGCTCCGTTAATAATTCATTTCGATCCTGCGCTAATTCGAACAGCTCAAACTGCATAGTTCTGGCGCGTTTACATTGCAGTATTGTCGATCTGTTGTTTTGTTATCTGCTGCATACTGGCAGCTACTTGATTATATTGGTATTTGCATATAAATGCAAGAGTGCCGATACGTTCTTTACAGAACCGGCCAGAAAATTTTGCATATATTAACTAGGTAACATCTGGAATTGCTTTTGGGGCGTTGATTGCACAGAAATTGTGAAATCGCGTAATAGGGTTCTACATCGTTGGAAGCAAATTGTAAAGAAAAAAATAACTAAAAACGACAAGGTGCAAGTCTGCCAATCGTAAATTCGGATGTGAAACGTACAGTTTGAAACTAGAAGAAAAGAAAGCCTGCAGAGACTCCACTTCAACTCTAAATAGGCTCCGAGGTACTTTGAGACCTTCAACACATATTCGCGAAAATATTTACAGCCAATTTCCTACGTGTGCATGAAGATGTGTGCCTTGAAATGTGTAAATCAAGCAAGCGCTTTATGTCTACTCCTAAATCTGTATTTTCTAGGTTAAACGAGGAAGTTAAGATATTTTACCTACTTCGGGGTAAAGTGTTTATTAACTAGATAAACTTAAAGATATCGTAACATGATAAGTAAAAAGACATCCATTTACATATACAAGCTGAGTCGGGGGATCGGACCAAATTCCAGGAGTATGTAGTAGACGTGAAAATCAATCAATAGGATCATCGCAACCAACCTGGAGCCCTGAGAACTTAACATCCCAATATTGCTTGACCTGACGAGCGAAATATACAGGAGCTTCGTCGTGCTGATAATACATTTGCATTCTGATTCTCTAGTAATCCTTGTAATTCATATTGCGAAGAAATTAAGTAGTACTCTCCTGTGAGGCGATTCTCCAAAGTGGAAGAGCCAACTAAATATAAATAAATATTAAGGGCGGTCTTTAAGAAATTGGTTGTAACATAGTGACACTCGAAACAAAACGAATGAAGATCAAATATACAAGGCTTGCATAGTGAACCTATTTATTGAACAACTTGTACAAGAACTTTGCTGGGACTATTTAAAAGACTTAAAGGTTTTTGCTCATTGGCAATAGGCATTAAATCGGGCACTATCGTAAAACCTGCTACTAGACTGCCAGAAAGCTCTATCCTTAATCTTCGAAACAGAGGTGTAGCTGAATAGTGACACTGACCTGTGAATCCTGCTAACGAGGAAGTAAACAGATTCGCTGAGAATTAATCACATGTTAAAATATTAAAGGAGCGGAATTATCGCCCGTGAGACTTTATTGAAGAGTAGTATTGAAATACTCGCCCAAGACAGACCCACATGTGGCTACAAGAATCCTGATACTGCAGGCTAAAGAAATACCTTTACAGGATGGAATTGCCCGGGAGTCTCATGTAAAGGCTGTACAGGTCGAAAGCGATGTAGGGCAACACCTTCTCTGCTAATATCCTGTTCTATTGTTCTCGGTAAGAAGACGTCAGAGTAGTATGTTTGTTAGCATGGCTTTCCAATGTAACACTACATAATTTGTGGTAGTTTAGTACAGAATTATTCACATAATTGTTGTAGTTTGTATAATTTAACGCAGTAACTGCTAATTAGCATTTCAAGAAGTACGAAACATATACTTGTACAGTTGTTGAACAATACAGCTTTGCGCCACTTTTTCTACAATATTGGTTCACTAATTTCTACAAATTGTCCGTATCGCTACCTGTACTGGTATCTGTGATTAGATATAATATTAAAATATGCAAAAATTCGTAAATCACAAAAACACTTGCCTGAAATTATAATAGATCGAAGACTACATTTAGACGGGGCAGTGTTATGTAATAATAGTTGAGGATAAGTACCAAACTTCAAGATTTATACAAGAGCTCACATTCCAATCCATACAGTGAAAGGATTCCCAGCGTAGAACAAACCAGAAACGTCTGCACCTTATCGCAAATCTTACATTGTTTGTATCGATTTCAAGATTCTCTCGAGGTATTTCATTATTCGAAATTCTTGCTTTCCTCCCAATGGTCGTTCGGATAGAGCGTTTTTCAGCACGAAGGGTAATAGTTCCTAAATTGGAGTGTTATTGGAGTATTAAGGCGAGATGAAGCTTCGTGAAATATGTGTGAGCTCTTCTCCGTCTGCAAAATGCGTTCTTCCCTTAACACGAAGGGCCAATGATCCTTCCTTGAAGCATTTGGCTCCGTAAAGCGTGTTTGATATTGACTAAAATTATATACATAAGATACATGAGCTGTGAAATGCGATGTAAGCAGCTTTGAGATTTTATATATTGAAATATTTGTGTTATTAGAAGCTCAAGAACGTTATTAAAAAGTTATAAAGTAATAAATACATTACTTAAATGTGAAATGGTTATATGGAAATAAGTTGATATTGTAATAATTTCTTCTTTTTCTTCTTCAATGATAAGCAGTAATGTCTAATGTAGATCAACAACGGTAAACCTTATTCGGCCAAATGTATTTTTTGAGCCGTACAAATTTCGCAATTAACTTTGCCATTGTGAGAGACGCTTCCATTTGAAGCATTAATGTTTAATTATTGCATTCTAAGAGCCTCTACCCGGTATGACTAAAGTTTTCGAAATACGCTAGATGGAATTGAAATACTTGAAATGCCCCAGATTCGAATTTTATTTAAAAGGGACGTTTTCATCGTTTTTTTTTTGCTTGATGGAATTTTCAATCTCTGCATTGACGTCTCCGTACCTCCTAAAGCTATTCTATGCAAAATTTATGGCCGGAATTATGTTTTCCCTTTTATAGAGCACTTTATATTTCTATATATGCGTATAAAAGTATGTCACATATATACACATCCATACATGTATATTCAACCGCACATAACCTTATGAAGCCCTTTTTTTGTTACAGGCTGTGTCAGATTTATTGCTCGGAGTGTTTTGTATGCCGTTCACATTGGTGGGACAAGTGTTGAGGAACTTCATATTTGGCGCAGCTATGTGCAAACTGATACCGTATTTTCAAGGTAAGATATAAAATACATGGAAGCGCCTTTCCAATTCAGCTGGCCCAGCGTAGAATTTTTTAGGAATCGATATTTAGGGAACAAAAACACAAGTAATGCTATTCGAACTTAAAATAATTTTATTCATTTAGCATCTTTAGCATCTCTTAATTAAAACAAATACCTATTAAGCTATTGAAACCGATAACTAACTCAAAATAGGAAGAAATATAAAAGAAATTAACAAATTTAAAACTAACATCGGAAATTCTACTGGGCGTAGTATTAACCAAGCCTTGGCAAAATTCTGGTGGACACGAACCCTATATTTCCTAAAGTTTTCACTTGAGTTTAGGAATTGTTCCAATAATAGGTTTTGTTTTAGCTATACATTTTAAGATTTTACTTCGAAGTACGGCATGCTGTACTGTCCTGCTGGAACAAGAAATCTTATCTTAGTCCACAGCTCATTAAATAACCTAAAGATTTCCAATCCCTTTTTATAATATGCTGTCCCAGATCATATAACCGATGTATTTGTATTTGCACTATTGTATTGCCTAATTTTGCCGTCTGTATTTGCCTAATTAACCTGTTTTCCTTGTGCTGTCGCCTTCAAAGTTTTTTTTTCTATCGCCTCAAACAACAGTGTCAGTTTTAACAGGAGCTCTTAGAGAAATATATTCTTTCTGCTTCCATTTTACTTTTTTAAATTAAAAAAAGTACCTTCTAAGTACTTCCTCCAGTTTATGACATCTAGATCATAAAACTTGCCTTCCAGCAGCAGTACCCCATAGAGCACGCCGATTTTTCTTAATAATTCCTCTTACGGATGGTTCGTCAGAAATATTCTGGTAATACAATTGTACGTGCACTGGAAGATACTTTTCAAAGTTGCAGCCCTGTTGGACGCTCAGTTGTTGTTTAACAGTCGTTTGTATCACTCGATATTAGTGTTTCTACAAAAATGGAAGAAATCATTAAATTACTTAGCTCACCCTTAATTTGCGTAGGTATTCTATTAGAAAGACAACACTTCAAATAGAATACCTACGCAAATTAAGGCTGAGCTAGCGGTATCCTGCACTATCATTTCCCATAGTTAAATTTTGGGCGGCGTGATCGTACCAACTAGATTGACGAAGAATATTTGAGACGGCCATGCTGCAGTTGTCGCCAGGTGAAAAGTTCACGAATTGGGTTTCGACCACCACCCTCACTATTCATCAGATCTGGCCCACAGCTAGTTTTTCAGTTTCCCAGGTGCACAGTTTCGCTCTGAGGACAGATATTTTTATCGATCGAAGAAGCCATTTACATAGGTAAATAAAATAAGATGCTAACAACCATTCGGATGAATTAAGGGGATGGGAAACTGGCTAGGAAAAGTGTGTAGACTTACAAAGGGTCTATGTTGACAAATAAAATTGAACCTGATAAAAAAATACTTGTTTCTGTGTTAGGCTGGAAATTTTTCTGCCATCGTAATGCTCTTCTGTCAGCATTTGTAATTTTACTTCTTTTCACATAGGTGGTATCGCGGCAACTGATTCGGTGGTGATGTACTTACCTCCTTCTGCATTTCTTTGGCTACATCGCGATAATTCTAACAAATTTGCAATTTCTGAATTTGATTCTTCAGAATCCGAAAAACTAGTAATAAGCGACCGAAGCTTTCCATATGCTAATTTTTTAAATATTGCCAGTTTTAAAATGCATAACATTATTTCTGGTAGTTACTAGCAGTTGTCTACGTGTTCTCTCTTCAATGCAATCTGCAACTATAAATTTACTTTGTAACGGAATAGAAGTGGAGAATTTTTGATTTGCTGCTGAGGATTTTAAAAACGAAGTGAAAAAGTTGGTGTTACTATTGTTTATTATCAAATATGCCCGATTAATTAATTTGTGACCTACAGAAAATGTAGCGTTGTTTCTCAATGGCGTCGAAAAAAACTAAGATCTCATTAGGTGGCCAACTGAAATGGGAAGGGGCTCCTATACTTATATTCACACATACATGTAGGAAGTGTATACTTAGAATACCGAAGAAACTCCCATATTTTTTTATATCGAATAGAACGCCTTCGATTTTATGGTTCCTATTGCAGCTAAATTCTTGATATGTATATTTTTCTCAAAAGATCACAAAATTTCAGTATATTAAAGTTTATTCGACAGAAAAATCGTTCTTCCTGAATGTGCGTATTTGAGAAGCTTTTGTTTATTACCCTTTAACTTTATATATAAACCATATTTTTATATTGCCCAGAAGTTTTCTTTTCTGCTTTTCCTTTTTCTGGTGTATGAATATCTTTGACTAATGTTAAACTAGAGTTAGAAACTTGTTTTGGATGGCATTAATATTCATTCCATTTTCAATGTTAATGATGCTATTAAAAACGCTTTCTGTATTTTATTTACATATTTACTGACTAGTAAATAATCTCAGTAAGGATCGCGAAGAATATGATTAACATGGAAGGTATCGAAACAACGCAACACGAAGTCTTAAATAAATTTGAAACATGTTTCGGGGATTTCCATTCTCAATCGTACGGTAGGAATCTGAGGAAAAGAACACAAATATTGAAACGTGTGAAATATTAGGAACTAATAGATAAACCACGTGTATATTTACTTGGTAACATATTTAAAACTGTATGATTTTCTAAGAAGTCCAGGAAGAAACTTTTTTATAATACTTCAGTTCTCCTAGTTAGATGATGCATTACGCATTGAAATACACATGGTTGCAATAGCTTCCTTGCTCTATTACTTTTCAAAAGAGTAACCTTACAATAAAATTAGGCAGGTAGATGTCATCATTACTTATCGAAGGTGGTGGAATTTCATAAATACCTCAATAACAGTTGGTAATGTTCAGCTGTGATACATTCATTACTTTAAATGATCTCTGATGATCTCTACTGCCTTGAAATTATTTTTTCTTTGTAACCATAAAAACTAATTTATAAAGCTTTACTTGTAACCATAAAAACGACCAACAAATACATGTATAACCGTGGATCCTTCAAAAATTTAACTACTACAAAGTGTTATATTTGTTAATGTAGAAGGTAACGAATTAAATTTTGGACCCGAGTCTTCCTATAATCATATTTTGAATTATCAATATTAATCGGGCCGACCACATAACAATGAACATCCTCATTTTATTTGTATCAATAATATGAAAGAGAAGAAAAAGCAGTCGTTATAGCTGCGGATTTAAATCAGTTTTGTTGTACAACAATAGGAAACATGCATAAACCTCCAATGTGCTTAGTTAACGCAACTTCATAAAACTGAAGACTCTAGCCCTTTTTATTTTCACGTATTCAATATTTTTGTTCTTCATTACTTATGAGGCGGTACCTAAAAGTTGCGAAAATGTGGAGAAATAAAATTACATTGGATGAGGAATAACAGTAGCGCTGGATGTTAGGAAAATAAAGAGAGAGTGTGCTGAGTGAATGTGGTCCCTAAGATAAGAATAATGAACCATGGTCTTTTATTAATTAATATGGCCTATTCTACTCAGCACGTATTAAATTGCACAACAGTTGTTGACAATAAAACATTCAAAGTTTTGATTCACTACCTTTCAATACTATTTTCAAGCGTATCGTACACCACAATAACGTTCACTCGTTTTGATCTAATTTTTTAGGTGATCTTACCTTCTAAAATCTTGAGTATAATTTCCATAGAGTTTGTTGGTACCACTAAAATGCCTCTGACCCAAAGCTATAATAAACACGCATTCACCAGATTGCAACCTGTATATCGTTTTTAGCAAACGCTTTTCACGTAGCATAAATTGCCTCAGTTTCGCAAACGGCCGTATATTGCAAAGGGAATTTGAAAACCCAAATATATTTGTCAGGTGTAATGTACTTCCGCTACGTGTCGAATATCGATCTGAATTGTATTCGCTATCAAAGTTTATGTGAATGCGAATATTACTATTAAATATTTTCACCAAAATTTATTTGTTTAAAATATAGCTAATTAATGCATGATAGCAAATTGATTCTGTTGATTGGGGTACTGAGATATCAAGTACTTTCTTTAATAGTTGTGTAAATGGTTAATTATCGAACTTGAAGATTATCGAAAGAATAGAAAGAGTTACTTTTGTCATGACACAAACAACTTATGCAACGCGTAGTGAAGCATTTGGCCCAAAAATTTTTGTCCAAATTATTTTGGGTACTTATGAGGGTACTTCATCAAGTCTTCAAGGAGTTTTCCATTTTCTTAGTGGACGACAGATTTGATCTTCAGCTTTCCCAAGCTTAAATATTTTAGGGCTACATAACCTGCCAGAAATCTTGCCAGTAACCTAAGATCCCCTTTGCTGAACGATAGCACTATTTTTGCCGTCTTTGGATAACCCCATTATGTGTTTTCTCCTGTTTTTTAAATGGAATACTTTTCCAGCAATGCTTGCTGATTGTTCTTCAATGTCTTCATTGCTCGCTTCCGGAGATCATAGAAGAGAGGGTATTGTGATGATAGGGATTCACTGCTTCTTTGGTCAGCTTATCTACTTTTTTATTTTCTTCAATCCGTTGGGGGCTTGGGACCCACTCATGTAGAGTAAGGTGGTTATTGCGCCCCAGTTGTCTTAGGTTGTCTACACATTTGCGTATCAAACCAGATTCATATTCGTAGACCTAGATCTTCCTGACTATGGCTGAATATAATTATAGGTTGCATCCTCGTACTCCTAACTCGAGATTTCTTATGGCGCACAGGTTCAGTGGAGTCCTGTTAGCATTTTCAAGTAGTAGTTAGGCCCACTAATGTTTGTACCTGCTCCAACACTTTCTATTTTCGAACCGTCCATCTACCATGGCAGACTTTTTTACTTTGATCTCCTTGTAGGACTGATCAAGGTTGTATTGCGCAGGAATTGTGTCCTTTGAAACGTACCTCAGATAGCATGCTGATATGAACATTTTTCGATATATTGCAGATAACTATAACAAATACTCTACGCTGTAGCGTGCAAGGCATGTAAGATATCGATCGCAAAAGCATTTCGCAAGGGTATGAAATGGTGTTAATTATTTCAAAAACTAAGACTGATAGCGGCATCCAGACACGTTATATTATGAAGATTTTTGTAAAATACCAAACTTAGATGGTGCGTTGGGGAGATTGAACACCCTGTATACTTTGATAAAAAATTATTTTGCGTGGCACTTGTCTTCAAATATTCGTATTTGAAAATTTTCTGTTTTCTGTAAATTGCTCTAGTGTATAATTGTACATCAGTGATTAAATTTAAAGCAAGTATGTTACAAACTTCAGTTCAGAGGCAACCCATGCAACGCCTTCTCATATATCACCTAGAGAGAAAGGTAGTCTCCGCTAATCTCCTGCTAATCTTGAAACAGTTAAAGTTCGTTCCGGAAATAAAGGTAAAGGTGTATTATGCGAGTAAATTTGCCGCCAACGAGATAGTTGCATTTTATTGCAACATTCGCGAAAGGTATACCGTGCAAGCACCACCTCCACTGCCGTTCATCAATAAATGGAACTCGCTTGTAAAACAACGCGGAAAAGTCGGAGCTATTGCATTTCCTTACGCCCATTCGTGTTCTACTCGTAGGTTTTCTGCATCGAGGTACAATGATATACGATAGTTCAATACCGGTTCAACGATGCGCGTTCGATTTTATCGAACGAAATAAAACTGTTTTAACGGGTAATAAAGCAGTCGGGTACGCAAGGCAAATCTCAATTTTAGAATGTTTCTAGATCCTCTAAAAGGTTTTTTCTGCGTACTTACACGGGAAGGTGTAATGCTGACTGTGGTAACTGTAAATTAAACCAACATATCGATATTCTCGTCTATATTAATTTCAAAAGGGAAGCAGTAATTGCCGATTAGTATTTCAATTACATTTGCCTTGGTTACTAATTCTCTCTTTACATGCAGAATTATAATTAATGAATGCGTTTACTGACGGAAACAGATTCGACAAAAATATACCCAAGCCAATATGATACTACAGGGTTCGGCAACAGGATTGATTGATGTTTTTTTAATAGGTCGCTGTGCATATTTTGTTTTATTACGATTAAAATTAAAAACACAACTCTGGAAATTTGTAATAAAATTTTTAGTTTCTAAAGGTAACATCCCTAATATGACCATTACTTTCTTCTATGAACTCCTGGAATCTGTTCCTAAAATTAAGCATAACACGTCTGAGGTGTCACTCACCGATCGGATTGGAGCTTTAATGTGGTTGATTCGGGAAGAAAAAACAAAAATCACAATATATAAAGAGAATAGTGAACGAAGGAAAAGGAAAAGGGAAAATTACGAATAATACAGTATAATGGAAGACGAGATTAGTAGTGTCTGAGAGTATCCGCAAAGATGATATGATGAAACGTAGCATAACGAAATAAATCAATTATTTAAAGACTCAATTATTTATTATTACTATTATGCAATACAATTTCTACTACTAGTTTCCCTAAAGTTTAATTTAACATCAAAAGAATATAAAATTCTCAATTAGAGACGTATTTTGTTTTTTTTACTTCATTGCTGAGACAGATACCTGTTGGACACGATTACTGATATAATCGTTTTTTCAGATTGTGTTAGATCTTACCACAACCCTGAGCAAGTATTTTGAAACATTTGCCACTCTTTTAAATAAAACCAATTTTAAAACGGTTTGCTTTACTAAACTAATCGAGGGGAATGAATACCTCCCAGAAAGATGTTTATAGACTTATTATTTGAGTGATACCCTAATAAGTTAAACTTAATGAACTGGAATTCACCTAATGATATTTTCGTAACTTCCTTCCCTAATCCATCTAGGGAATGTTTGTAGCTCTTATGTGTGCTTGAGTGCGTGACCCAATTTTAGTATTTACAAAGTTATAATAGCATTGTGCAGACACTGAGAAGTCTTATTTATCTGGTTTTCGTATCAGTGTGAGCAAAATGAATAGACGTACCATTTTCACAACTCGCTATATAAAATGATGAACAACGAAGTGAAATTTGTCTTTAAATAAAGACTAACTGTATTGGTTTTATTACAGTAAAGATAGCAATTTGTTTCAGCACTATTTCACATTCAGTTAATTAACAATTTACCGAAAATAACATCATACGATGCTTAATTATGCCACTCAATTCTGTGTCTAATTCATGTAACACATGAATTAGACGTAAATATATCGAATTAAGCTACGTAGTAAGAACACTAATTTGGTTCTTCCGAAGCGGATGTGATACTTCATTAATCTTGATTCACTTCTACTGCTGCGACAGCACGTTCTGAAATTCACCTTTCCCAGAATAATATATGCCCTACCTGCCACTTCGTCCCAATTTAATTTGACAAAGTTAGAGCGCAGAAAAGTTGTAGTAGCAGAGAATTCCATGCGCCTATTCGGACAGATAAATCTAGTAGCTAGTTAGAACACTCGCGACATCTGTTGTCTTTTATTGAATTCAAAAGGATATCTTTGTTCAAAATGTAAGGCGTTTATGGATCATATTTTACCACCTACACGAAGCAAAATATTTGTCGTGTGAAATGTTCGGATTTCAGACAACTCGAGAAATATTCTATAGAGAAGTTTGTAATGTTCATGTCCATAGACACTAGTGACGCAATGACTGGATAAATAATATCAGCGCAAAGAAATACATTATGACGTAGAGGTATCTCAGGATCAGGCTAGATCAGGCAAACATGTTGGATGATGTAGTAATTCCAATGCTTCCATTTAAGAGTCTCTATACTTTTTGCATGCGGCTATACGGCACTCAACCAGCGTAATACAGTGCTCAGATCACTTCTTCCGCTTTTAAAAAGTTACTATGGCTTATATTGTGTGATTTCCAAAACATTACTAAAAATCGTAAGCTTTCTTACGTATGGCATTCGTTTCCAGAAGGGATTTTCAGAAAGCTGTTGTCTTTTTTCTACTGCGAAGTGTCCCAAATCCATCCTCTGCCAGTGGACATAATGCTACAAAACTCTCTTGTGTTATACATACACAAGCACTTTATTTAAATTATTGTGGTTCCTTTAATGCTCCATGATCATCGAGTTCTTTATCGCGAAGAGTCTTTTTCATTTCTTTAGTAGCTACTGTAAAGCAAGAAACTGAAATATTTTATAGTATCGAGCAGAATCCCAGTAATTCTTTTTATTACCTTTTCATAGGCCGATTTATCCGGAATCAAAAGGGCACGAATCAGTTAAATGCTGCGATAGCCTGAAAAATTCCTAGCCTAACACAGAAACAAGCATCTTTTTGTCAAATTCAGTTTTATTTTTCAACATTGAAACTCCAATTCATGAAAATTTCCACTGTGACCACTAAAACGTAGGAAGGTGTGAAACATAACTTTTCCCTCTTCAAATTTCTGTCAACTTGTGGAGTAATGGTGCGTACTATGCCCCGGTTATTGTATTTTCTTTTTGAAAATAGTCGATCAACGTAAGTACATCAGTATCCGAAATCAAATCGATATCACCTTCCTGACCGATGGAACCGTCTTTACGTTCATTGGAGCCGATTCAGCACTGCTGCGTAGTCCACGGTTTCGACAGTGGACAGTGAAGGAGTGTACTGGTATATCAAAGTTTCGTCTACAGTTACTGATCAACCCCAAATTGTCGACTTGTTTCGTCATTGCTTCAACAGCGCTTTGGAAATGCGTTTGTGGTCCTGACAGAGCAAGCGTGACACCCAATGCGGGGTTAGCTTCTTCTTGCTGTAATCTTTAGCCAATACGTTCTTTCGAATCTTCATTTCCAATCTTAATTTGACGGTCGTCAATAGAGTGCAGAGTACCCATAAACAATGGAGCAAGCTGTCTTCATGTTAAGACTTGAAACTTTTCACGCCTTTGCGTCTTTTATGGAAAAAGCTTTTATACGCACATTAGAGTGTTTCTTATATATCCCAAAATTTGTTCTTCTATCCTTTTTATAACTACCACGGCCTACTCAAATACGAAACCTTATCCCTGTACAATGATTCTAGCCCGTGCCGATGACGCCCCAAAGTTTTTCAAAATAAGAGAAATTTACTTCTTCTAGTTCTAAATATTTTATTATTCTTTTGTAAGAAGTAAATCAAAACATTTCTAAATAATAATAGTTAACAGAAAGAAATGCATCTTGATGGCGTTACTATTAATTTAGCATCGCACTAAGAGATAAGTACAACAATTTTTGGTGTTGATAATTTTTTAACAAAAAGAGAATGCGAAATAATACATCATTATTGAAACCTTGTCAGAAAGATTCCGCAACGTGAAAGTTAATTTCCAACAGTAAATAAAACCGTTACCTAGAAAATTAAAGAAGTGTAGTGTAATGTAAAGCTTGGTGGAAAGGGTGGATGATGCCTGTTCGAGCCAGTTAACAAGAAGCGATTGAATTGTATGCGTAGAGATGTAGAATGCTTTATTTTAGAGTAATCCATAAAAACAAAAAGGAATTCCTAGAACTTGCTGGTGTCAACCTCGACGCAATTAATAGAACAAGTAAGCATTTTTCTATCGTATTAAGTAGGAATTTGCATGTCCTGCATATCCCTAATATTTGCTTCGGTAATTTACTTTAATTTAATTTCAATGAACGCTACTAACTCGCCCCCAAAACATTATTTTATGATTCATTTTTCAACTATCATATCCAAAATGGGCTCACTAATACATTTATGGTCCTTAAAAAATTAATAGCTAGCAATAAATGCTTTGAGAATCAGCATGAAACACCAAATATATTGGTCAACCAATTCAGTAGCCAAGGTTACCTAATTTGGCAGCAAACTTCGGCTAGTTCCTCTGCGATGTTAATTTAACACTGTAGCATTGTTCACGCAAGTCATATGATGCCGTAATGGTGTTTACTTAACGGCAACACGGAGTTACCACAACACTGTAACACAATATATTAGAGAAAGCTGAGTATTGCTAACACTACCTAGAAGTAAACCCAACACCCGATCAAGGTAATTTCAACTTCTTTGGGGAGGCGTACGTTGCGTTTGTTAAGATCAGTCGCATGAGTCGTGTTGTCGTACCTCCTGTTTTCTCCAATTCATCAAAGGTAGAAATACATTCCTTGACCCTGTTTAACATTCAAAACAAGAATTGTATTCACCAGATTTCAGTTTTGCTTATCGTAATTATCCATAACTAATTATATTAAACTTGTAAACTGTACTATAAGCGTATCTAAGAGAAAGAAATAAACGAGCTTCCAGAATAAACGGGAATCTGATAAACCTCCAAACTCTAAGCTTTATATTTTCTCTTTAATTAATTTACAGATACAATAGAAAGACATAATTAACTCCACGTAAATTCATTTGCCTTACAAAAACGCCAATACTTCGTTCGAAATGCACAAACTTTGTTTTGCCAGTATTTTTACATCCCGTGCTTAGAAGGGTTTTCAATTTTCGCTAGTAGATACCAACCCTTTCAGTCTGATTGTGCTGTACCATCGGTTGTTTATGACACTTGAATAACTTTTCTCAAACCGCATATTTTAGTGCCTACTACAAAATGTATACCATATGAATGTGGTGTCACATGAACCTGGCCATAACATCTGATAATTTAGTAAAATAATTATTTTGGTTGGTTGAGTCTGTGAACGGTCATTTAGAATCGAAATGCGGAATATTAATTCGAAGTTATGTTATTATTAGTTATAAATTACTGAAACGATAAATATTCTCGTATATCATCATATACACTCAGGGAAAGCTACCCAACCAGCAAATTCAGAATTTAGTGAAATTTGAGTGGTTTGTAAGTCTTATAAGATTGTAAAATACCGGTTTCTGCTTCTGCTAAGAAACACTTCTTTCAGCTCCTAAAGCTTTTTCGTTTTCGCATGTTTGGGTCGAACCGCGTACTTCCTTCTTCCATGTTTTTACCACCTTGTCATAATTTCTGCTTCATTTGTTAATAACTGTCGTTTATATATCTTATTGATTGTTTTTGTCCCTTCTTGGTTCTTCTTAGAACATTTGTGATTTCCTTTAAGATCTATCTGAATTTTTCTTCCGAAGTTTTCAGCTAATTGTTATCAACTTATTCCCGCCAGAGCTTATCCATCGTAAGGGTTTTGTACACTTTCTAATGCTTTCTTTTCCCCTTTTTCTATTTCTTCAGTATTCATCTGCTTTTCGCCTATATTCTAAATTAGTAAACCTCATATGTTATAATTAGTAGTTGTATAAAAATCAAGGCCGAAAGAATACATTTATTAAGTAGGCTTCACAACCACCTTAACTCTTTCGCTTACCGTGTCGTGTGTTATTTTAATTGATTAGCTTTAATGAATCGTGACTGAAAGGGTTAAAGAATTTTTCGGTGATACTGTACTGCACTGTTGTTTTCTGTTTCATAGTTGCTGTTGTATAACAATCTGATTCGTCACAGTTGTATCCTGTATACTCTTTTAGGGTAAGAAATGACTTAAATCTGTCTTTCAATCCGAAATACTTGCTTTCTTTCTATAGAATACTCTAAACAATTTTCGAACATAATGATGATCATGTGTCACAAGTCACATTAAACTTTCTCCGGTAAAATAGCGATTCCCTTACGGCCAGTCTAACCGCCTCACAAGTCGTCAATGGGAAATACATAAAATTTCATTCATTCAAGACATCCATGACATACCAAAGGATTGCAATCTCTCAGGGTGTTGTAAGAACCACAGGTGTGGCAACAAGCTTTTGTGTAATTCAAACTCTTCAGGCGAAAATATTATGTAAAATTAATCACTTGATTATTTCGATACAGCTAAATGGGTCTGTCAGGTTCCAATTGTTTACTTGTATTTTCTCTTGGTGCTACAATTCAAGCGGAATAATTAAGTCGAGCAATTATAAAAGAACGCCGTCGTCAGTCAGTTGGAATTTGCTGCTGTCGACCGTCGCTGCTTCGACGCTGGTCACACGTCCACTCGCCTTCGCCGCTAAGAAGACTTTTTTTTCTACTACAATGCTAGGGATGATATCATCTACATCTCGCACCCTTTCCTCAAAATATCGTTGCACTAGTCATTGAGGACTTATTAAGAGTCGCACAGAAAAACAGATGGGAGAGAAAATCAATCTATTTACCGTAACATTCTTTACATATAAGGGCACAGTGAGAAACTATTAAGGAAATATGCATTCAACATGCAACGAAATCAATTCCGTTGTATAAACATAAATAAATATAACTTAAAAATAAGGCTTAAAATTACTAGGTCAGTAAATATAGTACTCCTCTTATGGTCTCCAAAAGAGTCACATAAAACAAGCGATAAATAATAATATATAGCCATTTACTAAAGAAAAGCTCTCCCGTTTAGTTACATGTTGCTGCCTAAAACCAGTATTTATCTTAGTCGAGTAAAAGAAAATCCGTCGTACATAATGACGAAGTAAGCTTCCGAAATATCGGCGAACCTTGATTTATTCCTGTAACGTTCTTACCATCAATATTCATCCTTCTGAAAAAACACCGCGCTTTCTACGCCGACTGTTCCATATTCTTGTCACATGTCTTATATTTCCGTCACGAATGATAGTCAGATGTATCGCTGATGGAATAGCATTTGTTTCCTTTAGCCCCTGCATGATTTTGAAGTATGAGCGCGACAGGAATGCTTTCGTATATTCAGGCTCTCGTTTATCCGTTTAATTATGTTGTAGGCATTCACTCTTTAAAAGCGGTTTGATACGTGTAAGATTAAGGATAAATTACGTTTTCCTGTCAAGCTATTATGCGGAATATGATATCTAATTAATCACGCCGCCTGGAAAAATGTCTTGATGTTGCATGTAGAAACCCTATTGGTGGTTATGAAAGGAAGGAATATAGTGTGCTTCCTTTAAACACACCATCTTACTTATTGGTAAGTAAATAAGTAAATAAGGCCTCAGTCTAGAAGTCACTGACATGAAAAAATTTTAGTGATGGTAGAAAATTGTACGCTAAAGTTCTCGCCGTAAAGCTTTTTTCCCAAGAGAGCTCTACTTCGGAGCTACGTGTTGTTAAGGTTATTTATCTCAATCTCTCAAATGATGTAAGGTGCCTCAATAAGAACCGGAATATTAACGGGGAAAGAAATAGCGCGGTGTATAATAATGTTAGCCAAGCTCTTGGCTTAATTGGCTGTTTCTTTTTGTATATGTAAATATTTGCAAATCAATTTCTTCGATACACTGCTTAGGTAAGGTTTATTGTTAATAGCACCACACATCCCTGTTTATAGGAGTTTTGTTTAGTACTTTAATTTTAATTTAATTTTTTTATTATTATTATTTTATTCCTTTCGTTATAGAGAATTTTAAAAATTCCATTATTTTCATTTTCGACTTCAACTAAAAGGCATATGACAGTATCAATATGTTTATAACCTTCTTTTCTTGGCCGATTTTATTACTGCTTCATATTTTTTTTCCAAAAATTCTTGCCCTACCTCTTACCATTAGTAAGTTATATGCTTTTCCAGAATTTCCAAATTTCAAAAATCAATTTCACCCACTCAGAGTGAATATTAACAGAAATATGTGTTTCACATGTTCCCAAAGTTTAATAATGTTTTGATTGTTGGGGTTCGGGATTATCCTTAGCAAGGTAATTTCAAAACATTATTGACAGAGGATATACAGGGGGTTTGGCCCATTGACGTATGTCTGAAAGGATATACGTGGTACGTGAGTCGGTTTGAAACTTGTTTATCGATCTTTGATATCTAAATCGTCCTTAGTTAAAATACTAAGTTGTCTTTATCTCAGAAATCCTGACACTTTGTATAATGGTACCTTTGGTCAAACAAATTCCAAACGGGCTCCCCTAATCCTTTCAGATATACCTCGGTGAACCAAACACCCTATATAAGATTATTTAATTTTTACATTTCATCAAACTTCTTTTGAATTCGTTACAAACTCAAAGTACTGAACTTTATCCTGAACGCAAGGTACCATTTGTAAATGGGTCTTATATTTAGCTCACAGTCAGTAAGATTTTATAGTCAGGCAAGTCACTATTGTAAATATACTACTCTTGAAGCAATAAAGGTTTGAAAAATATATTAATAGAATATCTTGACTTTATAGATTTTTATCGCTCCTAGAAAATTGTTGGTAATTTTCAGATAGATTTCGCGCATTTAAAATTATTTCTGCTTGCTAAACCAAAATATTAATGCTTTGCAGATGGGTGAGGTAACTGTATTATAAAAGACTACATGACAGGTAAGCACTCAACCGTCTACTTCCTGGCTTATATCTTTGAAGAATGCACGTCTACCTAGCTTTCCTGGATAATTTATCTTAACTACGAATATAATTTATTAAAGCAGGCGGAAAATATATTTTAAGTTAGAATTAAAGTTACGACAATTCGCTTTTATGGAATAAAGTGTAAAATACGATTAAGTTAGTGTTTTAAATGGTCGTTGATATCTGTAAAAGCTTCTCGTCTGTAGTATAATAAAGAAAGTTGAACTGAAAAGCTGTTTTATACAACAAATAATTGAAACATACGACCAAAGATCACCTTTGATACGAATACTCGAATTTTGTGAAAATCCTTCCTTATACAAAGTAATAGTAGATAATAGCATGTGCAGTATGTATCTATTTTTAAAGATTTCAGTAGAGCTCTGTTTATGTATCCAATAATATAAGGTTCAGTACATCTGCAGCACGTTCACTACTAGGAGGGAGACATCTAGAAGTTTTATGGGTCTGGTTTTGTTCCTATCACAGAGCAAGACCTGAAATTAGTTGCAGATGCTTGGTCCCAACAAGATAGACCGCAACTTCACTATGGTCAATATCTTCGACAATTTCTCAATTTGTTGGATTAAGCTTCAGGGTTTCCAGACTCAAATTCGATGGAAGTGTTTGTTTAAAACCATGAGAAATTTGTGACGGTCACATAGTCTGGAGGAGTTAAGGCAGAGGATAATTCTAAATTGTCAAATAATTCCATTTTTGTTTGCATATCAGTAAAATGCTGCGGTTTAAATAAATATCCATCTATGTTGCTGTTGAACGAGGGGGGTGTATCACGTCTTCAAGCGCACTGATGCAATCACCAAAACCAATCATCTTTAAAATGTTATTCGTTCCTTTATGTTAATTGAACCAGTTTTGATACTTGGATAGAGGACTAACTATGACAACAGCGAATTGCACCTTACCTTGAAAGGATTCATAGTACAGCTTCTTGCTAATACAATAAAGTTATCCAAGTAATTCGCAAATATTCTATTAATTAATAGAGTTTAACAAAGCTTGTGGGGCAACAAATCATGCAATCGTTTTTAGATGCTTCAGCACTATAGGTAAAAGTAGGTATAAATAGGCGTAAAAACAAAGTTTTCAAAAGTAATAAGTTACGTTCTGGCAACAAATACTAGTGATTGTTGTAACTCTGAGGGGCGCGTAGTATGAAGGATTCTCAGTTGGAGCACACTTCTTCAATATCGGTGCATCTAGATTAGAAGCCTTTCCTGGTAGCACTTCGTCATTAATAAAGTCGCAATGTAGATTTAGTATAAGTTTGAAAGGAAATATTAGAACAAATAAAAGAACTGTATACAATAGCACAAAAAAAAACCTCCTCACTAATGTATCAGACATAATTTAACGCCATCTACATATTTTTCGTGTCCAATAAATTAAGGATATCTTTGATTAGGTACTTTCATCCAAACATGTTTAGTTCTATCTTTATATATACGACCTCCCACATAAGTGTACTAATGAGCTGTGCTACAGCGAAACGCGCGTCTACACATAGCGCTTGTTGATTATTATTAATTACCCTCGGTATGTTAGCCAGTAGTCGAAGCCTGGCTACCTTCGCAGATAGTGGGATACTACTAACTGCTCAATTCTGTTAGAGGTCGGTATAGCAATTAATTTCGACATTTGCAATGATTAGAGTTTCTTTGATTAGATACTCTCATCCAAATAATAATAATTACATTTCTAGTGATTGCCGAAAAAAGTGCACAATCAGAAATTGGCATCGCAGAAGAAACTAGAAATGTAGTTAATGTACTCCTCACATTTCATTCTAAATTCTTGCTATCTTGTTGTACACCTTTTGTAAATTTTTTGCCGCCGTACCTAGTACCGTATTCATGTATAAAGATAGAACATTCATGTACGTAACTTCCAAATAATTTTCACTTTAAATAGCGAACGAAGAGAAACACTTTAGTTCAGACGCAGCAGACACCGATTGCTTCTGTAAAACAAAACCAACATGATTCCATATCCAATGATTGTCGCAAGATAAGGATGATACACTGCTTTCACAGTTGTACAATTCGTTATTTTCTTTATAATTTGTAATACGAAGCGTACACTTCTGAGTCTACTACATATCAATTTTATTTGTCGATCCTATTTCAACGTATTGGTTATAGCAACACCGATGAAAAGGCAATGCTTAGCCAATTTTTACTAGATTTAGATTAGCCTTAAATCTAGTTTAAAATATATTAATAAGTAACTCTAAATTTAACAACATATTTTCGGGTACAGATTAAGAAGAATAAAAAGGTAGATAGTTGGAGAGATTAATTTTAAACAACTCTATAATAACAATCTTTCTTTGCAAACTGCCTAACAGAGAAATGATGCTTAGGAATTTTATGTTACAACGTTTTTGCGATGCGGTGGGGGAAATCGCCGATCCGCACTCTATGAAAGCTGAAATAACGTCTGTTTCTTACGTGATTCCCTTTACTTCGATAATAGTAATTATAATGAAAGTTTTAATGTATGTGTCTCGTGACAACTGTAATAGTTAGGGTTACTGTTTCTTGAATTACTAGATCCATTCTCCCGGTAACTA
Source organism: Marronus borbonicus (assembly GCA_902655005.2). Classification (NCBI taxonomy): domain Eukaryota; kingdom Metazoa; phylum Arthropoda; class Insecta; order Coleoptera; family Scarabaeidae; genus Marronus; species Marronus borbonicus. Next base: position 15,712,796 of record LR737381.1, read on the forward strand.
CATGGGCATGAAATCCGACCCATTCTTTCAGTTAATTAAGCTGAACTAACTTTGGAATAGTTCGCGTGAACCTACTGACTTAGGGTGTATCAGTCAGCAACACTATCCACATAATTAAATTTTCATGTCTGCCAAGTTTGAGATTGTAACACTTACTTCTAACATCTTAGTTCTTTTACTTTTTTACTCGACATTATATTGTCGATTCAATGGGGATACGTAATAAATATATTTTAAGCTTAAAAAGTAAGTTAATGGAAAATTTAACACAAAATTCATAGCAATGAACCAATATGAAATACTAACCATCTTACAAGTTTAAATATTCTACACCAGCTGTTTTTCCGGAGATGAGTCTTAGACAATATAGTAGAGGTGCAACAGCATGTTGCACGAAAATGGCATTTTGCACTTTTATTATTTGCCGACAGGAAAAAAGGGAAATTTTAGCTCAAAGAAAAGAGTAACAATGGGGTCAGGTATGGCACTCAGATGAACGTGCCTCGTCGTTTTGTTAGAATCCGTAAAGACATTTCTTGCAATAACGAAATAAAGACTGCAAACACGAAACTGAAATAATTCCAATTACGCCGGTTGTTTTCAGAAATGTTTATTAATGTATTGTCTGGGCTGTACGAATAAATACAACAATGTGGTCATACAATGCAATGTCGACGGCGATATTGCATTGTATGACCTGATGAAGATAGGTTAAATCAATTTTGCTGAACGAAAGTTCAGAAATGGAAAACTAAGAGATTAATTAATAAAATTAAGAGTAATAAAAATAGTAAGATTAATAGCAATAACAACAATGTTCGGTATTCTTCCTTTAGCATTTGAAAATAGAAAGCGCGTAGATATTGAGGGTGTTGGAGGGTGTGGAGTTACTTGTCCAATATTTCCGAACAAACAAACATCGTGGTAAGTATTCGGAAGGTGGGCCTAATTTGGTTTTGTTAAACAAATAAATAGGTCACCTTAACTTAATAATTTTTATGAATCAAATCGCGTTATGCAATGTTCGAGTATAATAAATATTCAACATACTCTCGTTTAGTAACTCCTAAATCATACCTCGCCGTCTTTATATACTAAAGCAAACATCAAACAATTGTATTAAGGGGGTAGGATCCCCCCAGGAGAGGAAGTACTTAAACGCTTGTGCTGTCAGAATCCCAACAGCCATACGAAGGTCCTTTCGTACAATTTCGAATATCTTATTGCTTTTCGTTTGGTGAGCTGAATTAAAGTGATTTGCCATGCTGGACGAATTTGCTTTATGACATCTTCCAAGAAATTTTTGCGGGTGATACTTCTTTCCATAAAATACAGACATAAGCAGTCAAATGGTGGGTTCTGGGCCAAGAAACATCATCCCAAATCCTTCTTAGCCAATGTATCTTCATTGCCAGTATTTCCATTGTGCGCATTCAGCCATACTACGTTGACGTTATTTGTTTCAGAAACCAGAGATAAAGCTCTCTGGCAGTCTAGCAGCCGTTTCTCGGTTTAATTCTGATGCTACTTGGTGTCAGTGAACAGATTAATGTTTCTGCCTAAAACATTAAGGTTTTTTTGCAGTGCGTTGCTAGACTCAGCCTCGATATTTCCGCGAGGAAAACGGTAATTTCCGGTCCTATCCTAAATACTTATGAACGGCGATAAAAGTACCTGGAAATAAAAGAATAAAGGAAGAAAGGACAGTGAATCATGCTTGCACCTTTTGACAGCAGAAACCAACCGTTTGCGATGCTTTAACGGGAATATTTGAGATTATTGTTTATTTTTTAAATGTGTTTATATTTAAATTACTTAAAATGAGATGTACTTTATAGAATGTCAGTATTTTTACTAATCGTTTAAGGTTAAATAGAAAATTGGGGATAAATATTTTGGTTTTAAGGTTATTCAAGTGGTGTAACATTCGTAGTGGAACAATCTCAGTAACTATTTAAAAAATAACATATAGAGAGCTTAAGCATTTACTGACTCCTTGCAACGTCATCGGGCTTATACCCAAAAGATTTTCACAAAATAAAAGAAATAAACATCAAAAAGGAATGGACAAAATCGAAGAGTCCTGCATTAAACATTCTTAAATTACAAAAAAGAACGACCCTGGTGTACATATCCTTTTATCTCGACTATAATAGGGGTGGAATGGTTAAAACAACATCTTCACCCATAGTATTTAATTGATGGCAAGAGTCAATCAAAAAGTAAAACATATGTAATCATATGTATTCTACTAAACACGACTATTTCTATATTTTCATTTACGTTACTTTACGAAGTATCTAGTACATCTTTTCTGCTTTCTATGTGAAAATATTCTATTGGTTGTACTAGGCTTTAGTAATTTACAAGTATAGATGCAGAATGTTAATCCGCGAAAACTTTTCAATAAAAGCCGTCATTTCAACTTGATTAGCTTTCCCTGCAAACTTCCTGTTAATTCATATTTAATGTAGAAAAACGAAAGAGACCGAAGGAAATACTATCGATCTACATTTGGCTCTAATGCGACCACAGAATATTGAATAAAACCATACGGAAACAATGTTCTAAGCAAAGTGCAAAGTTTCGGAGTATCAATCGCCCTGGAAGTTGTAAATGGAAAAGTTGAAGAAATTATACTGAAAATTCTCTATCTTATGCATCATTATGTAGAGTATATGTAACTGTCATGTACAACCAGTGTAACTCCGTCGTGTGAAATTTCAATTTTGTAGCATTTTCGCATTTATATTTTATCTCAATTAACCGTGATATATTTTTTCATTGAATGTTAATAATTTTTTCAGCTGTATCGGTGTCAGTAGCCGTCTGGACATTAGTCGCTATATCACTGGAACGGTACTTCGCAATCTGTCGTCCTTTGAAGTCCCGTCGATGGCAAACCCAATTTCACGCTTACAAGATGATTGTCATCGTCTGGCTGGGTAGTTTAACATGGAGCGCTCCCGTTTTAATAGTGTCTTCTTTGAAAGCTATGAAAGGCCGAGGTAAGTATTATACTTTCAGTAAACTTTTACTTGTTTAGAAAGGACATTCCTGTTTTAAAAATGGTTTAAATAAATAATGAGACTTAACTGAACACACATGAAGAGGAGAGGGAGGATCACTTTTATAAAAGCTGAAAAACTTCCAAACTTTGGCATAATAGCACCATTTCTGCAAGTAGGATGCCTCTTTATGTATATATATTATAATGTTATACATTTGATTTCTTTTAATGATATTATAGAAAACTAGCTGCTATTCTAAACTCCAAGAGTTTATTAGAAAAGCTACCGCGTTATAAGATATGTGAACGGTGTTTCCAACCTAACAACAAGTAAAAACCTTAACCAAAAATAATCACCAACCTTCAAGGCACAAATAACTAAAACACTTGGAAGCACAATAAGTGGAAGAAACGGCATTCGAAAATTCTCCAAACGAAAGCAAAGGGAAAGCATAAAGAAAATGACGATACACAGATCGAGTGCGTCCAAAAATTAAACTTTTGAACGCCACGAAGTCAGCCAGGCGGAACGATGCGACGCGTGGTCTTCTGACAGAGATAGGAAACGGAAAACAACATCCAGCCTAAAAAGTGATATCTACAAAACGATGAGAAATTTAAACGGGAAATAAGTAGAAATTAAAAACAACAAATGAAGCAGAAAGATATGGAGGCGTTTATGTCGTAAGTACGCGACATCTGCGTACAACGTCAGCATTTAAATCGAACTGTCAAAATTTCTCGGCTTTAAATTAATATTTATTTTTATGGTTTCAGTTACTTGATTTCCTGAATGTATCTATTTTATTCGTTTTGCTTTTTATTTCAGCTCCGTATACTGAACGCATATATTTTTAATATTTTATACGTAAGGGTTAGTACAAGTACAGTGGAGAAGAAGATAATTGGCGTTCCGTCATAGGCAGAAGAGCCCCCGTGAAGAATATAAGAAATTACTGGTATTGCGTGTAAATGCGTGTAATAAGTGGTATTGCGTCATAGTTCTAACGTAAAAGTGTATGTTAGATGTCCCACGAAGCAAGCGGGTTAACCACAGCCAAAATAGTGGTTTAAGTGGGTTACAAAGGAACATAAAAGGAAGCTGGTCACCAGCGCCAGGGGAGCCGCGAGCCAGGGCCATCGTTACCACAGGGACAGCGAGAAGACATAGAATACGTCCTTTTGTCATAAGTTTAATAAAATCAATATTTATTTTATTCCATTTTTGGTGTCCCCACTGTCAGTAATAACTCATCTTTGGTGTATTTTATATCAGTTGTTATTAACTGTAATACCATTCAAAGTTTTTCTCCTTCTATAATAAAATATTGTTAACTTTTGCAATCAATTCCTGTATTTTTTGGTGTATGAATACTCAAATACTTCACTGAAAGTTTCAATTAATATTTAAAGTAAGAATTTCGAAAGTAAGTCATTTTCATCTTCAACTTCACTTAGTTTGCAATCAGTATCGTTGCAGCACTCAATACTGGACCAAAGAGACCAATACCAAAGAGGAAAAACTGCAATGAAAATATGTTGATAACTGTCAAAGTAACGTGTTCGTCGAAGCTCCATAAGCGTCATCCACAATACATACCTCTCGACCCTTTTATCGCTGCTAGTATCGGAGTATTGCAGCTTGATTGTAAACACACCACAACACAACTTAACCTAAAAGGCCAATACATCTCTTTACTAATCTGTGACCGATGTCAAAGATTTTTAGGTTGAGTTATTTCACAGTTCCCTAGCGAATTTAGCGACTCAAGAAATTTTATTTAATTTGGGAAATTATCATGAAGACAAAATAGGTTTAATTTTCTAAGGATTTATAGGAAGAAGTTACATTAAAAACGAAAATTAGTGACAGAAAGAGTATCAAGCGAAGAGAAGTTATGTTGTCGTTTTCGCAGGTTGAAGATATATTCACCTAGTAGAAGGCAGCCACAGTAAACGAGGAGGGTGAATTTAATCAAAGCGAGCCCATTCTATATTCAGCTCTTAAATATGCGTACTAACTTATTAATTAATTGTTAGCTGTATCTGAACTTAGTAACAACATTGCATCCCTGAAAGTGCATATACGTATATATATTTGACAGTGATCAAGATGTATTGCACTAGTTAAGACATCAGACGAGAATTCTATGCATAATAATTCGGTTTGGTCTAAATTGAGATGTATGAGCGAATCATAATTACCAAATTTTCCAAGTTACTGAATTATAGGATTATAGACGTATCTAGAATTACACCAAGGTACATGAATCCTCTGTTTGTGTATCGATTGCTTCCTACTCACAGTTAATTCGTGACCTATTTTTATCGATTTGCGAAGGGAAGATTACGCCTACCCATTCAGAAAAGCATTATTCTATTCGTTAATGGTTTTCTCGCTTAAACTATTTTGTGCATTTCTACGTATATAGTGTACCTTCCTTCTAAATTCACACCAGCTCGAGCCCACCTTTTTTTTTTCTTAGTTGAAAAGGAAAAAAACACACTTTCGTCGATCGCGATGACGGAAAAGAACATAAGAAATTAATTGAAGTTGAGTGCTACACGTGCTCGTCGTAGAAAGTAGCCTTAAGGTGGTAATAATCGGCTTTTTTTGTGAATACGAAGAGGAACAAGGTGGAGTTTCAGTAGAAAAACGCAAAAAGAAGTGGTGCGAAAATTGAAAGGAAACAATATATAATCTATATTTGTTACGGCAATATAAAATTATTTCCTTTTTCTTACTAGCAAAGCGTATTAATCACTTTTTACCTTGCGGCATTATATATGTACTTTTCAGTTAATTAAAAAAAATGTTGTTTAATTGATTGCAACTACATTTTTTTCTGGGTTTAGGGTGTTGCTGAGTTCAGTTTTAAGACCACTAATTCATACCTATACACCTCACAGACAGGATAAGCGTCGACTACACGATGGTTTCATTTTGTTTTATAATCTAATTAGCCATACTGCAGGTCCCAAATCATGGTGTTTCGTTCCTTACATTTCCACTCTTACTGCTCGTTTTTCACGTCCAAAAGCATTAAGACAATATGAATCACCATGCAGAATGTATTTGCCTACCGAACAGTGTATTAAAAATTTTAAGTGCAACGCAATCTTCTTGATATCAAGTACAAATGGGTTCGTACTTAAGATATCCTATAGTTGAGTGTAGGCTTTCATGACCGTAGCCCATAGTAGAAATGTCTTTCGGGTGATGTCGAGTAGCTAATATTTTACTTGACGTTTTGCTGACCATGCTGTCAGCTTCTTCAGAAGATTTCTAAAGACTGGTGTTGTTGTCTCTTGCTCCTCGTTATATATCCTATTTCTGTTCCACTTTGCTGATCCATAACCGTTCCGTTCCGCTGAATCGCGTCGTCCGTTGTATGGTCAGCTAAACGTCAAGTAAAATATTAACTACACGACATCACCCGAAAGACATTTCTATTAAGATATCCTAACTCGCTGAACTTCAGTCACATGTTTAGTTTTCTAATTGAGCATTTTCATTAACCAATAGGTAACTAACAGTTTATGGTGGACGAGTTCTATTTGGTTTCAACGATCTTGTACCCTTTTGGAAACTCCTGTAAGTCCTGTCACAATTTTGGTGCCAAACCGAGGATTTCATTAACTTAAATTGCTTCACCTGGAGGCAGTTGATCTGCTTATTACCTCCCAAAAAAAGAAAACGTTGGTTTTCTCAACAATAAAGGATATCGGAATACAAAAATTGTTGACAAACAACAGTTTTAAAACTTACCGTGACCAGCCTCTGAAAAAATAGATAGCGAAAATGGGCAATATCAAAGTTTATAAATAATGTTAAAAAGTATAATAAAACAAAGCAATATAAACGGTTTTAACACAGAAACTGTGAGATACGGAAAAGCATTTTTTTGTACTATTTTTAAGAGAGTTAAGTCGCAATTTAAATATTAATATAGGTATAATATTAAGAAACGCTGAAAACCAAACTACAATAGGCAACAAAATTGAATTGTTGAAAATCAACTTTAAAATTTTCAAATTTTCGTAAAAGGTCATCATTTGCTGCTTATTTTATTTAAACCGCCAAAAGAGTAATTAGGAAATAGACCTAATAATCTAACGACTGTGAAAATTAATTGATTTATTTGGAAAACAAATTTCTCTGATATTTACCATATAACGCTACTGTGCGTACTGATAACTATTAACCCTTTCGAGCCGGATTTTTTATTATTAAATCCTGATTAGATTGTAATTTTTTTAAACAACAACAAGATGAAGGTAAGTGAAATAAACACCTTAAAATGTTATTCGAAAAAAAAGTCCGCCATTTTGTATGGGACATATATATCCCAGTCAGACTTTTTTAGTGGGAAAAATATAACCCATTAGTCGTCGAAATGCAACTTTATTGAAAAAAAAATCAAATGTAGTATATCATTTTAAATGGAAAGGAGTGAAACATGTTGCTGTTGCATGAAACTTGTTGAGTTACATATGACCCAATAGGCTCGAAAGGGTTAAAGCAATATGTAGTAACATTGATTGGTATTTTGTTGTTCAGATACATTCGTTCCTTTTGTTGAGTAAATGGTGTAAATATTTCAAACAATGGCTGCTAATCCTACTAAACTCTAAACTAAATATTTGGATAACAATAGAACTAATACATCCTAATCTCGAACGGAATAATATATTAAATTGAAACCACATCCTTTGTTGATGATTTGCTTAGATAAATTAAACAAAACGTATATTTACATCAATATACATATCCCGGAATTGTAACCATTGGCCAATGTTATGCCGGCATTATCTGTTTATCCCAAACAAGATGTCCGTCCGTAATTATTTTTGCTAAAGTCCTAGTTTTATGGACGAACATTATCCTTCTATTCAACTGTCTAATCAATTTACAGCCGATCTAGTCTGTTTATCGCAGAAAAGTGACGCGGATATTTTCGAATTGGAAAGCCGAAGTAGTATATTGTTCATTTTATTACTTACAAGAAAAGATACCCAATCCGCATTTCCAGAATTTAATGAAACTCGTGTGGTTTGTAGACCTTGTAGGACTATATAAAATGTCGGTTATCGTTTCGGCTGCGAAACGGTTTTGATGGGTGAAATCGAGGTTCGAAAATCGGTGACTTTGCATTCCTTTCGAATTATTTTTTATTGATCGCAAAAATTATTATTTTGAAGAGCTATCAAAATACGCTAATCTCGATGGACTGGCGCTTAGTGGGCTTTATGGACGCCAAAAATTCCATTATATCAATTAAACTGCTTCAGCAAAGCTTTCGAATATGTTTCTGATTTTGACTGAGCAAGTGCGGTACCCAACGCGTGATTAGATTTTTCATGCCCAAAATTTTAGTCTATATATGACAAATACGTTACGTCGAGATGTCAATAGCCGCTACTATTTCTCTAACCATAATTCGACAGTCGTCTAGCACAATTTGGTGAACTTTTTCGATGTTAGCCCATTCGCGGTTACATTGCCAAAATATTCTTAACCAGTAACGCCATCTTCATGTTAAGGCTATAAAATTTTCAAACTACCTCCGTAAGGCATTTTTAAGAGACTTTTAGCGATTTGGGCGATACCAACGTGCCGCTTGCTGGAAAGTGGTTGTTGGGACGAACGAGACGCAACGAGAATTGTCATTTCTAATGTATCTAGCGGTTGCAAGGATTGCGAAATATGTAACTCTTTTATTATAAACGCGATATTTGAATGGAGTTTCCGTTTTTCCAGTCTTCTGAAGGTCTCTTGACCGTTAGAGTTTGGTAACTCTTTGAATGAGGTGAATATTTAAAGTGTACTGTAAGTAAAATATTGTCAAGGGATTGTTAAAGTAGAATTTTTTGAAAACAGACGCATATTACTCATGTAAATTGATCATGGAATAAGGTCTATGTTGTCAAATATTAAGCTAGTTACATTATGATAATGATCTGCAGAACACGTAAAGGAACAATAGAAATGTAAACAAGTAACTCAGTACTGTAAGGGTAAGACTGTATTATATTACATTGACTTCAACATTCAAATTATATACAAATAATATCACTTAGATGCAGTATTATCCCTATGTGAGCGGGAAGCGACATGTTTGAATTTACCCTGGGTGTTTGGATAATGGAATGTACATGCTCTGTAAATACACTTAAGTGTACATACATGCATGTAGATGATTTCATTTCTTTGGTCCTGCATAATAAGCGCACACAGTAAATTCCAAAATCGGAAACTACAACGGAACACTACATCGTAGAGAAAACAGAATAGTAGTATTAAGACGAAATAAGATTTGCATAACAAGCTTTCACGTCCAGAACAATAGAAGGAGCTAATTTACACAGAACTAAATTAATGATTTTGTATATCATTCTTTTGTATTTTTGTATTTTTCATTTGCTTTTATGTATTTAATTGATGCATCTCATTGACCCATTATACGGGATATTTTTTGAGGTTTGGTGGTGGCTCTGCGAGGTGTATAAGCATTGAAACCTCTTATAAACATAGGAGCCTTATATGTAGAGTATTTAACTGCACTATGGGATTGGAAAGAAAATTTCATATCATTTCATATTGGGGTCTACTATACCCGTTTTTAACAGTTTTTAATATACTAACGGTTCTTTCTTTAAACTGTACATAATTGCTTAGAGCTTTACAGTAGTGTTCCATGAGATCCAGCATCAATATCTGTCAGGAAGTTCGCAAACAGGGCGAGTAAAGATTGTTATTCCATTTATTGCATGGTACCTGATTATATTTAGAGGCAGTTTACGAACACCTTGATGACGATAATGAGTAGTACGCATGACCTCCCATATAGTTCCTACAAAAGTAAATATTTTAATCTTCATGACATTCTGAAGTATTTAATTTCACAAGAGCTGTGCATAAAATGTCGACATGATCGGTAAGGTGCTCTAATTAACATTATCGACGTATAATGGGTACAATCGATCAAAGCGATAGAAAATTTAATATTGTATTTAAAATAAGAAAGTAACCACTTCCGGTTCAAGCGGCGGCGTTTCGCAGGCGAAGATATTTTAAATTAATAGATCGGATGCTGTAACTACTACCTATTCCAAAATTTCAGAACTCTATTCATAATAACATCATCGAAATCTCTTCCTAGCCGTGAGCTGTGCCCCAAAATATAGTTGATGAGTGGTCACAATTGAAGAAAAAGGAACATGAATACTATGCGTTACTTTTACATGGAACTGTTTATCATTTTTCACATTTATGTGCATTGTTATATTAGAAATACAACGTGTAAAAACAACTGTCATTAGAGCAACAATGGATAGCATTCAGCTAAGTGTAGTCCGACAACCTATGTCAGAGTGATCCCAAACAAATCTGTCTACAGCTAACGATGATTCAGGGGAAACAGCAATGTTACTCACCTTCATTACATTTACGTGAACTCTTAAATGTGCATTTTTTATGTAGTTTCTTTCTATTAGTTTTTCTATTTTGTCTTTACAACTATTTCGAAATTGAACGTCACTTGATGTGAACGTGGGAGTGACATGCATTAAGGTCCTTGAGGTTTCCTTGCGAAGTATTCCTCTTTTATCATCCATTTGTTTAAGATCTTTCGGTTCAATATTAAGGGAAATGCATTCAACGTCCACGACGATGTTCCGCGAGTTATCACCGCTTCTATAAAATTCCTGATGGTTACCCTACATATTGAAATTGATATGAACTAACCGAATGTAATATATTCTGACCGAAATTTGTTTGCATTAAACCCGCGGGTACGCATCCTGTCTCTTATGTGTAGCAATAAAAGCGAAACATGGGAAAAATGTAAATCTGGACAACCTACGCTATGATATACGCATACACAGATTTCAAAAAATTGTTAAAACTTCGGCTATTGTAATAGTCGTTTACTAGGGCGTTCACAATGAGAGGGCATTTGCATAACGTTTACGCTTCGTGATTGTTCAGGAACCAACGATTCAGTTCACGACTGTAACTTTTTTTGATCCGCTTTTTTTACAAGGACCGTTTTAAATTCCCATTTTTGCGAGCTTTCAATGCTCTTACTTTATTAGAAATCAATTTATAGCATGTTGCAATATATATCGAATTTTAAACTAGAAAAACATGGGAAATTGCAGGTACAGAAACATATTGTAGAAATCTTGTGTTGTATGCAACAGTTTAAAAACTAGATTCAAAGTGGGAAAGTGAAGTGAGATATGAGTAGAAGTACTAAATGAATTTTCAACAACAGTTTGAAAACAAACGCATTCGCTAATGTATGGTTTCATGACTTTGTTCAAACCATTGGTTAACATTTTGACTAGCAATGTAGGCATAAATAGTAATTACGTAATGTACGACTTTTGTTCATAACAAAACACTTTGGTTCTTGTGGGTAGCTGTCTATATTTTGTTGCTGGATTAAGGTTACTAAAGCAGCTTTAAAAAATTAAGAACAAAATTGACCAATCTAAAATTCGACCACGACAAGGTTTTTGTTGAAAATTTGAGTTGCTTGAATTACTGCTTAACTGCAGAACAGAGAAAGTTGGACAGGAACAGAAAAACAGGGAAGCCTGGTTTATTACCAATTTCCCCGTGCCATAACCATTAACATTTACGAAAAGAAAAGGAAAAGCAGAAACCTAAGACAAGCACTTTTTTACGTTGCCTTTTAAGTATGGAGTCAGTAATCTCATAATTTCCTCTCTTACTCAAGACACCGGAAATGCAGTGTATGACAGGTTAGGCGTATTAAATGGGATATATGTGACGTTCTTATGGAGAATCTGAGTATGTAAATCGGGTTGTTTAATAATATATGAAGATATATAGTATTAATTAACTAGTATTAATATTAACGGACAGAGGCACAGGAGCCTTTGGTCACTGCGACCTTAATAGATCTATTATAACAAAATGCTCTTATGAATGTTAGAGAACTTGGAGGCTCTTAATAAACTTTAAAATTACTCTAGGATCTTCGTCCCTCAGTTTAGTAGATGTCAAGAACAGTTTACTGAAATATTGTTGTCGAGTGCGACTGATGGCAACACAATTACATAAAATGTGTTCTGCCGTCTCTAGATCTTCTAGACATAGACAGGATATTTGATTCTCAGCTTTTCCTCGATTGAATAGGTGATATTTTAGGGCTGCATGATCTGTCAGAAATCCCGCCAGTAATCTATTCTTGAGCCGTCCGTGTACCATGCTAAAGTACCTCTTTCACTTTGAGGCCGCCCGGCTTTCAATGATCACCTTATAAGACTGATCAAAATTGTATTGCATAGAATCCTTGTCTCTTGCAATATGCATCAGGAAATTTATGTTGGGATCTTCAAGGATTTTGAGATATCCGTTAAGATCCCCAGGCTGCAATCCCTTCATTCTGCTTAGCGTGAGGGCACTCAATACGGCCTGCTCCTGAATGTGGATGTGAAGCGGCGTTAGTGTCAGCAGGATTTCCAGGGCTGCTGTGTACACGTACGCATCACACCTGTGATGTTGAGACAAGCCAGGCTCTGAATTTGTTGAAGCTGCTGTTGCACAGTCTTGTGACTTGTTTTTGGCCACCAAACCAAAGAGGCGTAGGTGATCATGGGTCTAATTATTGCCGTGCATGACCAGAAGATTATTTGAGGTTTAAGACCCCAATTCTTACCTAGTAGCCTGCGGCATACTAATGATGCCGCAATGGCTTTTTTCTGTAAGTTGGATATGTAGGAGATCCATGTTAGTTTTTTGTCGAACGTGACTCCCAAGTATTTAACTTCATCACTGAAGTTAATCGTTTTCCCTTCAATTGAGGGTGTATTTAAGCAGATTTTCCTTTTCCTTGTAAAAGGAACGATTTTAATCTCTTCCGGGCTTATGCGCAGGCTATAATTCTGACACCACTTATATGTATCGTTCAAAGCTCTTTGCATAAGTTGTAATATTATATTCTCATATTTCCCACGGATCATGATTACCAGGTCGTCGGCGTACCCTTCAAGATATATGGAACTAAAAACGTAAGCGTAACTGGTCTTCCTTGACTTTATACTTTTAAAAATTACCCTCCCGCATTCTGTATTTACTTTTGAACAGCGCAGAATAAGACTTGGCTTGGCATCTTTTAAATCTTTAAGTTTGTGTAGTTTACGTACAGAAATAATCAACACCAAATAATTAAACAAATCTTTTATTCTTATCTACTGACGCCTCAAGGTGGTTTGTGAATGGGAGACAACAATAATAAGTACATTATTCGTGATCTTATGCGCATATATCATCAAAAACAGATGTAAAAGCAGATTCCAAGCCGGGCTCTGTTTATTATAAATTTCATAAATCAATTTCGAAAAACCCTTGCTTCTATAAATAGACGTACTTCAATGAAAAACATTAAAATACCCACCTTAAATAATCATCTATCTCAGGCACGACAACTTTATTGAAATTACTTTCGAAATAAATATATGTATGAGTACAATGTGAGTTTTGGCGGCGGCGCCGGAAAACTTTGCTCTTGCTTTCAATTAGATTTCCATCTTTTGCAACATGCTTGAAATGTTGTCACCATTTAACTACTTTATAGAGAGTAGCCGTTTAGAAGCGCGGAAAATGTACTTTTTTTTAGGTATATATGTTGTTAGTTTACCATACAGATGCCAAAATAACGAGACAGTTATATGTATTATATTCTTGCGGAGTTACCATTTCTATCCTTTGCATCTACACACCGCACACAATTGCGCAATCCTGATTAAGGAAACAACAACAGTGGATTTTAGGTAGTAATCAAATTGAGATTAATGAGAAAATCGTTTTCTACATGTGTATTCCTTAGTCCGCATGGCTTTTACAAACACACGTATGTATGTGTAACTTGGAGGTCAGGAGCTAATATTCCTGTCTGTTTTCTTGATTTGATCGTTACACTGATATACGTGGTATCCACCTTTCCAATGCGCTCATAAAAAGAAATGTCGCAAGAGGAGGGAGTGCTAACGTAAATATCAGAAGGAAACAAAAACTCAATATGCATGAATCCCGAAATATAAATAAATATCAGGGGAATGTTGTTTGTATCTCCTGTTTACGGTTCTCCGGTTTAATATATTTCAAATATTAGCAATACTCCCTCGGACTCTCTTCTTTCTACGGACATATGTTAACATTAGGCGTATTCTTATGCGAGGCATAGTCGAAAGAGGATAGTAATAAGAAGTAATTTCACTGAATATAAATTCAAGACGAGGTAGGTTTATATTCACATATTCCATAGAGGTGGAATCTTTAAAAACTTATTCTAGTATTTTTCTTAATAACCAATTTCACTACCCAATGAGCTTTAAGAATTTACTTCATAATCACGCCTGCGCATTCAGGATCAAGAATGCATTGAAATGAACAAATTCAAAGCCCTGTTGAAGCAATTTAGGGCAAGTAAATCGTCGATTGTAGATGAAGTTTGGAAATGTAAAATTTAATTAGGACACTCGGCCATCAAGTTCGGGAACTTCTATTTCATTGCGCACATGTAATTTTCCTAACCAGCAAGATTATCCTTAGTTATATTCTAGAATCGAATTCTACATGTTCAAGTTACTTGTATAAGTACGTACATGGTAATAATATGAATTCTAGCAGAAAACCCCAACAATCTCTCCTTGAATAAGTCAGAAACAGGATAAATAGGAGTCGAGGATCGATTTTGTACCTTGTAGTCTCATCTTGTATGTTAAATAGAATTGAAAGCATAAGACGACTTACCTGTTCAATTTTTATTACGTATATGTCGAGACTCAAAACATGCTTCTTGTTTGATCTCCTAATCTCATAATTGCTAGTTTCGATCCTTCAATTTATAACCCCATTTTAGTACCTAAATGAAATATTGTTAGACTCGACTTCAAAAATAGGAAAATTACTTGAGTGACTAAAACCCTTGACAAATTTTTAAAATTTATATCAACAAGATTAGATTTTGTGAGACGCTTACGGCATGCAACATCCTAATGGTGCAAATTTCGGCAGTTTACTGTAATTGGTGACTGCTTTCAAGAAAACTTGTAGATCGCTGTACATTCCGTTAAATATTTAAATCTTATAGGTTGCTATTTTGTAATTAACTTAACTAAATAACTAACTAAATAATTACTTCTATTGCAATTGAATTTGTAAATTCTATTTTAATTTCTATTTTATTTTAATCAGTGAAATTAAATTAAACTTGTTTTGTAAAGAAATAATTATAATAATGCTGACGTAATTGTTTCATTACAATTACAATGACAACGGAGGTTGTCTCCATTAACTCAATTAAAACATATTGCTTGAAGCTCATAATTAAGCTCCTGAAATGCGCCAGTGTGCAGCAAAGACTATGCACTACCCCCAGCGTGATGAAGAACATTATTATAACACAATGCCTTCTTTCCCAGATATTTCTTTTTAGTTTGAACTATTCTATAGCCATAGCAATTCCGGGATAACGGGGTCGAACTCTAGGTTCGCAACTTTCAAAGTAAAGGTTTTTCGGAGTTTTTAAGTCTTTAAGGCGCACTATTAGTAACTCACGCCCGTATAGTGTCACCTGTAATTAGCAAAAGCTGTTGGAGATACTAACTATTATCAGGCATATGTACATAAATGCTTTTAATTATTTTATTATACAGAAATACAGTTTAAAATGCCAAACTTTTCCAAGTGTTCCTTTCCTTGCATTCCTTATCTAAGGCCGGATATACAATTGTTTATTTAATACCTAAGCTGTAGCCGCAGTATAAATTATAATCCCTGAAATTATGTATCTGCTTCAATCTAGTTTTGATTCACATGAGCTTCAAGCAACGCGCTTTTGATGAGCGAGCTTTCAAAATAAACTTCGTTAATCTAACAGAAGATTCTGCAAAGAATCTGTATATAAATTATTTCATCGCATTCGTCGAGGGAGATAACTCATTTAAATACATTTTTATAAATAGAATAGATCTACCATTAGTTACTTTTTTTTTAGAGGCCTTGTCTGCAATTTAGGAACAGCTTGAGCCACTAAATCGTTTTTCCCCTATTACAAAAAATAAAGATAAATGATTTAGGAAGAACAGCTAAAGCGATCGACTGCTACAAGAATTTAATTTAAAATCTGCTTACACCCTGTCCTTTTCGAGTTTGCAGTTTCGATCAATATTAGGTTTCATTTCATAACTTTATTACGTAGAGTAAATCTTATGAAGAAGTTTTCAATCATGTGTTTAAATATTGAACCTTCTTACTATGTGATACTGACAACCTAGGGTATGGTTAGTAAAGTACGTATAGTCTTTTCCAGGACAATGGGAGTGGAATAACTTTTTACTTGACAGAAGGGTATACATCATAGAATTGGGAATTTTTCTGTCAATCTCCCTTTGTCAAGCAATCAATATTTTCCTTTAAAATATGGTTTTGTGGGCGACACTGGCGTGCTGTAAAATGATAAAGCGGCTTTGCACTGTATGATTGCTATGAAAGCAACGTATTCAATGTGAAAGTTAATGGTTCTATATTAATCATAGTAAAATAGAGAGGGAACAAGATTTATGTGTTTTATTCAACAAAAAGCTATGCTTCCTCGCAGCAAGCAAAAGAAATGCAATGCAATTACTTACTTGAAAACATAAAAAACCCAAATTTAATTCAAAGCGAAGCCATTTATTTTCCAGCGAGATTATAATCCGTTAGAAATTACAGACTTCTGCTACATTCTGTACGGCCCTCTTGGTACAATTTACTACTAATTTAAATTCCGTTTAATATTATTCAGAATATTCGAGGTTGATATTTACAAACCCGTCTTCAATTAGAGAATTAGGTCGACCATGGATATTTATTATTCCACTTACAAACTATGTAATAAAATTCTTATCTTCCAACGTTTATATTACCTTATGCATGATATGAACTGAGAAGTAAATTCAAGTTTTTGTATGTAATATACAGCAATAAAACGAAGATATTAATGAAAGCGTGTAGTTTCATTTTGAAGACCTAAATATACAGAATTTTCCTTCTGGAATTGTAAAATTACGCCTATTGTATAAACAGCAGGAGAGGACAACATTTTCCGGTGACGTAATATACGTCATAAACTATCTTTCAAAGGTATTTTCGTATATGTTGTAATATTACAACTATCGTTTCAGAGATTATCTGTCATCAGGGCTAGTATTAAGTACAGCCAACCACGGTAGTGGTGAAAACGGTCAAAAACTTCCTCTGTATTCTATTTTTACATGTTTTAAAACGTCAAAATCAATGTAAAATCTTTTAACAATAGGTTTCTGTATAAGTTTAGGCGTATCAAGGTGAAACTTCATCAATTAATAATCGTTCGGTTCGTCTCCATCAGAGTCGCACGTTGTAAGGTTGTATGTGACGTAAAATATTATCGAGAAGCATAGAATCTCAACTACAGTTGCATCCTTGCACCACGCTACATCAACATTCATTCATATATATATGTAGCGTTCATAAACTGGAATTTCGCTATACAAAGTTAGTTATCATTTGAATTTTTAATATCCCTTTTTAAAACGTTATTTATCCCCTAGGATCAAATATAAATTGCCGAAAGAATGTTTTCCCCGAACTTCACGACCATAAATTTCATCTAAATAATTTCGTAAATCCACGTAAATCATTACGACACAGAGTAATCGATAAATGTCGAATCAGGCACTTGTTTTAAATGGAACACCCCCTACATTTTGCGTTTTTTATTACTCCTTTTAAAAACAAATATAAGAGCTTGTAGAGTCACGTGTACAATACACCCCTTGAGTTTGATCCGTTCCTCCCAACTCACCCTGTATAACCGTAACTACACTGAGATTGTTAAATTGATGAATTTTGTCTGTAAGTTTCCAAAAAAGAAGTCTTAACGATCGTAGTTCTCTGTGTATGTACGTTGTGATAAGTAATTGCTCTATTGTTTATACTTTGCATGCGGAACTTTTTAAAGGTCTTTTTAATAACATCTCAGGAGGGTCTATAAAATACATATAATGCTCAATGGACAATGAAAATAGCGCATGTAGACGTAATTTATGTCACAATACAGTGCGGGAACTCCTGCATCTTAGTACGATAATCGATATTTCCGTTCCTTTTGCTTATATTTAGCCATTAAAATTCCATTTACAGTAGAACGACAGTTGACAAAAGGTCAACTAAAACCACTTAACGCTCGGCAAACACTTTTTAGGAAGCTTAAGTTTGCCAAAGAGAAAATTTCAGGATTTTAAGCTATACCCATTTGCATTTATGTTATTTTACTACTTCTTAATATTAGACCGCAGTACTTTACGATAGCTGCAGCAGTTAGTAGCTTAAGGTATATAACGAAATAATATAATTTAAAACCACACAATGTAGTCTACTCCTATCGCTTCAAAATAATGCAAAGTTACGCTTGATTACATCTACATAATAACTTCAATTTATACACGTCGTTTTAGTTCATTCTAACAGTAGTGTGTAGCACATTCGTTAGTTACTTGTTTATTCATCCACCTCGCGTCTGTTAATGAACTTAATTTACATTCTATTCACTTCACGTGAGGGCAAAGCTTCAAGGACAAGTTGTAAGTTTATTCTTCAAGTAAACCGCAGACTGACATTGACGTTCATTTATCTTCTAGAACAGATACGAACAAAATTCATTAGCAACATAGTAGAATCAAACGGTTTTTTAGGCAAGAATAGCCATAGAAAATGTATTCGAGCAACTTCAATAACAGTCTTTAAACAGGAGCATCCTACTAATGTGCAAAATAAAAGGTAACGAAAAAGTTTTAATATTGCATAAGACAATTGCTACTCAAAATTTCTTAACTACAATTTGATTTTAGGGTTTTCAGGTGGTTCTAAAGGTCCTTTTACGATAAAACAATGTCTACTATGTTTTTCCGATTTTTTGCGTTCAATTTTACGTTTTATTAGTGAAACCTAACGCCAACTGACGATAATCTCTGGGAAAAGGCAATATTACTCCGCTTCTCTCCGCTTCATTTTCTCCATGTCGTAAATATTCATATTTGATGTAATATTCCTATAACAGTGTACAGAATAAATCCTTTTATCCAAATGTCTATACTTTGCAGTTGCCAATACTCGTTATTGTTATATCGTTGAACGAAATAACTTGAACTGTAATATGATTATTCTCAGAGAAACAATTATATAAAATGTTTACATCTAAATAAACTTCTTGAAAACACTTGTCAATTTTGATGTGCCTTAGAATTGTAAACAACGGTAGCCGAAATAAAACCATCGATCAGGCCATGCTTCCAGTTAAAATAAAAGGAAACGTTTCACTTAAATACCATACTATTGCAGAGATTCTTTTTTGCTGAACGCTTCCATTATTTCGAAATTAAGCGATGAAATGGAAATAAATTGCCCTAATTGGCATCCGCTTTGGCCTAATTCTTGTCAATACATCATTCGTCGGGAGGCCTATCCCCAATTAAGTGTTTTGTTGTTCCACAATGGGCTAATAACTGAAATTTCACAACCGACTCTATTGTTACAGGATTCAAGTGCAGAGAGGAATGGCCGAGTGAAAGTAGCGAGCGAGCATATAATTTATTTTTGGACGCCATGCTGCTTCTGGTTCCACTAATATTTATGAGCCTGGCTTATTCACTTATAATGAGCAAGTTATGGAAAGGCTTGCGAAGAGAGATCCAACACAATACGACTTGTCAGCAGCAAAGTAAGTCTTTTCGTATTATATTATTCGGGTAAATTTATACAAAGCGCTCACACAAATATGGCTTTGTTTCATAAACTTAAGAGACTGCTAGTGTATTATATTTATAACGAAAATAAGATAGCTAAATTGAAGAAAGAAAGAGGGTATGGGGCACCATAAAAGAGTATCTAGGTCAATATCTCTGTCACGACCAACGTGGGAGGCATGTTCTTCTAAGAGAACGAGATATTCTTAGACAAAAGACGTGGAATGCCTCCAGGCGAAACTATAGCAGAGAACGCTGAACTTTAATGTTCGATCGGGAAAATAAGTGGAGTGGCGTGGCAGAGACTATATTAACTTCAGTAAATAAAGATAGGCGAAATGCAGAGGACCCAAGCTTAGTAATTGTTATCTTTAAAACAATGCCAATTGGTGTAACGTTGATAATTTTTTATTAGTTCCAAATATGTGTATGCTTGTAAAGTAAGTTATTATCGAAGAAAGAATGATTTTGTTACTGTAGAAATAAACGACTGACGACGTCGCTTTTCTTCAGCTTTCGATTTTTTGGTTACTAAATGGTAATTCTTAAGCAGTATACTACAATAATGGTCACTTCTAATTAAAGCGAGCCAATTTAAAAGGCGCGTATTCAAGTTTCTTAAGAATTATATTATCTCTTTCTTTATATAACGAATCTCGAAACAAATACAATGAATCAACTTTAAGAAATTAACTCTCTTCTGAAAGTTGGGACTCCATTTTAAACATTAATACCTCTTCATTCACAAACAACAAGCCGATTCAATTTCCAGATTTTTATAAACTACACAAGCAGCTATTTACAGTTGCAAATAAATATTAAAGATATGGCACAGAATGTTTCGAAAATCTGATCCAAATAGACACGTTCAACTAGTAAATAGTAATTGTTTTAATATCAACCTCTACATTTGATAATATCTGTATATTCTATTCTGAAACACCAACATAAAGCTTACTCCTTACACCGCAATTCACTCGTTTTTGAATTATTTTAAAAAATTCACAAATTCGGCCGTTTTTCAATAAAATAATAATAATAGCGTCAAATCTGTTATACAAGGACAGACAATACGCGCTAAACAAAGCAGAGCAGAATATTGTACTAGCACCGGTGCTAGTTGAGTTCTCATTAGCAGTCAGTTTATGTCGTGATAGTCTGTAATAATTTTTGTTTCTTGTAGATATTTATGCTGGGAAAAACATTTATTAACACTAGATTTACGTTTGAAAACAATTAAGATGCATTCTAGATAGTTCTTACCAAAGATAAATCTTACTAGAACACATCAGAAAATAAAAAATTATGCTGAAATAACTACTTGGTTGTATTGGTGGAATAATTTACGGCAAAAGCAATGCAAGAAGAGAAAAAACACTACCTACGGACATGTTTCCGTCTACCCGACGTTATCAGTGTAGTTCCGAGAATGTTCTAACTCCACCTCGTACACATGTTTGTCTCACAGTTAATACTACAACATTTGAAGCGACGAGCCAACACTCCTTGGCATCCTCTAATGCCCAGAAAAACATGCCTGTTAGTTAGAGCAGCGACATAAACCGGGTACTGTTTCCTAAACCATCTTTGAAGCGGTGCAAGGTAAAGTAAAAACACTCTCGCAAACACGCTAACAAGGCCGAGTAGGCAACAGCCCCCAGTTTATGCCTTTTTTCCGGTTTTCTAAACGGCAGGCATGTGTTTCTTGGCACTAGAGGGCACCAAGAGATGATTTCGAATGTTACGGTATTAATTTTTAGAATATATGTGTAAATTAAGGTTTGTGTTTACCTTTTCTTACAAATTTCTATTTTTCAGCCCAATCCAATAGCATGATAAAAATAGTTTCTGCAGAGAAAATCTTCTTGAGTTTTGCTGTTCCTTTAGTTTATTTTGTGCCTTGCAATAGATAAAATCAATTGGATTAAGCTATCAGAAACGCAAAGTAGAGTTTATTTAGAAATCTACTTTAATTTCCACTCGATAACTTGCAGTGAAAAAGTACTACCTGGACACTTTAGACTTTTCTGCATCGTTACACTCGTACCTTCAACAACGAAGATGACGCTATTAGAAAGTATTTAAAAAGCGTAGCAGATGCTCCACGATAAGGTATTCATAATTAAAAATCAATGAAATATAAACGTTAATTAGTCGTTTCGAAAAAAATGTTGAACAAATCTAGCCACTCGAACGGTATTACGGAATCTTCCAATTAGTGGGTTTCTATCTCCAATTCGTACGCTGAGATTTTTTAATTTATTGCGTTCGCTAAAGAAAAGAAGAAAACAATACGGTATTCCGTCCTCGGTGTAATCAGCTATTTCGACGAATTTTAATTAATGACTTATAAATTAAACGGATAACAGCTTCTACTGAGAGCTATGAATTATATAGTAATTGGGTTGCATAATTAGAATGTTTGCTCCATCAGCTAGTGAGGTTTAAATAGTTAACGACTTCAAAGGCGTGTATTTGACCGTACCATCATCGCGCTCGACGCGCTATAATCGGAAATGCTGGTTTGATGTATATTTTGTTTTATTTCAAAAAGTAAAAATTAATTGAAGGCGAAATAAATGAAATTGACCTTGGGAAAACACGCCGGTTTTGTACATTTTAAACTGAAACAAATAAACTTTAACTCTCGAAAGTATCACGAAGAAGAATTTGCATCACATTTAGTTCCCCAGTTTTAGAGACATCTTATGCTAGGAGAGCACCCACTAAGCAGAGCATTTAATATGATTGGCTTTATTATATGGTGATGGGCAAAAGTCTGGAAACGCGACAAATATTTCCAATAATATTGTAGCTATTTCTATGAAATTCAGAGTTTGCAGGTAACTGATTATGAGGACTAAAATGGAAATATCAGCATTTTAATCTAATTTCTAAGCTTATTAGAAAATAGATTTCTCAAAATCGGTGCTTAAAATCCATCACATATAAAATCTTCCATTTGAAATAAAAGGTTTCCTACTTGTTTCTGTACTAAACAATAGCACCGTGCAATTTAAGAGGACTTTAATGAAACCTTACACATAATTTCCTCCTTTTATTCGTAATATCTTCCAAAGTTCCAAAGTGACATCGTGATTATCTTTAAAGATAAGTACGCTTAATGCTTGTTAAATATGTATAGCTAGAATAATTAATATTTGAATGCAATAAATAAAACGGATTACGCAGAATCACCAAAGACAAATAACTCAACATTCTATCGTGTCTTTTTTCTATTAACGTTGTTGCTACCCTCAGCAAAAAATTTTCAAATTTGCTTCCAATTTAAGTTGGCGGTTTCGCAGGAAATTCGGCAGAAAGTCGAATATGCCCCTTATTACTGGGACTACCAGCTTAAATTATCCGCGAAATTTAAGCATCTCTAGTGGGGATTCCAAAGCCCGTATGGCTTGTCTGATATCAAACTAGTATGTAGGCCGCATGCTGTGAAGGTTTGTTGTTTGAATTGATTATTGTTTTGTTATAATCAAACCGATACCACTACCAACAGCAAGACGATAAAAGAGAAGAGCCAAACTTAACTCAATAAATTATGCTTACGCAAATAGAACTAGACTTTTGGCAAAAATAAGTTGATTTTTATCTTCGGGAGCTAACTTTTAGCGTTATCGGCAGTTTAATCATATTTCCGGTGTGACTGGAAGTGATGTTAATTTTCTTATTTTAAATAGAACACCCACTAATTTCTTACGATATGCTGCAATAAATGTTTTCGTAATCACTTTTTGCTGTTACGCAAAGTTAGCTAAGTAATCTCACCAAATTGCCTCTTGTGGTGTTAAACTAGTCCGAAGTGCTCGTTGTTAGGCAACGTTATCGTAACAATTGCCAAGCTATCAAATCTCAATTCTCTCAATGATGGGTAAATTATTCTTGTACAATTCGACGATAATGATCTTGAGAGTAGTAAGCCTTACTCATTTATTTAATTTTGTTTAACAAATTATAGAATTTTAATTTAGTTGCGATGTTTTAAGGTCTACACTTCCATTGTTATCAAGATATAAAATCATCTAGAACATATACATACGTCATTTCTGTTTAGTTTTTGTGGTAATTATGTAATAAGCTAACTTACAATTTCAATTAGTTCTTGTCATCTTTCTTCTTTTTTATTTATTAAATTTGAATAATATTCGGTATTTTAGTTTTCTCTCTACATTTTTTAAAAGAAAGTTGAGGTAACAAAAGCGTTAACGCTATATGTGTGAATATCAACAAACAATTTAATTGTATGACAGGAAAATGCAAAGACTAGTCGCGAACGAAAACGTAGAGCTATTCTTATATATATATATATATATCTTCCGGGCAATATTATATCTTAAAGACCGAAGTCTATCCGCCAAAAGTTAATAGATGAAGATTTTTGCGGTCAACTTTAACATTATTGGCCAAAACGAACCATAAGAAGATTTCGCCCAAGGTTTCCAACATCAACAATTATTCTTGTTATTTATTGTAGTAACATCCCGGATTTCACATTTTGTCGTTCCTTCTCATCATTACTTTCTCTTATTTTTATTTATTGCAATTAATTAGTTGTGGTAGGTCCGCCTAAATGTGTTAGTTTTAGATAAACAATGTTTATTTTTCAGTTTTTTATGTTGTTGATTTTACAATAGTCTTCCTATGGACCATGTAAGATAAACTTCAACTATCTTATAATATACGGTGAATTTTGCAAAAGCTACTGCGAAGTGAAACATAACGAACGCTGCTCTTGTGTGGCTGAAAATATTTAAAATTTGGGCTAAGTAAGACAGATATGCAAATAAAAGTGAACGTGTCAAAAGCTCCACAATTACATTAGACAATAATATACTTACGACGCGTAATTATTGGCATGAAGAATAATCATTACGTACAAAAGTAGGAAGTTGAATTAACGCTAGCATTCACAAATAGTAATTATCTGAAAGGTATGCGCATCACGTTTTTATCAAGGTACAACATTGTGTACAACACAGTGAATTAGGCACGACATGTACGATCCTATTCTAGCCGCAAATAATAAAACCGTTCATTAAGTTACTCAGTATCGCTACCTCCCAATCTTCCAAATTATCTTCCCTATCAATACATGTAATTGAATGCGGTCGAATAACATCTTTCAAAGTCATGCACAAAAGAACCAATTTGTATTCTAATTCCAACAAGTAACGGCGCGGTAAAAATATTCAGCTAAACGCCTAAGTAATGGAAAATTAATAGAGTCGAATTAGACCTTCGTACTATGAAAATCCTTTAAATATAAAGCTTTTAACGAACAATGTTTGCGAATTCGAATCTTCTACGAGGTGGAATTTTACTAATGCCGGACTAGCACGGAAGTACGATAAATACCCATTGTAGTACATTTAGGACGTAGTTTGTAATTAGTTTAACTAGAACGTTTAGATAGAGGCAAAAGCCAAAACTAATACTATGAAATGCAGTTGAGAACTACAGTAGTTAGAGTGGCAGCTAACGTCGTTGATAAAATACACATCAAGAAAAGCATTTCTTCAGAAACTGTGTTAATGGGTATCGTTATTTAGTCTTTTGTGTCTAACTTTGGTAACAAAGATACGCTTTCTGTGAATCCAGGAAAGCTTCTATCTATTCACTCAACAGGTGTACAAGAATCAGAATAAAAATATGGAACATGAAAAAATTGCTGCTAAAATGTTGTAAAATGATTTTAGGAATTTGTCACGTTAGGCTTCCCGCGGTCGTCAAAAACATTGCAAAACCCTACGCAAGACACACAACGATTGAAAGAATTGACGGTAGATTCTGGTAATTTACTTGACAGCTTTAATGTCGAATTCCTGTTCATCAAAATTCCCACATCGGATACAGTATCCATTATTAGAGAGTTTCTCGTCATCAATGACCAACCGGATACTTTGGGTGACCTGGTTGAAACTAGCTTTAGTTCTACCTATTTATAGTTTCGTCGTAAATACTACGAGCTAGCCTCAGGTGCAGCTATAGGATCTTTTACGCCAATATCTTTATGGAAGCGTTAGAACAACAAGCCCTATTGTCCCTCAACCTGTTGACACAGGTACGTTGATGATGCCTTTGCTAGCTGACGCACACAATTTACTCCCTCAAGAACGGAACTGCATCCACAGTAATTATTCTAGCGAAGATATTTAAGCTACCATTAACCGCTGCATCAACCCTTATCCACAGTAACTCCCCTCATCTAATTGTAATTTCCGTAAGCACATTCAAGATGCCACCGATCGCATCAGCAAAATCATCAGGGACAACACAAGACCATTTCGAAAACCAATTTTAAACTTGTAGACTACTTTCGCATCAAAGACCGCAATCATCTGGTATCTACCTGATTTGATGTTCGTGCAGTACATCGGTGAAACAAACCGATCGGTCAACACTTGTGTTAGCGAGCACGAAGGTTGTATGCGAGAATTGGAGCCCTGTTGTGGTAAACAATGGAGTAATTTAATATGTAATTAGTGTGTGGTATAATGGAAGAAAACCAGAGAGGAAAGCACGTTAGGACGAAATTCAGCGAACGCATTAATACGAAATTGCTAAAAACGATACCGCCTCTCAATAAAACGGTTTTGAAGACGCTGGCAGATCTACTGGTAAGACATGCAGCCCTAGAGGATCACTTAAAAAAGTTAGGAAATGCTGGAGATCAACTTCGCTGTCTGAAGTATGAAATTTCAAAAACCTTATTGTTCGAACGTAGACAAACACCTTTTGTTGTCGTGCATTATATAGAAAAGCTGTAAAGCTTTCAAATGTAAAATACATTCTTTGATAAACATGAAACAAAGGTTTTCCACGCAAAATTGTAGGCGACATGGGTACTGTTTTATGTTGTGCGTTGTGCTTGTAAAGAGTATCATATTTTGCAGAGATGCCTTGACATGCAATCTCATGTATTTTGAAAGGCTATGGTCAATTTTTAACATTAACATTTCCTATCAAAATTCCTTCCTCGACAAACTTTATGAGCAACATTTTATTTAATTTTTACAAATATGTAGTTACATTCAAAGTCATGCAAGGGGAGCAACGTTCAACTTAATGAAACAACAAAGGCTCGACGGAATTTTCATTTCGCATTCTTTACGCTTTTAATAAGTAAAATGTAGTAGAAGATCTTCGCAATAACATGAATCAAACACATCGGCTGGAATTTTATGGGCAGATGACCATCATTTATAGTGGGTATACATTTGCGAGGTAGATAGAGCACATTTACAACAGTATACAAATTGATTATTTTCGACACTAACCACATGACCTAGCTTATTAGGAATCGAGGGTGCGTTTAAATTCGGCAAAGTCGCTAAATTTTATGTTTATTACGAGCCCGAAGAGAAAGTGTATCTGAAACAAATGAACTTCGAGATTTCTTAATAAAACGAAAAAGGGTCTTCTTGTTTTACCGCTAGCAAATTTTTGGGCTTCCACAGAAAAGCGGAATACACTGTCGCTGTTGATCTTGTATCAAATGGCGTAGAATTTTTTATATGACGTTTCGGCTTCTTCTGATCGCCATCGACCTTCTTATTTCTTGTCGACGCCGTATTGGATTTTCACACCGCCAGAGAAAGTATTTTTTCTGACTTTAACCATGTATAACACGATGATAAAAATTCTTGATAATATACAATAACTGACGAAGCATACATTAAGATTAACTACGGTAGCAATGAAATTTGAAACTGTCAAATATGTTAGTTATCATACATTAGTAATGGAAAAATACCGCACACTAACAAAGTGAAACGAAATATCGACCGGATACAACAATAACGAGTACATTTGTATCCGCAACAACAGCCACATTGTATCATTTTTCTAGCTCTTTACAGAAAATTGATCGAGACGGATTACTGTTTACCGAGCCGCGTAATGTTTGCGTTAACAGGAATTTGAATGAAAATCAACGCGACATTTTACAAATGGTTAGTTAAAGGTATCTTTGTAATCTGAATGAAATTCAGGTTAAACCATTTTAGGACCTGAAGTGGGTGATATACTCAAATTTGTAATAAAAATATCGGTATTTTCGAAGTCGAAAAATAATCGTAGTGTGCCTTTAGATGAAATTTTGTGTGTAACTAGACTTTTTGATTCGTTGCGTAATCATTTTAGTGTAAAATATAAATTCTACAGCGGTCTATTTCAAACGGGCCAATTGTATACAAATCACTGTTTACGTCCGTGCAGTTGCATTAAAATAATATGTACCGATCTTACTAACGCTATGACGCAAAATATGCATTTCAATACCAGAATTATAGCAATTTATTTGACATAATTTAACTACCATCATAATTAATGTAATTGCATTATTTTCAATGCTTTTGCAAGTACCAAGTAAATAAATCACTCCAATCATACAAATTTACCTCAATAACGCAATAAAATTCTAATTTAATTTTGCTTCTCATCTTTACAGTGCTCGACCGATCCAGCAGCTCTTTGAATGTGAATGGATTGCTGGTCCGCAACAACAATGCCTCGACCACAACAGCAAACAGTCTCGCTTCAATGGGGCAAAACCGTCTCTTACCCCCAACGAACCGCTTTCAAGATGACAAGAGAAATAAGATCCCACAAAAAAGTAAAAATAAGAAGGAAACCGTCAAAATGTGGCTAATGAAAGGAATCGTTCAGGTAGGTATAGTCATTCGCATCGACGTTGTAGTCGTAATGAATTACACAAAAGATGTTTTTCTTTTTTTTTTGCTGTTATTCATCACTGAAGCGAGAATAAAATAGGCCTAGGAATTATGAAATTCCATCATTCCAAAATGACCCTCAGGACATTCGTAACGTTAACAAAACGTTTCTAGATTAGTTCCAGGTTGCTTAAGGGTCCATAAAATTCGAAGGAATTTGCATGCAAAGCTCGTTTCTACAAATTTAGAAGGCTGTATAAAGTAGCAGGTGAGATTGAGTAGATATACATATAACGATATCGTTAAGGTACAAGTAAATGTTGCGACATTTTAATCTCCGCTCTTTGGAGGCTGTTTCGAGGAGAGTTATCGCCCATTATGGAGATTTACGACTCTGTATGTCTTTCTAATAAACGCCGAAAAAAAAGGATGATCCTTTTGCTGAATGGAAGTAATGTTGCGTAACGCTCTAAAGAGTGTAAAGGTTCAATACAAGGTGTATTAATTAATGGTTGCGCGATATGAAATTTTAACGCTTTAATTGGCGAAGTTGATGAATGACTACGATAAAGTGAACTTCAGGATATGGAACCTGTCAAGCTAGTTTTTCGTTCAGGAAGTACTCTTTCAATATCCATTTTACCAATAATGACATACCTTCCAGTCTTTGATATCATCTACATGTTTCGCTGTCTACGCTACAGAACACTATAAAATTCGTGGACACGAACTGTGGGTTAACATTAAGTATTCGAAACTGGAACGAATGTTCCTTTGCCATTTTTTAAACTGACCAATATTTTCTGACCTATAGTATCACTTCTTATCAAATCAACGGCTGCATCATCACGTAAATGAGGACGACCAGTTACTCTACGTGGTTGCATTGTCACGCATATAGTAAAATTAATTCTTCTAAAGATATTTCAAATGGTCAAATGACGCTCAGGAAATCGTATCGCATGTAATCGCACTGCTTGGTCTGCGTTATTATTTGAAACCAAAACCCGTCAATATCGTAATATTCACGATTTGAATAGCTTTGGGCTATTATTTGAAGGCTTAAAATATAAACTAGTTATTTAGGCGCCGCATTTGTTTTATCTACATACGTAAAAATAATTGCAAAGCCCTTTTGAGTCATGTTTAGCTGCTGCCAGAAGACATTTTGACCAACTGTTGTAAAGTGCTTTGTCTTATACATTTTCATTTGTCTAATATTAAAAATGTTGTATTTTTCATTTTTAAAATTGCTAAAGCTAGACGATATTGATCAGGCAAAAAATGGTAAAGGAACATTCTGTTCAGTTTTTGATGCACAACGTCATCTCATAGTCGCTGTCTGAAATTTTTACAACGGCCTGTATACCAATTTACAAAGAATGTAATAATAGTCTGCCTAAATTCATTACCTTCTAGGATTAAAAAGGAAACTACCAGTTTTTACCTCTGGTATCTTCGAAAAGGTAACTCAATATAATACTTATACACGTCTGACTTCTTGACAATATTTGTGCAATAACAACGTCTATAGAAATATATAGCTGTTGGAACCATAAGCAATCAATCAATATATCCAACTGCAATATTCGTGAATGGAGACAAAGTACTTCGTATATCACTTACAACTATTGTAAACAGAACTATGCTCAAAGCTAAACCTCAGGCGAGACCGTGGCGTGCCAGAAATTATTTTATATATATTAACTATGGAAACAGATAAATTCTGCCTTTGAACTTTACACATATCTGTAGTTATAGTAGTATGTAGTATGTAGTATCAAGATTGCGGAATGTTGGTCTTAAGAACAGAAGTGTTAATTGAAGCTAACTTATAGAGAATAGTCACAGTTTTCATGTGTAACTATCTCCCTGCAGAGGCACATGCTGATATAAAACGTAATTTTTGACAATTTTTGTACTAGCACTTTGATGTCACGGAACCGTGTCAGACACACTGAACGTGTTAAAAGCATGCCAATACAAAATAACATTGAAACAATTGGAAAACCGTTTAAAGAATATCATAGAAGTTGTAATTTTAATATATAAATATATATAAATAAATTTATATATTTCGGAAGATTCTCACAAACACATATGCACGACACACAAGCAATATTAATACTTCTAAATAGATTTATTAAAAAATACAAGTAGATACTTGCAAATAAGAATGCGCTGTAATTTTATTGTTGTCTTCATGTTATAAACTCATATCTTTATTTGAATTTGTAACATGCCAATGTATTACGAAATAATGAGCAAAAATTAGAGCATCAGAACGAAAATAAGTGTATTAAAAAAAGCATTTTACAGATGCTATTTTCCCCCAGAAAATCTACTTTGGCTCGTTGCAGCTATGACTGGAGGTTATCCCGTCTGCTATAATTTTTAAGACAATCAGTGTTCCGATCAATCCGTTGACCTATTTCTGCCATAATATTTTTTTTGAATTCATTTGTTGGCTGGTTAAACGCCCATCGTCGGCAGCGCCACATTTTTACACGAGTTTAACGCATTCCTAAAGATGACGAGCGTTTGTCAGCTTATTTGTCAGCACGATGTTACTATCTTCTCGGATTTCATTTCATCACCATTCTTTTTTAATAGTGCTACAATTTCAGTTGTAAGTAGTGTATATTTAGTAAAAATAAGATCCCAAGCGTTTATTCAATAAGACTATGAAGTAGATGTAAAGTGCAGGTTGAATAGAAGTTTATTGCTAATACGTAATAGACAACCAATACCAACGCCGTACACTACTGCCCTTGTACTACACTGCCTCGTAATTTGTCGAATAGTTTATGTACGATAGGTCATATTGTTGAATTGTGTTGGTTGTATTGTACAAGGCTGATAAGTGCGAAAGACTAAAATGCAACGCATTTTTATACAATTCAATGGTGAAACGATCGTTTATTCGTAATAAGTTACAACGACGCACAAAACTTAGGCTTGAGGTAAGCCGAATATAGCGGCTTATCTGAAGCATTATATATAACTGATTCTTGAAAGTGGCATAGAAGACGCTACATAGATATTGTAAAAAAATACGGTGTGTTGATAAAGTAATGCAAACTGTTCATAACTTTCTCAAGTGATTTTTGAAGTACCCCAAAGCATGTTAATTATTTGTATAGAAAAGGTGCTGGTCCACGCAAACTATTTTTTCTGTAATTTTCTGTTTTATGGGTGTGGCTTCAGAAAGTTTTTAGAATTATAATCCGACTTTTTTTTCTAACAAAAATTAATAACACAAAGCAGATGTACCTTATTCTTGACAAAAATAATTTTAATGAAACGTAATATTTTATTAATGACTGGAACTCGTGCAAGCACTTTATATTGAAAGTTTGATGTTTTTGGGAAGAATCAGAAGAATCACACCCGATTCATTAGTAGAAATACGTTTTATTCAAAAAATGAAAAATTTTTGAGTTTTTACAACTTACCCTTTGTAATACATTTAACAGAATAACCGCGAAACAAAGTATCGCATTTTATTGAAAAGGGAACTATGCTGATTATTGTTGGGTACAGTGACAGGGTAAGAACTTACGAGAAGGCTTGTTAATTGCTTTGGAGAACATCCAAAAGTCATCTTATATCTTGCAAACATTAAGCGTGCGGTATCATTACACTCAATTCATTTTAAAAATTACAAATTAATCCATAAAATTCTTTTTTTCCGAAACTGTTAT
This sequence comes from Marronus borbonicus, assembly GCA_902655005.2. Classification (NCBI taxonomy): domain Eukaryota; kingdom Metazoa; phylum Arthropoda; class Insecta; order Coleoptera; family Scarabaeidae; genus Marronus; species Marronus borbonicus. The sequence goes on from LR737381.1 coordinate 15,745,000, forward strand.
AAAAAGTCGGAAACTTCAGTTCCCTATATCTAAAAATGATACATTAGTTAACGGGAATGAAAAGACTTTGTTGTTTTAGAATACTGGTGCTACTTATTAATTTGACTGCATTCATTGATGCAATAACATTCGGTGCCGGTTCCTTATGCACCTTATATGCCATGATTGTGGGCGATTGCCCCATGTGGGCGAACTATGGCCAAGAATTAGATTAAAGTATCTTCAGCCGTATCTTGGCCCAACTGCTCATTAGTTTCTGTTGGGTTTTCATATAGTAAGGAACATTGCTATCATTTAGTATTAATAGTGAAGTATATCTTTTACTGTGGATTATCAGGGAATTCCGAGAAATGGGCGTGTTTCAGGGAGCTATTTAAAGATCTACTCAAGTTGTTCAGAGAGCTACTCAAGCTGTTGAAGCTATTCAAGGAGCTGTTCAAGCTGCCTATAGAACTGTTCAGGATGCCCATGGCAGCAGTTCAAGCTATTCGAGCTGCTAAAGTTGTTCAGGGAGTTGTTCAAGGAACTGTTATTGGAAAAATGGACGGAAGGAGAGAGGCGTAGGCAGTTGGCCCGGGATTGGTCGTACTACTGAATATTGTCACGAGCCACCATTGATAATACTTAATAATAATAATGTTTCAAATTTTATTTATTTTAAACAACTAACAAAGCATCTGAACTCAATCACTTTCGAAGATCTTCTATTTGATACATGAATTTTATTTCCAATACAAGTTTTTATGTACATTTCCGCCAAAGTGTCTGTTAGAGACGGTAATGTTTATCTCAGAATCAGCCAAAATCGGCGCAGAAATGAAAAAATTAAAATTATTATTTCAAAAAATAAGAAATACTACATAAAAAAATCTGGTAATATCCACATAATATATCTCTTTGGATGAAGATGAAATACAAAATAAACCAGAGCAGTATTTTTTGGTCCTATAACGTACATACATAACATTACTTCAAATGTTATTTTTGTACTTCGGTGTGAAATTGCAATATACTGGTGTGTATATGGCCTCCTTCGATAAAAACGTTTCGGTCAGCATCCGAAATATAAAGCGATAAATTATAAGTTAAAAGCGACGTTATAGCCTTGCATCTACCTAATAACATGCAATTAATTCTCAATAAACCCGCAGTAACAACAGACACTTTGGTAACTACCCTCGTTTATAAACGCTAGAACCACAAAGCACATGTGTATCGTTTAGTTACGTTTTTTACTACATTATAAGCTTAGTAAAACCACCGCCTGATTGCGCTACGACTCAAATGAACAAAGGACGCAGACACGAAAGAAACCATTGTAAAACAGACTACGATCCTACGGAAAGCGACGAATATTAATGCCGGTGCGAGAAAAACTCACAGCCGCTTTGCTTTTTGTATTGCTTGACATTTCATGCGTAGTGGGAATTGAATGGATTCCTTTAAAAGCTTATTTCAACGGACCATAATTTGCAGTTTGATTATTTGAAATTCTTGAATAGTTGCGGTTAAAAGAGAACCATTACAAGTATTTTCTGTTTATACAGGCTGTTCCAATCTTCTGAAATTGGGATAGCGTCTGTTGCGTAAATTGTAGGGGATTAAAATTTTCAGATAATGTAGAAGGGACCATAAAATATCTCTGTATTTACAGAATACTAGATAAGTAGCGAATCGGGCAGTTGGCTGCAATGCAATGGACTTTACGGTGGATGCAGAGAAACGTAGCTGCTATTTAAGAAAATGAAATTTCTGGTGCTTGGATTTGGGAAAGTTTGATGTTTAATGTTAAACATCCTGTATGTTTCACGTGGGTTCTAATTCCATGCCTACATGCGTAAAAATTCACATTTTGGATTTTTTGAGCACATTTTTATATTATCTACGCAGCCATGAAGATTTAGAAAACAAAACATATTCCACTAACGGTCACACAGGCAAATCTCCACCGTTTTCAGGAATTCATCCGAAGAAAAACGCCGTCTTCTCGAGTATGCTTTTTTAGTTTAAGCAAGAGATACTAGTTGCTAGGTGAAAAATTCGAACAATAGGGCAGATGCCTCGCCTTCATAAAATTCCATTCGTTGATTGCTTTGTGGACTTGGAGAGTTTTGTGGTGTCTGTCATGAAGCAGTATAATCTCTTGCTGCTGATCTCGTTGGTGACCGAGACCCCATTACACGGAATCTTGTTATGTCCAGCGATACACCCATGTCTCATCATCCGTCACAATTTTGGAAAAATTATAACGAGTGATTATCTTGCCAAGTTACCTTTGCAAATTTGCTGCCGACACAATTTTGTCTTCAGAAGTAAATAATTTCGGAATTTAACGTAGTGACAGCGTATTTGTTCCTAAATTTTCAAGTAAAACTTTACCGTAAAATATGACGGCGCATCTTTCCAATGGACAGTCATCAAGATTCTTGGGTACACTTACCTCTTTCGTTATGAACTCGATAACGCTTGTGTGTTTTAGCTGAGTTTCACTCATTTCTCATTGACTAAACCTTTATAAAAACAACAACACCATTTCAATATGAAAGAAACTTGGTCGACGTGTATTAAACTGTCGCAGCTAATGTCTCCATATCTGTTAAAAGTAGATTATGTTGGTTTATTTCAAAATGGAGTAACCGAAACCATGATAATATACAATTTCGCTACTTATCAATCATCCTGTGTATACGAAAGTACTTCTAATGGGTATTCCATGAGGTCTTTAAATTATTAGGCAATTTTTGCTACCGCTTACATGATGGGCACAATTTTACAGAAAGTTAGACACGCTATGTAGAGCGTTCTTGAAACAATTTAAAGATCATTTTATCCTGACTTTATTAAATTTCACTAAATCATAATTTCATATCTGATAGACGGACACTCTATTATTTCAATCTCATTAATGTAACCGTCGATGCAAGAATGTGCAATTCGCTTATTAACCTCCCACTCACTAGACTTGAAATTTTTCATTATTATAAATTTGGCGTAAATTTCTACATCGCTGGCTCAATATAGTGAATTTGTGACTTCTTTACACTCTGCGCATGTTCGTTAATTACTTATTTTTCGCCAAGCTTAATTGTGAATAGTACAGGTAAAGTTTGTAATATTAAATAATGCAACGCAGGATGTTGTGAAAGATTCAAGATAAAATACAAAGTTAGTTATAAAACATTTTAAAAGACATTGCGAAATTACCTTGATTCTTTTTTAATAAAAGCAAAGTGCCTTCCTGGAAACCCTTTTAAGATTCTGTTTGTTGTCTTTGTAAAATGGTTATTACATTAGTAATACAGAGAACAAGGAAACCGTAAGTAAGGTGCATTCAAAACACGGTTTCATAAATTAACTGAAGAAGTGAGACGTAATTTAATTCTGAAAGTATCACACACTGTTAAACATTAAAAGTGTATCGTAGGAGGCCGTGGGTGAAAATTATCAAAAGCTATTGATAACAGATGACCGGACGGAATCCAAGGGAAAATGTATTTTGTCGTGTGGTATATCTTCGACGCGATTTCAAGTGTAGTAACGTTTCAAGTCCAAATCTATATCAAGTTCGATCTTTTGAAAGAACGCATACAGAGGGCACCTGAACGTCATAGATTAGTCGAGCCATCAACTGACGCAACCCTACAAAGCTGACTTTTAACCACAACAAACACAAGAAATAAGTTACAAACATTTTCAGTTCTGAAAAACTGAAGCCTTAGAATGTCTTAAATCGGGTTGGAAACTGGACACTGCCTCCTGAAAAGGGCATGCTTTTACTTTTGCAATAACAGTGAATAGTCTGGATCCCCAAATTGTAACAGTACCATATCCTTTGTTCAAAATTAACGAAGCATGGCTACAGTAAAATTTTCAAACCAGGAAATCATAAATAAGTACTTGAGCGATTGCTTTTCATAATAGCGATATCGGTACTATATATCTTGGATGCAGCACATTCCCTTAAAGTTACTTTAAACCATGACAAATTGGTAAATGCTCTCTAAATTACCCTGCCGTGATATCGTTAAATTATTTAAATCTCGTCGTATCGCGCTTTATTTGAAACTTAGACGATGCATCATTGAAAGATAACATGTACCCTCAACACTCCAAAGACCAGGATTTATCTTCGAATAGATTGTTGGAGTTTGAAACTCTTACTATGTTGTAATGACAAGTGACAAAATATGAATCGTATTAAACGTTGCATAATTTATACGCGCTGGTATTGATTACACTGTGCAACTATCCACTTATCTGCTACTTAGTTTCTGGAATAAGTAATGTGGGTTACTCTACTTTAGGTCACAGATGGTTTTGTTCTCGTTTACATGCAATCAAGGTGATTACTGCAATCTCGGTTAAATTTACGATTTTTAGCGGAATATCAAACGTGTTGAACTACAAAATACGGTGGTTTAAAAAAAATTAACAATCGGTGTTTGCCTTACTTAGATCAATTTTAAGCTTCAACGCAGTCCAACAATGAAATAAAACAGTTTTAGAAAAAAACACTACTACGAAATGATATAGCGATGACATTGTATATTTCTTCTTTTCGGGGTAACTTACTCAGGGATCAGATGGAAATATATTAATTTAATTAAGAAATATAGCGAATAAAAATAAAATACCTATCAAAATTATTTCGTTTCACCAAATCCATTTGCCCTAGCATCGTATTACCAATCAGGATCAATTTTTCACAATTAGTGCCCTCTATATAACTTAATGACCTAGTTTGTCGGATTGGTTTACGGTTAATCAGTTAGCTTCGGCCCGAATGTTGTTACGGATAAGTTACACCTTCGGGGCGATATATCCAAATCGCCTAAGAGTTTCGCCCCTTTTTGTTTGGGGAAGTTTAATGGTAAATGGAAACTAAGGATATATAAAACGTCTAGCTTCGTAGGTTGAAAATAGCAGATGGAACCTTCAGGAGACTACGAAAATGTTTGATTTAGCTTGGTAAATTAGTCAACGAAATGTATAAAGCGTATAAAGTAATCTAGATTGCAGGTTATTGATTATCGTCGTGGTGACAATACTCTTTGTTGGCAGCTGTAATTCCTGGGTTTTGAAACCTAGAACAGAACAACCAAGAATATGAAACTGTTTCTCGAAAGATGTATTATCGTACCCAACAGAATTATTCAGACCACCCAATATATGCTGAGCAATCTACATTACCGGCTTGATAAAATGTTAAAAAGCTGAAGCCCTACTTTGTTACATTTTTTACAAATGCTGCAAATGCTCGCACATCATCATTTCTTGTATTATACAAAATTGGTGGAGGTGCCGGTATTAATTACTTAAAATATTGAAACTATCGATATTTAGTAATAATGCAATAATATATACTGTGATATTCTAGAAAGGGCTGTATAAGCGTTCAAGAAAATGAGGAAAAGACACATAATATTGGGTTAAAGCTAACCCTGGAGTTACTATGCAAAAATCTAACATTGAGGAAGAAAGAATTTAAACTGAAATTGTTATGATTTTGGTATTCAAAAGTGAATCTCTTCCATTGACTTATATATGAGATTGATGTTGTTTCCATTTTGTTTTTGATTGAAAGGTTTCGAGGCCTCTGGTGGCCTCTTCCCGCGATTTTTCCCCAGATTCATTTTTGTCCTTGTCTTAGGGAGGGTAAGATCCATTTTTGTTTAAAAAAGAAGAAAAGGAATAAACAACTTTCAATGTACTTGTGTATGTTATCGTTTCTTTCAAAGAAAATACTGGAATGACGCGTTGATATCTTCTGCGAAAAATCGGTTTCTATCAATAATATACAGGATGAGTGGCGGGAACGGACTAAACTCCAAGAGTATATTGTAAGTGTAAGAACAATGTAAAAAGTGGATTTTTTAGGGATACCTTATTGTGACTATATGATTAGAATGCCACATATAATTTACAATGCTAAACCGACATTCTGTGCCAAAAACTGAAGCAAATCTATGGAAGGGAATTAGTGCATGTTCTTACAAGTGAAAATTCCCCATGTAAAATTACCAAATAGTCTATTAGTTCTTCTGTTATTTGTTGAGAGCGTTAGTTATCCTAGAATTAGTAATAATTATATTATTCTACCTTGAAGTAAAAGTGCCGGATTCAGAGGTATTTGAACCTTGAATAGATTTTTAATGCGCCAAACTGTTTTACTTCCTTATCTCCGAAGAAAGGCTCCGATTTTTGCCCGTGACTAAAAATCAATTGTTTCGACCGGATTGCAAATAGTTAGTTACTTACCTACCTTTCTAAAAACATACCAACGAAATGTAAAAAATCCTAAATGTTTGCTCTAGAGAACATTTAGTAATAATAGCAATCCAAGAACTTGCTATTTCAACCCTACAGCCTTCTAACTTTGTGGAAATCATTTACATAAGTTCCGCGTCGCTTTATGTGTGTATTCAGCGAGCTAAGTCTCTCATTACAATGCATTTGTTTTAGGTGCGCTTGCCGACCTCAAGCGCGCGCGGCTATTGTAACTACAGTAAAGCTAAATCGAGCTTGGTGCCGAGATGTGAAATAGCGACAACCACAGACCGTTCGCCAATTTCCACATCGTGCAATGAAAATTGCACGGTCGATGAAACTACCTACACTTTCTCCAGACACGCAATTAGGTCGAATTATATGGGGAAGAGCATAGAAGCGAAGAGAAAGGTGACACTTCTCTAATTTATGTACACGTGCATATAAATTATTACCTTATATCGAATGTCGCAAACGGGAATGTGCAGCTTTGAATTTACCGAGAACTGCTACATATTGAGAACGAATAAGGGTATATTGTGAAGACAGTATATTGCTAAGAATGATATATGATCTCCTTTGTCGACAATGTTCCCATTATTATCTTCACGATACTTAACGTAAGATTAAATTATGAATAATACTCTCAACAGCCGGATGAATTTGGGGTAGGATAGCTACTATAAAACTTATGAAAATTTTGCTTTGATGTGGTGGTTTATATAGCTACTACACCAGCAATAAAAAAGTAATAAAAATATAGTTTTACGCCTACCAGGTTATGTAATTTGTTTGCTCCAATATTATTACAAGTTTAAGATACTAATTTTGCAATAAAGAATTACTCACCAAACAATATCATTCTTGCCTTAATTTTAATACGCAGGTTAAACAGCTTTTATTGCTTAATACTTTAATGTATTAGCATATTAATATTTTCCGGATTAAGGGCTTACTAAAACAATAGCTTTCCATTCTTCTCCGTTCCAACGATAAAGAATGAAACGGTTAAGCTTTGTAGATGAACATTTTAATAAAAGCGCGAAAACGATGCGTTTTACAGTCATTCTAGAATTAAACGGGGAATCCAAATATAGCATAATATCCGTTTAAGACGACCAAGTTTGGTTCGGCATACCCTTAACGGAATACTCTCTACAGCATTAATAAAAAAATAAGTTAAAAAGATGCCCACTTACAACTGATGAAATTATTATTCAAAACACTTAATTCTAAAATCGATAATAAAGAAGATATTGCACGGTCAATTTTTATAAGACACACTGTATATTAAGTTTTAGACAACAAATTAAAATAAATCTTTATAAGAGATGATTGACCCTATTGTACAAAGTATCCCGTTGGCATTTTACCATCCTTTACAGTCTTACAACACTATTAAAACGATGGCGCTCTCTGATTGGCTGTAATCAACTATGTTCTATCAGGGTTAATTTTGACATGATGTACTTGCTCCTAAAGGAAACAATTACAGAATAGTAGCAGAGAAGTTTAATTTAATGTATTAGTATAGTTTAATTTCTTACGATATAATAATTAACTTCACTTTTCTGCTATTGGAAGATGATGTTAAAAGTTTTAATAAGTTTTTGTTTCTTTTCAATTACAATCTTTTATTTACTTAACTCTTGAATTAATTATGTGGAACTAACATTAACGAGGTAAAGTTTGATATTGGCAAGTCATAAATTAACCATCGCATTTGATTAACAACTTGTTTTTACAGTATTTGTGAATGATTAAACGTACGTACATACTTGTTGTACTTCTTACCTTTTGATTGACTAACTTCAAAGAGATGCTCTCTGATAGTAAAAGAAATTAGCTTTTGCCGGAATACATAAATTGTTAGTACAGACATTGAAAAAAGCAACAAACTGCTTTGATATGATGTTCACTCTAGAGATACCTTATATTATTCTGAATAAAATAAATAGTAGTAGAATTCCGTATTTTTCTTAAATCTAACATACAGTTCCAACTAAATAGACAATAGTATCCACCATTTTGTTGAAAATGCAATTGAGGACGCTTTGTTATAGCGTCATACATGCTGAGCTTATTCGCTATTGTAGACTCCTCTGGCTCTTCACAAATTCCGACATATAAAATGGCCAAGATTGGTGATATTTGCTTAAAATAATGTTAGGTACTTCTGCAATGAATTTGGCCTATTGTCACTAGGCCAAGCTGTATGGTATATGCATGCATCACTCTTTCCCTAAGAGGGGACCGATTTAACTTGTCTAAGAGCGTTTCAATATTATTGCTTAGGTGGTCCATATCTTTAATAAGAGAGTGTACACAAAGGACTAGTACATCTGCAAAACTGCCTTGATATTTATGTTTCTTAAAGTACAAGCACCTTTACTAATTTTACTACAAAGAATGTCACCTTTAAAATTAAAATTATATTTATTGGAAGCTCTATACCCTAATGAATTTTATATACACCGCCATTTTTCATAAGTCCACTGTCAAGGTGTTTTTATGACAATACGCTGCAAAACTATTTAGTACTATTCGTGTTTTGATGCACATTTGAGGATCTCAGTCCGGAACGATTAGATTTGTAAACAAAAACGCTCCTCTTGCCAAATTTGATAAAGTCCATTAAATGATTGGCGTATGGCAAAAAAGAATAAGAGGAAGCTATGCTCTGCTATTAGAAAAGCTTCTCTGTCCAAAGCCTATCTTGGTGCAGTTTTAAGTTATAAAAGTGGGGTAGCCTGTATAAGACACCATACCAATCACATTCCTTACTTTGACATAATTTCCCAAAAATTCGGACAGAACGATCTAAAACGCATTTGTATTTTTAATACTATTTCAAAATTTGTTTAAACTATTCTAAGATCGCAGTTATTACATTGCATAATTATTAGAAGCATTGTCAATAACAAATGGATAATTTTGATCTAGAACATAAGCTGTAACGCAATACAGAAATTTGTCTATTTGTGCACCTACATACATTAGATACTGATACGTAGGATGTAATCAAAAACCTCAATTTAAAGACTAATGAGTTTTATTTCCTATTTTTCTCTGTGTGCTTTACCTTTTTTTTCTGTTTTCAAGTAGCAGACTTGATACGTCAAGGCGCAGAAATAGCAGAATTGCTTGTTTTTGAGAGGTTTTGTATACGCATGTTTATGTAGAAGTATTTATTTGATTTCTAGCATTTACGCCCAAACAGGCCCTATAATTGTTGAAATATCTTTTTGTGAGCGTTTATTCTCACGCATGCAGATTAAAATAGTTTCAAACCCATGTCGTTTTTCAGGTAATACGTATGCTCTTTGTAATGGTAGCGGAATTTTTCATTTGCTGGGCGCCTCTCCACATTCTGAATACCTGGTATTTGTTTTATCCAGAAGCAGTGTATAAGTATGTGGGATCGACCGGTATATCACTTGTTCAACTGTTAGCCTACATAAGTTCGTGCTGTAATCCTATTACGTACTGTTTTATGAACAGGAAATTTCGACAGGCTTTTGTTGGAGTGTTCCATTGCTGCAGGTAATACAAAAACATTTAACATATTGTCGCCCTCCTTTTACTCCATTTTGTACTTTTTTTTTGAATGTCATGGGTATAAAAAAGTTTAACATTATGTTTACATCCGTTCCAAAAATATAGGCAAGGATAGAAAAAAAATTGGCTTTTGTTGTGTTCTTTAAAGAAACCCGCAGACGATAAAATCTGCAGCAACAAAGTTTTGAGAAAGGAAAGTATAAGAAACTGTCGACAAATACCTTAAATATATAACGGGCATGAAATTATTTTTGTTGCTCTGGTAAAACGGATTCTTGGGTATTTATGTGCGCTAGACATAAACAGCAACATTATGGAATAAATTCATTAATGCTGAAGCAATTTATTTTTCCAAGACATGTTCGGACGTAAATTTTTCTTTATAAACATTTTTGCGTCAATTTTAGGTTTCCTAGGGAGCGAAATGCTTTAATTATCAAGCAGTTTGCGACCATTACTTAAAATGCTCAATTGGAAATAGTACAGTGTATAACAACTTATTACTAAACTAATTTTCACGGCTCGGTGGTCCAGTGGTAAGAGAACTCGCGCTTGGATAGAGTTATATGTTTTGCATTGGATTCCGGTTAAGGGTAAATTTTCTTAGTGGGCCCAGTACATTCCCGAGTTCTAATTTGCAGTCGGTGAACTGCGCTTTGACTTCTACGACGAGGATAAAGCCATGGAGTACTTTACACACTAAAGGCTCCTGAGGTCATGACAAGCTTTGATAAGCTTACACCGCATTGGGCCTTCACTACAATTAAAAGAAAATTCAAAAATGCTAATTGGGGAACCTTCATAGTAAAACAAATAAAATTTCTATCGCCTAAAACTGTCTTTGAGTGAACTAATATCTGCATAATTCTCATGATACAATTCGGTCTGAGTTCTAGTAAAACCAAGCAGACGTAGACACTTGTCATCGATTAAGTTGAGGCTGCCAACAGAGTACACATAAAATACGCAAACCGAGTACAACGTACGCATTTCATTTACCTTTCAAATTGAAAATATTTTATTTATGGCCGTTGGAATATAAATAATCGAATTATGCAAACGTTTCGGCTTGTATGATTTTGCTCTGACGCGAGATGTTATAAAATTTAGAACGCTTCGGGACGATTCTCCCCTGACAGAATTTATTTTACAACGACTATTTGCTGTGGTTAATTACCGCTTTTCATTTCAATTACGCGGGCCTTAACTGTGTCTGGACCTCTTAATAAAAATGAAAACCTTTTAGTAGAAGAAGGTACATAATTTGACTTGACTTTGTAGTGCGCTTCTCTCAAATCTCCTCTTTGTTTGTCGCATTGCCTATTGCCATGCCGTTAATGTTATATTCTGCTGTACTTTACAGATTTTGCTGCTGCTGTTTGGATAATGAAGTCAGTACGCCAGGTAGCAAAACTCAACGTAGCGGCACAAACAAAATCTTACAGAATAATTCCGACGTATCGGGAGGAGACTCTACTGTTTATGTTGGCAGGGCGAGCACACTTGGTAGATCTGGTAAGTGAAATGTTTGAATTTAGCGGGGAATTATTATAGAATTGAAATAGCAGCAGATATTGTCAGTACCTTCTTGCACCAAAGAAAACAAGAATGAGGAAAAAATGTTTGTGTTCATTTGACTCTTGTTGAGTTAAGCCGGTTGTCCCTTGAGTACACCATGTTGAAATGACCACCAGTGTTATATGTGTCCTCATTTATATTAATGTTAGCAACACATTTGTTTAACAGGACAAGTAATCTTCATTATGTAAACTCAAGATATACTTTACAACATATTAATTTCAACTACTGTGACTAAGCTTTTTGGTGGATGGATAATTCTGGCCTAAAGCTGCGCTCCGCACACGAAACTGTTCGTAATCGTTAATTAATGATTAAATATACAAGACTTTTGTGAGGAAAGAGCTCTTTTATTTCCATCCTTCAATATGAACAATGTTGTCTGTTGTGTTTATTTCTTGCATTCGATCTAGCATCTCCTTCTGCGACGTGGAGACATTAAAATATCTGATTACATAATAAACCTCAGAGAATAAGAAATAGGTACAAGTACCTAGAAAGAGACTTAGGAAATCCATACTGTATTGGTTTATTTCTAGGTGGAGAAACTAAATACATAATAATATACAGATTGTTTCATTTAAAACAACAAAGTAGTTTTGTGGTGCGCTATTTCTCAATCACTCTGTATATACGGAAATATTTTTGAAAGATCCCTTGGGGAGAATTTTAGTTTCTTATTATTTACACAATAGACGCAATTTGGAAATCCAGAAGGTTAGGACAGCTTGCATGTACATATTTAGTAGATGTTTCCAGGAAGTGTGTATTTTGCATTGCAGTAATAATATTGAGTTTCTCCTTTTGGTTGTTATGTTGATACGATAAAAATAATTTGTTAAGATTCATCAAATATCACACTATCTTCCTTTGTCAATAGAATTTGTTTTTTGTATAAGTTCCTGTAACAATACCTACATTTGCTGACCGCGGACTTTATGACTTCAGACTTTGGTAAAATAATCGTGGTCCATGGTCTAGACAAAGCCGAACCAGCTTGGTGGACAACGGGCCTTAAAGTACCAGTCAAAGATTACGCTTGTAAATAGTTTGAACATAGTCCCTGGTAATTTGTTTCTCTCAAAGACACAATATCACAATATTCTAGCTGCTGCATTTAGCCTGCACTTTATTTCGATTTCCAATGCGTGTATAAAACCTTTCCTTCATAATATTCTGTTCTTGTTTATTACTTCCGAGATATTGCATGTTATTCACTGATAATCCGTTCGACCCCACTTCAAATCGTTGCAATCGCAATACAGTTGGAGCATTTGTAAATAGACGTAATTTTCATCGGAGTATTTTTGAACTGAATTAGGTTTAAACCTAAAAAAAATAAAAAAAATTCCGTTTGCGAAATTGTTGACGTCAGTTAGCTCTGCTATCTTGGATTAGTAAAAACATATTCTAAACTTGATGATAACTTACTTGGAGTGCTTTACTGAAAATGTTGGTAAGGTAAAATTAAATTTAACGGTTACCCTGGTTTAACGCAGGTACCAGTAATTATGCATATGTAATTCCGTTGTTTCAAATATATTTTATAAACGGGTATTGTTCAATACGGGTATTTACAACGATAGTTTAACAGTAATACCATAATATCACCTTCCAACTGAACGTGACTGAAACTGCTCTAACCAACTCTACGTGTTTATCATTAGAAATTAATTTTTTCCTTCACACTCAGATCCAAAGAGGTTCTGTCAATATTGAACCTAATACAGATTGTGTAGTTGCATGTCGTGCTGCTCTCCACGACAATACCGATAGAGATAATTAATTATCGTAATGCTAAAGCAAAGCTGAAGTTAAAATGGTCTCAATGCTAGCTGAAATTGAAAAGAACGTAGAAGCTGCGATGCTCGTATTGATTGTACGATTTGTAAGACGATTTCAGTAAATAAGACTTGATGAACGTTCGCCCTTACACCGTATTTCGTTAGCTCCGAATTATAGCTAATTGAATGTCTGCTAGTATGTTGGGAATAAATCATTAAGAATGAGAGAGACAAATGCAATTATTTCTAGTAGAGATTTCTGTTTACTGGAGTACGGTTGTAAGCAACGGTAAGTAAATACGTCTCTTAGATGCTACGATGCTTTAAACGTATTATTTCCATCAGTAATAACTCTAATTTGCGTCATACTTAGTATTTTAGCCATTTTCGAATATTACTTCGTCAATGCATTAAAGAAAAAAGCCGAGTTTATTTTGAATAATTATGTTTAATTTTAGAATATTATGGAACTCACTTTGCTTTATTTCATTAGTTGAATAACATTTTGGAACTGAATGTTCCAAACAAAACAAGCATTTGTAGAGTAATAATGTATTGTTCTCAACTTCAGGGTAACTTGTGTTTCATAGCTATTAAAATTTGCAGACTAGGTAGTACTTCCACAGTTTGCTTTATACGTTAGCTCCCTTATACTTAAAAGTCACATAATTATAATCTCTGTCTCATCCATCTCCACCAAAAACTTACAGCAAATTTACTTGTTGAGGACACAAATTCCTTCGTCTTGATAAAGAGAGACATAAAATACGGGCTGTTTTATGTAAAACCTGCAAAGTCTAGTGTTCGGCTTTTTATTAAATAAAACTTGATTACAAATCGAAAACGTAAGACATCGCTTATCTACCGCACACAGACGCGTTTCGCTGTATACGGCTCATCGGTATGTCTACACGGTTTAGCAATTAGTTCAACAGGAAGCGTGCAACGAGAGTATCACTCTCAACCACATATGTCACTATCGATTTAAAATTCTCGAAACGATGTGGCCTTACGTACAGGTTCTTAAATTGAGATGTTATTCTACAAATGTGTAGAGTATATATTTTATACCACGAGTTTTATCCCATTTTTGTGTTTTCTACTGCTAGGAGTTACTTGCTGGATTTTGGTTGAATGTTAAAATCTGAATAAATGTAGATATTAAAAACTTTATAGCAAGTTTGAAAATTCACACTAGAGTTTCGTTAAGACCACTTGAAGATCCCAACTGAGAGATTGTCGTAAACTCGCAACAACAACCCACGCGATATGCGAAATACAACGCCTATTAGAATAATTATTGTAATATAAACATACCTACATGCGTTTTGGAAAGGACGATTCTACGATTGTTGGTAACTTAAATATTAAGCACATACAGGATTGAAGTAAAGTATCGAAAGAAGCAAATATTCTTAAAACAGAAACGATGATATTGACGAAACGTTGTATATTTTTTGGAAAATATAAGAAACCTTAGCCAAAAAAAAATAAAGCTAAAATATATTGCTCATTACTTTCTGCCTACCTGGCGTCATTAGCGTGTTTCCGAGAGTGTTTTCACACCACGTTGTGTCGCTCTTTGTCTCATGTTAATACCACAACATTCGAAACGACAAGCCTGTTGGCGCCAATAAACACATACCTGGTTTAGGAAGCAGCGACATAAAGTTGTTACTGTTCCCCAAGCCATCCCTCGAGCTGTTTCCGGAGTGCTTGCCATGAGATGGCATATTTCCTTGACATCAGAGGGCGTCGAGAGGTGCCTGGCTTGTCGTTTCGAATGTTGTGGTATTAACTCTGAGGCAAATAGTGATACAAGGTGGAGTAGAAACACTGTCAGAACCACGCTGATGACGGCGGCTGGGCAAAAATATGTTCGCGGGTAGTGTTTTTCCTCCCCTTGCATTGTTTTTTGCCACAAAGGTTTCCATTAAAACCATAAGGAGGTTATTTTAGTATTATTTTTTTGGTGATTGTTTTTAAGTCCTTGTTTTTCCGAATTCATCAAAGCTAGTTTTAGTACCACTGTCTGTAAAAAATGGAAAGATGAATCACTTCATGTTTACGGAACAATTAATTTTATTTAATGTAAACTACTGACAAAATGAGAATCATCCAACATAAGCAAATGCTCAAACTCCTCGCGGTTTACTTCCTGACAATATGTAATATCCGGAGTTACTTTTCAGACTTCTCTACGGATTAATTTACATTCAACTATTCATTGTCCCAGCTATTGCGAAGTAGTTGGTCGTCTAACGTAAACACGTGATATGAAATCACACCAAAGGAGAAGGGGCTAACGCCTGGAGATAGTGCAGGCCATTCTATGATTCGGAACGACTTATAGCGTGGTTTAGTGCCAAAGATGAGGTGATTCTTCTAATTCAATTACAACATTTTCTCTAATACCTTCGTTCGTTGCGGCCTGCGCTCTTCCAGTTTTTTTGGCAAATTTCTAATAGTTCCCGTCAAATTAAAATGTTTTAGTATTTTAGCGATGGCTGAATGTGTTATGGGATTTCTTTTGGGATGCAAATCATTATAAAAATGATATACTTCTTCATGACTTATGACTAATACGATCGCCAAAACCGATCATCGTTAAGTCTTTAATACGCTCTTTTTCATTTAAGTGCAGCATTTTCTGCAATACATCTAATAACTGTGTAGACGTGAATGAAATAAACTTTTTTATTAAATAGAAAGCTTACTCGGTGTGCTAAATACATACATGTGGCATAATTTCGATTTTCTAAATAGTAGACGCTTTCGTGCTTCATGTGCACATTTATCTCTTACGCTTTAAATAACTAACTTTACTAACTAACTACTAACACAAAAGCTTTATATTATAGTCTAAAAATAACTTCTGTTTTCGGTTTGTAGAAGTAGTCGTTTTAGAAGCGGAGGATCGTGTTTAGCAGCGGCTCAGACGGAGCAGGAGTGTCCTCTTCGACGAGCGTCTCCCGATTAGTGCAGGTGGTAGCCGCCGCGCCGGATGACGAATCTTTCCGGTACCGGATCACGTGGTCTCGTCTTGCTCACTCCCCCGTCGCTACAACGCACCTATCTACCGGCAGCCTCTACTCATAACTTACTACTGCTACTACCATTGTTGCTGCAATTGAAGAATAAGCGCCGTATTTTTGTTTCTCATTTTTCAATCACTTTTACGAGAGATCAATTATTTAGCCAAGATAAACCATTCAACGAAAGGCAGTTATGTGTTTCGAAAATAATACATTTTAAAACGAAGTAAGTGAACAGTAGAGAACCTATCTTCTACAAGTGTAATAAATTAAACCCTTGGATTTTACTTTGTACCTTCAATTTAACACCTTCACACCGAAAAACTGTTACGGTTAAAATAACTGAATTGCCTTTGTTAAAGGGAATTTGCTTAGGGCAATTATCTGTTTTGTTAGTACAAGTATATTTCGTTTGAGTCAACATGATCTGTTTGAAACAGCATGATATGTGGTTGCGTAAGATTTTAGTTAGATCAATGATAATCTGGTTGATTCAACTTACTAAATTCGTCGTTGGAGATATACAACACTCCATTCTATCATTATACTACATTATCTATTACGGCTACAAAGGGATTCATTCCATCCACGGCAACCTACATTTATCACTTAACCGCTTTGCATGCATACGCCGTAACGCATATGCATGCAAAGCGGTAGACCGAAGTCGTGTGATTCGATAGTGGAAGTGGTCGATCTCCAGTTTATTAATAATACATAAATGTATCCATTACATGGTCATCTGCGATGTTTCAAATAAAGGTACCCAACGTTCCTGAAACAGTTGACTGGGTACAAATTAAACTTTTTGAATTTTGGCTATGATTGATTGAATCTTTGAATATACAGAACACGCTTTCAACATAGTTTTTTAAAATACTTGGATCCATTGAATACGAAATGTTCCTACATTACCAAAATGAAAGCCAAATGTCGTACAATTTTATACTTTTCGGGAGTTTGTTCTTCATAATTATTGAACCAAAAGCAATGGATTGTATCAAATTTGTCCAAACGACTAGCGATGTCTTAATTCTACTATTTATAGATTACAAACATCTTTTTTCTAAAATGCAACGCCTTCGAAATACATACCTGTCAGAAGTTAATGGTCTACTCTGCGAAATAATGTTAGATTTTGGTTAATACATTAATTACGTTATATTGCATCGCTTGTTATAAAATTCATACGCTATCATCTAAATTATTAATACTACACGAATTTGATAAGCAGTTAAGTTATTAGTCAAGCATTAGATGACTTCATTCAAACGCAAAGCACGATTTATCTCTATCAAGATAACATTATAAGATTCAAACGCTAAAGTTTCTTGTTTCATTGAGAAAATACTAGACAGTTTATGTTCAGTAACAAAAATGAGAACCTGGTTCTTTTCTTTGTCAAGCGAACAGCATCCACATATTGTAGTATAACAAAGTTAAACTGGTGATTAATGCATAAATAATTGCATAAGCGAACCGCTTTGGCCGACAAAATCGATTTTTAAACGCGATATGTTTTAGAAATTTGCTGGAAAACTACTTGTGGATCTCCAGGAATATTCATCGTTTGCGAATTTAAAATTAAAATTTGAATTGGCGAAACCGACAGAGCTATTTTAGAATCAACTAGCGGTCTTGTTAAATGGCTTTTCGCCTTTCTTTCTTTCTCTTTAGAATCCATTTTTCACTGTACTTTTTGCTTTCGTGGGGATACAGGCGTCTTTAAATTGATAACATCTCAAACAAGATGTATTATGCGATAAAATGAGGATGATATTCTTCTATCTCTTACTCAAAGCTTACGCTTAGGGCCTTCAATATATGCATATGAAACAAAGGGAGGATAAAAGCCATTGTTAGATAATTCCAAATGACACAGAAAAAACGGCTTTATTGCTTTCTAACACCTTATAAGCTTGCATTTTTTTTTTGCCAGTTACTGAGAAACCGCTCAGAGCTTAAAACGATAGGATCTCAGAAATACAATAATTGCCGAAGGATGTCCACCTTTAAATCATTTTTGAAATAATCAGATGAATCAAATATAATCTGCTAATGTTACGTCGATACTATGCTTGAAATCCCAATGATTACAACACTACATTTTGTTACCGTTTCAATGCTCACTCTTTTTGAAGATTCTTACAATGTAATTGAGAGAAAAATGTAAAATGGACACTGCTTGTCTTTTGATGCAGATCAGAGCTATGTAATGTACCTCAATGCTATGGATTCATATGAATTTCATCACTGACACAGTTCTAGCATATCTCGCTCTACAAAACGATATAAAGCGAATCTACATTTAAATATAATTTAATACTAATTTTTATTTCACTAATTGGTAAAGATACTTCGCTATGGTGAACAATGGTGATAAACAAAAGGGGGAGGTGTTACTACAGTGTTGTCAATTTGAAACCGAAGACGTCATATCATCTGCCGTACGTAGGTGACATACCTATAAATTACTCTATACAGTGTGTTTAGCAAGAAATATTTTGAAATGTTAAGAACCTCACCGTGAACGTCCGCGGCACACATTCTCTGGCTGTTAAAAGAAAAGTGAAATGCACAGCCGCTGGAAACTTATTTTTAAAAAGTCGATTATCCACCATGTTATTCGGTTTTTGGAATCTTTGTCACATTATAACTGATAGCTATCTGTTACACACTTCGAGAAGGTAACATCTCCTAAATTTCTGTCTATACTTACACCCATGTGACTGGAGAGAATGTTTGAAGGCGGTTTTACACGTTGTTAACAATGCGTAAATACTGCAGTGTTCATTATTAGACAAGGGAGTGTCATAGACTGCACTTTAAATACTTTCAAAGAAAGCAATTTAGGGCCTTGCTAGGGAGTATGTGTTTCTGGTGGGCAATTATACTAACGTTCTTAATGTTTAAAAATCATCATTCTTTTCTGACATATCGTGCTCTACCATCCCTCGCTGATCACATTCTATGTGAGCGAAGAAAGGGAACATTTACAGGTTGAGTGGTTTCGGCCGTTGTTCGGAAACTTCAATTTTACGTAAAATAATCAATGGTTTTGTAAGTTGTAAATATTTGTTACAAATTTTATTCATGCATGCCCATTATAGTTAACTCTCTTAAAAATCGCATTTCTTTAGCATTTACTCACAAAAGAAAGCAAAGATGCTTTTAACAAAAGATAGAAAAACTAATCGCACAGTAAAGATCATTTCAAATCAGCCACGTTTTCTTCAGAAGGCGATGAACGATAAATGATGAGTGTTTAACAGATGCCCACCATTAATATCAGTACCACTCAAATGCCAAATGCCAATAAAGCTATTGGGGACTTTTGTGTGATTAGGTGGGGGGGGCTAAGATTTGAGCATAAACACTCATATTTATTAAAAGAACTGAGAAAAGCTTGAGGTTTAATGAAGTATCAGTTATCTTGTAAAAAACGTACTTCATGTATGTGCAAGCCAAACTGAAACAATTGGAACGCAAAAGCCACGTCCTTTTGCTATGGCTTAGGGATGGAGGAAATGTTTCATTAGAAGCTGGCCACAGAAACAGCGAATATGGCCTTCAATTCCAAACCCTTACTGTGCTCTACAATATAAGGGGATGAGATTCATGGCAGGTTTGCCATAGACATGTATCCTGGAAATATCACTTACATACTAGGAAAAGATAAAAATTAATTTTGTCGTCTATGCCAAGGAAATCAGGACACGGCAGAACACATTCTTTGCAACAGTCACGAACAACGACAACATATCATTTAGCCGTTTCTAACACCTACTGCTATGCAGAAGTTATACAAAGGGCATTTACATTTTATAGTGACTAGGGTGTTCTTGTAAAACTAGAGAGCTACATTGGAATTCGAAAAATTTCCTTCAAAGAAAATATATCAAATTTTTATCTGTTTTTTGACAAGCACATCGACCTTTCTTCACGAGGTAGTAGCTATAACTCAGCTCAACAAAACGATACATCACCCAAGAGCACATTTTTCCATAAACAAAGAATAATGAATTCCAGATAGCACCTAAACGTTACACCAATTCGCAATCAATCAATTCCAGGGTTGTAGATAAACGTATTTTAGCAATGCCACCCGTGCCCTGGATGTGTCCCTGAATGTACCCTCTCGATATTAGAACCAGAGCCTGTTGATTTTTCTGTAAAGCTTTTGTATTCGCGCGAGCAAGTAGTAAATAATCTAATCAAAATCTATGGCGATTTTCTTACGGTAACAATATATAATGTGTTTGACTTATACGCTGAAAAATTTGCCGTAACAATATAAATGCAGCCGTACAAACTGTCTAAAATGTTCTCAATGATGTATTCTATTATTTATTGTGGCTTTACCCAATCGTGTTTCACAACAAGAAGTGCTCCTTTGTAAAACGCAGTATGTGCAACAGTTGAATATGAATGGTTTTGAGCTTGATTTCTTATTCTATAGAAGTAGTGGTTATCATTATTTGATTGATTCTAACAATTTTTGATAGGAAAGAATATATATGAAGTTATTTATGTATTGACTTGGAACATGTAAGAACATGTATTTTACTAATTGTGTATATTATCTATTGTATAGTACATGATACTTAAGAAAATATGTGTTAATTGTATTGACTGTATACAGTGTAAAGTATGTGGAAAACTTGTACAAAGGTAAAACCTCTCTTCTCCGAGGACCTAATAAATTCCATTAGATCATATGCTCTGTCGTCCATTTATTAAACAGCAGTGACCGAGAATGTATTGAGGATGTTATTTGCTATCAGATTCCTCATGAAATAACCTCGTAGTGTCATTTCTTTCTTGCTTGGTTTAATTCTATCTAGGTTTTTTCTATACAGTTGGTTTGAGCTGTCGAATTATTCGATTTTTGAAGCTACTTCCACTGCTTTTTGATTGCCTTATTACAAATAGAATGTTGTGGCTTGAATTATACTTCCGTTTTTAGAATGTTATATACCGGTTTTATTCAATTTTTCAATTAAAGTTTAAAGCTTTAGAGCAGGAGTCAACAATCTCTTCCTAGAGAGTCATTTTTAGAATTGCATTTACGGAGGCAATACTTACGGAGCCCTAAGCTAGCAATTTGAATTATTCAATTTTTTTAAATTGTGCGCTGAAACGCGATTTTTTTTGTTGAAATCAATTTATTTTTGCTTTACTTAAAGATGCTGAAATAAAATAAATTGCAGTTTAATTATTCATTACCGATTTTACAATAGACGCATCTATAATTATAAAATATAATTATTAAATTAAAAAAATACATATGAATTAAATTTTTTTATGTTACCAAAGAGTATGCTGGTATTTCACCTATCTTATATTACTTTTAATTTTTATGAACAACAAAATTTAAAGTTATACTTCTTAAAAGAACAAGAATAAATATGTAGTTCCCAGAGGTGCTTTTGTTGTTGAGTTTCTTTAAAAAGTTTATCAAAGTTTAGTAGATCTAACGTTAGCTTCATTTTCAAACAAAACGAGGAATGTTAATGTCGAGCTGATTTTTTAATTTATTTTTAATAAATTTATGTTAGAAAATATCTATTCGCAAAAATTTGTGGATCCGAACAGCGGCAAGAGTTCAAGTTTTTGATCCATATTTTTAAGATTTTCTATCTCAGATAATTTGTTATGCACCAAAAATAAATTTCTGTCTCCAAATTTTCGAGTTCAATTTTCAGATCTATAAATTCGGCCCAATGTTTCCTTGATTTCCAGATCTGCGAGTTGTAGTTGGAAAGCCTGTTGACCAATATCGCAAAACCGTAAAAAATTCAAATTAATTCTGAGAAGTCTCAATACAAAAGATAAGGTTTCCTCTTCATCTCTAAATTTATGCGTCGCCTCTTTCTTTTACTTAAATTTAAACTTTCGTTTTGTTGTATGCATATTATTTACTGACCTCAAAAGAGCCGCAGGTTGCCGACCCCTGCTCCTAGAGCAATAAAGGCAGAGATTCTATTTAAACAGACTAAATAGTTACAAGTACAGATTATAAACTTATTATTATTATTATACAGATTATAATTTTAAGATTCTGGGTTTGTATCCTTTGATTGTTTGAAAAAAATGTTTAGTTTTGTACGGTTTACTATACTTTTTAAATTGTTAAATGTTACTGCTCCTATTTATGTTTGTTTATAAAGTCTGCTATCATTTTGCGTTTATTGGTGTACATTAATAAGTTAGTAAAGAAAGTTCAATACAGAATTTCCTCTCAAAATATTTTTTAAAAGCTCTGATGAAATATTTGGTTAGTTCTACTCCAATTCCATCTTTTAAATCGTCAAGATGTACGGCATACGTTGTAAATATATGCATATTTTTAGAAATTAGAATTTGTTTGAAGTCTAGAAATATCTCTATAGCAGAATTGTCAAGTGAGTTACCCAGCTTATGTATGCCATTGAATATGGAGACCTATGACGTGTCAGGATTAGTATAGATAGAAAGTATTGGTTATCAATAACAGAAATTATGATATAAGTAGGTGAAAAGCGATGGCATTCGTGAAAAATAAGTTGGGTATTTTCAAATATAAAATCCTGATTAAATGATTTTCTCACTACAAAATTCAAGACCAGAATTGAGTTCTGTTTAAATGATTTTGTAACAATAAATGAATCGATAGGTTTCATATAAAGATTTTTTTTAACATCTACAGAATCAGAACTCGGACTTGATTTAACTGTACCTTGACTAATGATTAATACGCAAATTAAAATCTGTTTTTTCTCCACACCCTTAGACAACGGTGCTATTTTTACAACTTACAAAAGCAACACATTTTCCTGCTAAACTGTTCCACATAGGAGAAGTAAAGCAGGCTAAAATTCTTTAAAGAACATATCACACAGATATATATTTTCTCCCTATTTTTCTATTTCAATACAAGTCTTTCTAAACATTCTCATCTTGTGAGCAAAGAAGGTCCTGTAGTTCCAGAATATTTTTTATTATATTATAACCTTCTTAAGAACTGTGTTCAGAAATTCTGCACATATGTAACGTATGTAATAAATGTAAATATTAATCAGTGTGTAATCTTTAAATCTGTACTTTCCCTTTTCATAAGTGTTCTCCTCGCATCTGATACTATTTTCCCATTTTCTCCTCCTCTTTGAAAATACAAAGAAACGAGATGCACAAATAGTAGATGTAATACTGTTAGTTTCTAATTGTCCAATGTAAATATGTATTACTTAGCGCTTAAGTGTTTGGAAAGTACATAATCTGTAAGTCAAAAGTATATTTCAGTGATCAAGAAAACACAACCAATTGGGTAGTTGATGTGTCACTGAAGTGTCTATTGATTATAAAACGTGCTGTGATCGAATATAAGGAAATGTAGGTGTAGATAAAATAGAGTAAAAGCAAGAAACATCTACGGAATTCGTTCACTTAAATTTAGTCACATCGAGAGTGCTATAATTACCATTTCCATTTCTATCTTCACGTATAGTTTGAGGGAATCCTCAATTTTTATTTTAATTCATTGTAAGGACATTCAATACGTAGTTGAGTTAAATTACAAGAACCCAGACAACGATAACTAAGATTTAATAAATAATTTTAGTAATACAACGAGGTTGAAATGAACATGTACATTTTATTCCCAGTACTGTATAATTAGTTCGTACCAAAACATTTTTATAATGGCTGTGTTATGTGGTTGTATCTCATCTGTAAGATAATTTTTATATAAAAAAAAAATTAAGGTGTTTCATTACTTTGCATGCTATGAGGAAGTGTAAGATAAGAATAAATAAATTGTCCCTTTTTGTAAATGATGCTTTATTTTCCTTAAGTCACAAAGATACCACGTATATACCTATTAAACTCAAAGTGTAAGCGATTATACATAGGATGTTTTCTTACTCAGAGTATTATTCTTATACACAGGGCCGACAGAATATTTGAAGACGGTTCAATATGTGAAACTGCACGAAGAAACTGATTCAAATAAACATTCTTTTTAATGAGAACCTTTGCCATTTTTTTAAACGGAAAATTAAAAATTTAAAGAGGCTCAAAACCCAAGTACCTTTACTTTAAAAAAGAGGTAAATGATTTTAGGAAAAGTTTTCCAGAATTAACAGCTACAACAAATATAAACTCGCAACTTTCAAAAATACAAAAAAAATCCTTTTTTTAAATCACCCTTGATGCACTTCACATTTACAACATCTAATTTACTTAAAATATTCCTAATTTATTTAACCAGTAAACTAATGGGAATTAATGGCTCTACTTAGGTGTTTTGAGCTGTTATCAAGGGTTTTTGAAATTTACGGGAAAAACTTCACGTTTTTTTTGATGCATTTTGTTGATCTGCTCGGTAAATTAGGACATGGAACCTATTCTGTAAACCAGACATTAAGGTAAGCAATATTTAAGGCTATAACCTTTTTCGTTAAAAGATTTAATTATTAGTATTTTTTTTAATTAGTTCAGTAGCCTTTGAAAGCAAATGCTTCAGTTCTCGGTAGTAACAGTTAGTGCATTATTTATACTGATTTGTATGTTTTGTATGTTTAATTTTATATAACTAAGATGCTTTCATTGCAAAACGAAGCAGAATTTTTTTCTTACTCTTTGTGGTGTCAACGCTACACAGAAATAGAAAGAAAGAGATCGCAATTAAAAATTCATCACCAAAAAAATTGTTGCCAAATAATGTTTATTAGTATCAGAAATGCTAATACTACTTATAAACATGTAAATGAAAGGAAGAAATCAAAAGGAGAAAAGTAAATAATAAATACAAATTTTGTAATATTTAATAATGTGTAGAGCCACTTCTTTTTTGAATGCATGTGTAATGCAGTAATCCGATTAGGAATCAAATTAAGTAGACATTGTTTCTTGGAGTTCCTTGGTCGGTTGATATTGAGAACCGGATTTCGCAGGAGCTTGCGTCCGATGACATCCTGTACGTGCTCTATTGGCAAGATATCTCGCAGAGCACGGAAGTAGATTTACATTGTTTTCGGTCAAGGAAAGGCCGAGCATTATCTTGTTGGAGTATTCCGTTCTTAAAGGTATAATGCCGCAGGCTTCAGAACATCCTGTAACTGGCAGCTAATCTCGGTGCCATGAACTGGTGCTAATGGTGATCTGGAAACAAAAGTGATAGCGCCCTATATCATGCTCTCTCTCCAGAGCTCCCTAATCTTACCGTCATGGAAAGAAAATCGGGATTAACTACTAAGCATTATTGAATTCCATTCATCCCGCCACTGTTGCAGTTCCGAGCACAATTTAGGGGTAGTGCATTTTTAATTGCAGCCAGAGTAGGTCCAAAAAACGTCACCATATATGTGTAACTGGTGAAGGTACAGCGTAAGTTTTATTGGATGTTACAAAAAGTGGCAAAACTTGTTTATGAAAAAATGTTGACAGAAGAACAGTATCGGTTAAGAGCTGCAGTCAAATAGTAAAAAGCGTTTTCATCCTTATAAACCCAGATTTACAAGCACACTAAAGGATAGAAATTTTGTTCCCTGATTTGACATTTGTGTATGATTTGAAGGTGAGCGAGAAGATAACAAAGTTTCCAAGTCAAATTTTATGGTCAGGCGAAGCTAAACGTTCAACAGTAAGTGGATTGGATGTTTTCAGAACTATCCAAGGGCAGTTCGATCCCCGGATCTGGCTCCACTGGATTTTTTTAATAGTGATGTTTCGCGGAGAACCATTATCTGCATGGAAAGAGACGGATCACACCTTGAAATGTAATAGCTTATTTAACCTAATTAATTTATTTCTGTGTTAGAGTTCAATATTGCTATAAGTTTTCTTGTCAAGAAAAAGATAAATCAGTTTCTCCGCAAACCTGGTTATTCCTTCACAAATTTGAATACTACCAAATCTTTTTACTGAATCTTTTAAAGAAAAAAGGTGGTAATTTGAAATACTACTTATCTTAACGAGCAATTTCTGTAATAGTTTCCACTTATGCCCTCACTCACCGAGCCGATGAACAAAATGCATCAAATTTCCATAATTCTTGATAACATACCAAAACACCTAAGAAGTGCCTCTTGAATTAGTGGCATAATTATTGTTTAGATGTTGTGGGGTAATCCAGATAAAGATGGTATTTCTTTATGATAAGGGTACTTTACTGTTGAGTGTGCTTCAATTTCAAAAGCCAACCCTTTATACTGTGGAAGATAGATTGTTTTTAATGGGTGCCAAATTGGTTTGACAAGGAGCTGAAACTTTCTGCATTATAAAGTCCATAACAACAAATATACTTTTTGACACATTAAAGAGTAGTATAAGACTTATTAAAACGAATATTTTTTTAATTAGAATAGTCAGTGTTTCTGTTTCACGTTATTATGCATGTCTAAATTCGCAAATCAAACTGCTTTCACACAGGAGTGTTTTATTCAGACTATCGACCTTGTATATTCAACTTACTGCCTAATACATTTATTGCAGATATGTAGTTATTTATAAGTCACAGACATCGTTTGAACTAGAAAAACTAAGCAAAATCTAGTCTACGATAATATTTGCCCTATATTAGCATCTACATCATCGGTACATTATCTATTTCTCAAAGAATTGCGATAACTTTTTTAAATACTTGATTAATTCCAAATTATGTACATCTTTCTAAGCAAATCATGTATAAAATGTCTCTATATCATCAAACATGTTGTACAGTGTGCTCAAATTTTAGTTAAGAAACATACTTTTGCATTGGTTACAGTGGTCAATTTTAAAATAATCTTACCCTAATCATTAAATTTAAAATGAAGCGCTTATTGAAATGTAGCTTAGTAAAAATAAATGGCAAAATAGATAACAATAACGATCATTTCCGTTGTGTTTGAAAGTAGGAAGTTCCACCATTGAAAATATTGCTGCCACATCATTAATTTGAGCACAATGTATTATTGTGGCGTTCACTTAATTACGAATTTAGATCCAATACTGTCCGGGGTGTAAGGGGTGTTTCTTCCCGTTTGTGTTCACCATGAAAGTTCCTTGGTTCACGAATACTCACACATATAGCATGCTTCTATAGCATTTAAAGAACGTGCATAATGTTAGGCTAATCTTATGTATTAAAGAGCATATCGAGATTTTCAATATTTACACATTTAAAAATTGATTTGCACAAGTTGTAATTCTACTTCATCTATAACATACCGTGCTGTAATATTGACGATAGATTTCATTAACGTTATAGTAATCCACAATAGAGCACGCAGTGAAAAATATTATAATGACATTGTTATCGTAGTGGAACAACACAATGCCATGCAATTTAATTTAAACCGCATTAAGTATTGATGAACGATGAATGGAATATTGCACTTCGTGTGATTTCAATAGATGCCTTTGCATTATAAAACTAGTTTATAGCGGATAAATAAACATACATTTTGAATAAGCAACGCTATTCGATAAACCCAGAGTTATTATCGTCTTTGCTGGAAGTCCAGGGGTTTTACCATTTGAAAAGAACATATTTTACCATTTAAAAAGAAACTGTGAGCCTATTATTGGCTTCTGATGCAGAACTTTTTATTTTGTGATGATACACATTTTTGTAGTCTTACAGTACGATTACACAACATTTAGAAAAACTATGTTACGAAGAAGATGCATTGTTTATAGTTATGAGAGGTTACAAAAAAAAAAACGTCCAGCATAATCTTATGGATAATGTGCAATAAAGGATTGGGATCTATCGCTTATAACAGTAAAATTGCCACACCTTTATTTGAAACAAATCCGAAATATACTGCTTACCATTGGCAGTAAATCACCTACTAAAAGTAATGGGATGCCAATGATAGTTGGTATAGATATGAGTTAATATGAGCGACAAATTACAAACATCCTAAGCAGAAATATTTTTGATGTATAAGAGTACCATCTCGGCCGAAATATTCATGGAGTGGTCTAGACATATTTCTAACAAAATTGTCAGTATCCTCCCATGCTACTGCACCTCATACGGTAGCTGATGTCTGTGAAGGATACGCTACAATGTTGATTCACTGAGCCATGATACAGTAGATATGTTCAATTGTGATAGGTCCGAAAGTCATGGACGTGACTGTGCAGCTGATTCTCCTAAAAGCTTCAGTGTTTGATGACAGAATATTTTATAAGGTGTGGCTGCCGCTAGCTATTCAGATCCTTGAAATAATAATAATAAGCCAAATCGAGTAACGGTTGCGAAAGCATATCGCAAAAGAACTTGAATATGTTAACCAATCTTTTCCATTAGCGCAAATATTTAGAGTTTCGTCGAAAAGACACATACATTATGTTTTATCGAAGTATTTTCAGCTTTGAGATGCGAAGGATTTTCAGTGTCTGTACAATATTGTGCTAATAGGTTATATTTGAGTTGAAACGATTTTTCGTGGATCGGAAGCATGATCTGTTTAAACCTTATTATTATCGATAGTACAAAATGTGAACAGATTAATACAATAATCTGAAAATGGGTTTGTATCCAAACAGTTGGGTAATTTTAATAAGAAAACATACTTTATAACGAAATCAAAATGTAATCCTGACTAGTTAGGAAAGAAATGCCTTTGCAAGTAAATTAAACTGTGAGTTACTGGCATATGCAGATGATCTAAAAATATACAGCGTAATTAATACAGAAATGGATTGCGTAAAACTGCAGACCAATCTTTCCCTTATTGATGAATGGTGTAAACAGAAAAGAATCTCCCTGAACATTGCCAAGTGTTCAGTTGTATCTTACACTAGATGTATTTCTCCAGTATTTTTTAACTATTCCCTAAGCACAGAATCTATTATCAGAAAATGTGAAGTTTCGGACTTGGGTGTATTATTTGATTCACAGCTTACTTTTTCTCAACATGTAACAATGCTTTGCTTGTCAGCCTCCAGATCTTTAGCTTTTCTTATACGATCATGTAAGTCTTTCCATAATATATCTGCAATTAAAATTGAAAATGTATTATGCTACTGTACGTAGTACACTGGAATATGCATCCCTGGTATGGATTTCTCAAATATTTGTCTTTTAAGATCACTGGTGTGTACCCTGAAAGAGATGTACATTACATTAGTTTGTTAAGTCATCATAATGTTGAAAATTTCTCTCACCGCCGTGAGCGATGTAGTGCCACATTCAAGCTTAAATTGCTACAAAACAAAATTGATTCTCCATCCTTGCTTGCTGCCGTTAATTTTGTCCCAGCGCATAGTACTAGATATGGTGCTATAATTAATACACCAAGGGCTAGTACGAACATTATGATGAAGTCTCCAATTTACGTTATGTCAAACAACTTTAATGTCTTCTATTCCTATTACTTGGAACTGCAAGTTATTTATGTTTGTTAGTACTAAGGTTTTTGTATTCTTGTATTGCTATTGTGCTCGTTTGTTTATTCTTTGTAGCAATTAGGATACTGCACATGTATTTTTTCTTTTTTATTAAGTTGTCCTGTAATTGGCTTTCGCTGTTAGACGAATAAACTTATTATTACTATTATTAAATCTTTTAAAGGGTTTAAACTAAATAACCAACCATGAATGATAGTCACAAATCAACAACTGCTACATGACAATTTTTTGAATCTATTTGGTATTTTCACCAATAATGGATACCCAAAACAGTTACTCAATAAATTAGTTTTCAGTTGAAATTTCTTTGGTGGTGTAATAGATAATGTAATTACTGAGATTAAAGACAGACGTTTGTCCTATATCAACAACTTCATATCAAAACTCCTGTTATTTAAACCACTCACTGGCATACAGATTGCACAATATAATCCTTTACAAATAAATTACGGCTTCTCCTAATAAAGGGCAAAGCTCCTGTTTTATTAGAAAGTAACTCTTTTCATAAAGTTGCATTATAAAAGAGTGATTGCCGTGGAGGTATGAAAGTCTGTACCTTGACCAATCACAATTTATAGCCACTTGTCTGACATTGACCATCTTAGTAACTAAAATATTGAAAATAATTAAAAGATCTGTCTTTCTGTGTAGATATTTCACGTTAAAATCATAATCAAAGCTGGTCGAACACGTCATAGCCGTTCGTTTGTGCTTATCGGTAGAAAATAAGAGCGCCCAAATTCAATCTCGCCTAAATAGTGGAAGGTGGCACATCGTTCAGATATCGAATTCTATCTGTATACATGTACTTCTGCTTGTCTTCCAAATTATTCCTAGATTCAGTCATATATTATGCAGGTTTGGCTCTCTTGATACATACGTATTTGTATTTATTTTACCTTGAGTTAATTTTACAAAATAGCAGCTTACTAAACGAATTACAATTTATACTTAACGCAAGAACCATCGAGTTTGTAAAAGTTCTAAGTACCTTAAATGACATTAAAAGTTATTCCCGGAGAATTTGGAAAATTACGTCACTGTTGAAGAGAAACCTAGATTTACGTATAGTAAGTAAACGGTGTATTAAGGAAAATTTCAATACCGATGTGCCCGGAAAATTCCGTACCTTTACATTTGCTCCACTTTTCTGCATTCAAAGAACATGCATTCTTTCATTTCCTATTCTTCACAAATTTTTAACTTGTATACATATACAACATGCTTTTAAATTGTCGTATATTTTGAAATGTAATGTTATTGGTTACAACTTCATTTCTTAATTGTTTGTTTGTCATATATGCAGATATAGCGCAGAAATACGACATCGCACAAGCCAATTTCCCACAGTGAAAGATATTTATAGATAAAGTGGATTACAATTTAGGAAAAAAGATTGATTACATACTAAAGTCTTCTGTTGAGTTATTTTGCTTCTTCCGAGTGAAGCAATTAGCATGACACCTGGAACAATTTTGAACTCACAAATTCCGAATAATATATTTGACCCAACGCCTAATAATCCCTTAAATCTAAATTAATACATCAGACGCAGATGAAAGATTCGATTCATTTCGTAACCTTCATCATTTATATAGAAACTTCCGCACAATTAAAAACTACTTGACACACATTCGAAATAAAGTCGAAGCTATCACATCTCGCCATTAATCAAAGTCACGGAGGCTCCGAGCACTTATTCGACCATTTCGTTTCCATATTGAATTCGCTCTCATTCAGAGGAGGAAAACGTCTGCCACCTTTAAATCGCTTCAAGCACCTGAACAGGTTGAGAAACGATTTCCTAAATCCATAATTCATGAAGCAGTACGTAATCGGATTGCAGCAACTGCTAGTATACGCTAGGAGTTGAAAGAAACTTATCGCCGTGTAACCGAGATTGTTGTAGATGATTGACTGTTCGAATAGTACGATCGTATTTATGATGTACAGCGGCGTCCAGCAGATGAAAAACTCGAGGACGACCGCGAACAACATTTTAATGACACGCTTCTTGTTCAGCAGGCTGCGTTCGGCGTTCGTATGGCGTAAACACGATGAGGTGACCTTTTGCGAACCGCTGCCTATAAGACTCGGCGATTCTTGAGACCAATTATGGCGCAGCTCGCGGAAAGTTTTAGATTCTTTTGCTGAGTTGCGTCTGCTCCATTTTTTGTTAGTTGATACTTGTAGGTTCACGTAAACCTCGACGATACCATTTACTGGAAAATAAACAGAAACTTATTAGTATTGCATTACGAAATGTGAATACATCGTTAAAACGTATGGAAGTGATGTTGAAATGTCATGCTGACATACATTTGCAAATATTTACTAGAGTAAAAAACGTAAAAGCGCCAAAATAATAAATGTATTTACTATAGTTAAACCGGCAGTCTTTTAAGAAGCCTGCGACACGATCAGCAGCAGCTTAAACA
Source organism: Marronus borbonicus (assembly GCA_902655005.2). NCBI lineage: Eukaryota > Metazoa > Arthropoda > Insecta > Coleoptera > Scarabaeidae > Marronus > Marronus borbonicus. The sequence goes on from LR737381.1 coordinate 15,777,043, forward strand.
CTAACGCAATGGTGGTAAATACCTGTCTTGAGATTTACACTCTACCACTGCGAAAGTGAATTGTGAGTTAAATGAAGTGATAGACTGCTCTTGGTACAACATTTCTTAAACTAAATCAGAGAAAACTAAATTCACTTTGTAGTATTTTTGGGCATACATGTGCATTTGAACATTTAAATTTTTTGTGTGTAAAATGAACGTTCTGGAGGATTATTTTATAAAAGGAGGTTTGTTGTTGAATCCGACCAATATTCGAGATAACAAAATCTATGTAATAAGTTCTTTTTTAATAAATTATTCGATTATTAGGATCTTTTTCCCTTGAAACTAGATTAGGTGCACGTTTTTCGCCTCCAATTACCATATTAGGACATTGTACTTTCACGCATATTTGCTATGAAGAATTTAAGTTTAGTTCTGGGCCTTTTGATAATGCCATAAAACGAAATGTATAGTATTCTTCTTCTTCTGTACAGTCCTTTCTTTGACTGATGTGAGTGTATTTAACAAATCAATTCAATCATTCCGAAGTTAATGCATTTTGAACTTAATCTGTCATCCCTTTGTGATGTAGAATTGGGAAAACACTACCAACTTTTTTATGGCCAACACAGCAAACTAGGTACTTCATATGCGAGTGGGAAGAAACGAGAAACCATTAATAAACCACGAAATATAAAAATGTTTAATGGAGGCAAAATAGTCGAAATCTGTTAGTAGATCGTGTGGTCTTATTGGTAGAACAGGAAAAAAGTGTCCGAAACTTAACCAACGCAAATCTCAGCACAGAATAAGCTAAGAGATCTCAAGAAGTATTAACTTTAGGTGAAAACGTCTAGGAAATTTTAGATCCGCATTGAGTGGGTATAAATTTATTAGAAAAAAATGACAAGCTTGCACAAAAATGCACCAGAGAAACTAAACACTCTTATATGAAGGTGGTATGATAACTATCTGTGTTAAGGAAGACAAAGCAATCAAATCGTATTTAATAAATTTATTTGTCAGCATAATCTTAGCCCAACTATTAACCCAGCGACGTTCCAACCTTCTTAAGCCATTCGAATAATAGGATTTGCCGAACTATGCAAAATAGGCCTCTGTTTCAGCAATGACTTCCCTATTTGACGTGAACCGCTTTTAGACAGGTATATAAAGTCTTTTTAATCGTAAGGTCTAAGGCTGCTTCACTGCTCTTCACTGATGCACAAATCTTGCCCAGTTTCCCTCGCCAACATTTTTCCACTGTCCCATTTCATTCCCCTCTCCTCTAAACATTTCGCTACCACGTCGTCCCATTTCTTTCTTGGTCTCCCTCTTATGATCCTCTTTTGTGATCCTGTTTGCTATATTTGTTTTGCTTGTCTCTGTTCCCCCATTCTGATCAAATGCCCGAACCATGATAAATGTTGTTTTTCGATACTCTTTAGCATCGGCTCCACTCTTAATTCCGCCCTCACCACCTCATTTCGTATTCTATCTCTCCTTGTAACGCTTTTTATTGATCTTAGAAATCTTATCTCTGCCGCTTGTATTTTGCTCTTTTGTTTATTTGTAAGTACCCAGCTCTCACTTCCGTATATTAATATCAGCTTAAAGATGGTTTTGTACACACTAATCCTTGTTCTTGTTACTCTTGTTACTGTCTCTTTTTTCTTTACAAATGCTTTATTCAAAGCGTAGTACAATCGAGTTGCCTTCTCTATCCTTTCATTTATTTCTGCCTCCTTCTTGTCATGTTTGTGTATATTTACCCCAAGCTATTTCAATGTGTTTACCTGATCCACTTTTTTGTTGTTTATCTTCTTTTTTTCAGGCAGGTCATTTCAATTTTGGGAAAGTGAACCGTCAAAGAGGCGCTTTCTGGCGTGTAGCGATGTACTCACTGGTATTGCGCATAAACAATACACGACATGGTATGGAATTCCATTTTTGATCAAGTGTCAGTAGACGCAGCATCCATCCCACCGATAGCCTTTTCATACTCAATTTGTTGTACAGGATGTTTTGGGCACGTTCATTTGGGATATTTACCATATCTATAATCTTGACCTAGCAGTGTGCTAAGACGGTATCATCTGACGATATCATCAACTCTACAGATCGTGTCGATTGTAGTCATTTCAATCGATGATCTGGCTGTTCTTCCGCACAAAAATTCATTAAACCAGTATCTGATTGTTGTCTCCTTATAAACTGCATTCAACTTTTCTTTTATCTCTGCACACGTTTCCTTATTAAAAAAAAAGTAATCTTGTCATCGTGGTACTTCAAATAACTTTTGGTCATAGATCTCTTGATGTCAAAAAACGTTTATCGCAAACATTTTTCCATTTAATGAACAATTAGGCTGTAATTTACCTTGTATAGAGGTTTTCAAACCCGGTATAACTATATGCCTAGCTTACTTAACTGTCCAACGAAATTGGAAAATGGAAATGCACTAATGATTAATAAATAGAATTTAATATAACCGTTATAATTACTGCATTGAGAGTTCATAAATTGCACAAGCTATTTGCGTTATTAACATGGGTAATATTAAACATAATATTCGGAAAATATGAACGCCGCGGAGTAATTTATTTGATGTTTACTGTGGAGATAATTGCAATAAATAAATTGGCCTAGATTCTCTCCCCCAATACTGGTTGGAAGTATAATATGGTTGTAATTAATTAATAAATAGCTTTGGCGCCATTTTACAGTCTGTAAATTATTTATTCTTTCGGTAATTTATAAATTCGGTTACTAAAATTATTTTTGTTAGATCTGGATGTGTTTTCAAGGAGCACCATCGTTCAGTATTTGCACGAGATGTGCTGCTTTAAGCAACCACTTTAAAAATGTTCTTGTCGGAATGTAGATAAAAAAATAGTACCTTGTTAAGCACTTTTACATGACGTCCTTTCCAAATGTGTGGGAGATCGGTCAATAACGGAATAATCCTATTAGATGCGGGGTTCTCTTTTTTTCCTTTTGAAAAGAAAAATCAACGCTTTTGCTAAATCCACAGGTGAGTTACGGCATAGTAGCTAGTCGTTTTTGATGTACAGTTCTGGAAATAGTTTTTTGGAGGATAAAATGCAAAAACCACGCAGTAAAATAAATTCTTATTTAATGGAACGCGGCTCTGTTATTATAATCCACATTATTAGTGAAATTAATTATTTCTCTATCTAATTAACTAACTGACTAGCTAAATTCGAGAATCTCTGAGGAAATCACAAAATTCGGTTAGAGAATAGGTGTCAGAATTGAGTAGTCCCAACTATCTCCTAAAAATGCTTACGAGGCTGCAAAATTGTTGGAACAGTTTCTTTGGTAGCCCCCTAGTACGTTGTGGCAAAACTTTTACTTAAGTCTGTGACCTAATGTCGATCTACTGTTTAAGTGTATACCTTTTGTATTACATGTATGAACAAAGCAAGAATAAAGTGTCGAAAATCGGACCATAGTAGAGGAGAGAAAGTCTTGTAATGCAGATGCAACGAGAAAACATGGAATTTGAAGAAGCAAATGAGTGCCTTGATTTAGAGAAAAATTTAATACGAAAAGAAGAATTAATTGGCGACTAATGAAAGCAAACAGAAATGCAACCAGGAAATGCGAGGCCAAGATTTCATTGAGGATATATGAGTTTAACTCTAATAATAAGGGATTTTGAAGATGTGTATGTGACGAAGCTCGAAAATTGAGAATATAAAATGAGGAACAGAGCGTTATGTATAGCAATCACTAAGCTCTAGATGTAAAGTAAACAAAATGATGTTGAAGTTTTTGAAACAATTTCAACCTTATAAGCGGCCTCATCATCAATTAAGAATTAAATCCATAACATTCGAGAAACTACTCAGACTTTCTCTCTGGGCCGGGAGGCTAGACCTAAATATAGTTCAGCGCCTACACATATATGGTATATAAGCCATATCAAGCGATTTCTCCACCGCGTAAACAAAAGTACCTTACTAGTAATAGGAGAGCATGCTATGTCTTATCTCTATTGGCGACATTATGCCGTAGTCTTTAAATACGTAATTGTACGCCTCTGATAATTATCGGGTTCATGATAAGGGTAAATAATACAATTTATTGGTTTAAGGTACCTGCGTGTGGTGCAGCATCAGTTCCACGTTTAGAACTTATACAGGGCCAACAGCTCTGTTCGAGTTGAAATTATATATATAAGCGTACAGGTTAATGCGTCCTAGTCAGTCCTCAATTGAACATTCGTGGTTAGCTGACAACACTCATACTGCGATAAAAGCCGACGTCTCGTTAATTGATTTTACGGATAATACGATTTTGTTAAAGGAAGTTTAAGATCTTAGTTATTATAAACGTTATACTTCTTCGGCTATCTATATATATCGATACGGAGCGGTTTCAGTAAATAAAACGAAACAATGTTAATGGTTTGAATTTGGTGGAGGTGCCGGAAGAGTCAAGACAAATTTAGTTTTAAGGCGGAATCTTTAGCGACTAACATAATCACGTCCATTCTCTCCACTTAAGCTAAGGCTTATATATATTGGTCAATTCACCGTATTACTTCATAAACCTATGCCCACAAATAAATCCCTTTCGTGTCGCACATAAAGCAATAGAATTCCTTCCGAATTTATTTTTACACTAATATATAACCATGTTAATCTTGATAACCAAATAAGCAGTAGAATTAATTTGCGTTTGTTCTTACACCTACCTAATTTACTTCATACTTCTTTATTCAAACGTAAGTTGTGATATATCGTTGCAAATACTAAGAAAAACGATCTATATACGTGAAATTCAGTGTAGTTAAACCAAACACCTTGTATATTATGCTTTTAAAGGAAATATCAGATTACAATCATTCTTGGATTATTTGGAAGTTATTATATTTCTCGAGAGAATTTCCATTAATCGAAACTGCAACATTATTTATTTAAGCCAATCCTTACAATAAGAAAAGTGTCAATGTTATTCTACTCTATTTGGGCGTGCTAAACTTACTACAAGAAGCGCAGTTGGTTGTCGATTAGTAGAATCTACTCATGGCTAGGTGGATGTCCATAATAACATGATTCCGGTTGTATTTTGCTTAACATCCCGGACTAGTAACTTAAAACAAGCATTACTGGCGTATATGTGTTACCTGGAAGTGTTATTTACCCATCGAGGTACCTACGGACGATAAAAATGCCACTCTCATATTTCTTCAACGCAACCCTTTCAAAACTCAATGTGGCTGTCTGGATTTTCCGTGTACATGTTTCCCAAATTCCGAATCGGAACGATAGAATATGGATGATATTCGAAATTTTCCGAAGTCGAAGTTTTTGACGGATGAATTAATTCTTGTTTTTAAAATTCAATTGATGTTGACACATTACAACAATCATTAAGCGTTGGGTGACTGATGTGGAGCATAGTACCATCCATCAGAACCGCATCCCAGGATTGATCCACCAACGCCAAGCGTATATGTTTGATATTTAAAAATCGAAGATAACGAAACTGCTGAATGAGACGAATTCCGGCACCGTTTGTCTTCGTTCTGTATTAGATCAACATAACAAAACCTCCTACGATGCTGCCCCAGGAAGATCCTCGTTGCAGATCCGTCGATATTTCTCGGGGGTTGAACGAGCACGAAGACTTCAACATCAGTCTTCGCACTGTTCAAAGTTGTCTGAGAGCTGATAAGCAAATGCCCATAACCCCGACATTTTCGTTTTTTTTTTTGTTGTATAGGTACCTTTTCGGTACCACTACAACCCTGCATCAGTTTTTGCGTGGTTAAGGGGTAAAGCCAACACGATTATCAAAGACTCTCATTATCAGTCTATTTTAGATAGCGCTTTGCAATAGTGCAGTTGTTCAAAAAAAAGGATTTAATCCGACCGATATCTCTGAAATTAAGGTAACAATAAAATGATTTTTGACATGTAAAGTAGCGAGTGCATCAACTGTTAGCCTAAGTTAGCCTCAGATTCAACCGTTAACACATCACATTTTATTCATGAATATAAAATCGTTATGAAAGAACAAAATATTTAGTTGGGATGCATAATAGATTGTTTGCAAACATAAATGCAAACTTTTTACATCTAAATCACTGCAAAGCGATTCCGCCAATTTAAACTTTGCGCATATACAATATGCAGACGAATAATTCATCTATGTAACACCCGGATAATATGAAACATCAGAAACATTTGTGTTTTGTTGTTTTGTTGCATATTTAGGGGGTGAAGCGCTATGCATTTTGGTGAATGCGCCGGATTACCAACAAATCCCATACTAATATGAAATAATTACAAAGGCAAGATAAATGTGTATATGTAGATACTATAAAGGAGTTTGCGCGAACAATACCAGCTGGGTAGGTTATAAAGCATTGAGAACAATATAGAAAATTTGAGAATGTAGAATAATGTTATGGAAGGAAACTCTGATGAAGTGTTAGGAATCGTGAATTCGATAAATTTGGTCGAGCTTTTCTACGTAGCGTAGTGGATGATAACGAAAAATAAGAAGAGAAGGATTAAGGAACAATATTGAAAGGTCTGCTTTCAACAATAACTAATTGAAAACATGCACCATACTTACTGCTGCTATTACTCTTTAGAGCGCCTTCGGTACGCATCCCCTTACACAAGGTTTTCGTTATTAAGGAATAAGTTACAGCCAAGACAAGCAGCGGAATCACTAAGAGGACTACATCTAAAAATAGATTGTACGCCCTCTCGTAGTCGAGCGATGGCCAATCTTCTCTGCACTTGTGATTACCTAAAAGAAATGCTAGTTTGAGTGACACGTAAAGAAGCACCATATTCTTTGTGTGGATATAATTGAATATAATTTTTGACGTAATTTGTTTGCTTGAATAAATGTACTGTCAACAATATTTCGGGCCCGACGTGAAGGTAACTCAAAATAACGGTTACATCGCCGATTACGCGTCTTTCTAAGAAGTAAACTTAATTTTTTCTAGAAACTCGTATTAATATGAAATAAGACCGATGAACGAAATACTCAAGTTACAAAAGCTATAAATCACGCTCTGAATATTTTAAGCCGATTGGAAAATGAAGTCTCGGCCGCTCCTTAGTAGTCAGAGAAGGCGTCATCGTAGTTGTTTTCTGGGTCGATTGCTACATATACACTTGCAAATAATAGATATAGACCCTATCGAATATTTATGGAATGAAACCGGTATGCTGAATACACGATATTTGGTTGAATAGATAAGAAAACTGTCTAATGTATATTAGACGAGAGAATAATTGGTTTCTAAGGAGGACAGAAGACAAGGTTCATACTTTCACCTTATTTACCAGAAATTTGTAAATTTAAATTACGAGAAACCTTTTGTAACTCTCCGAATGAGCTGTTGCGTAAAGCGAGAGCTTTTATCGTTGTTTAATAACAAATTCTGTGTGATAGATATCCACCATTCAAGCAAAAGCGAACTTATTAAAAAACAATATGTTTTTACAATAAAAGCTCCCAACCAGTAAATTCAAAAACATATGTTCCTGGTTCCAAACCAATTTTTCCTATTCGTAGATAAGCATTTTAAATGGACGTAAACACCCTTGAAAAGTAGGATTTCCAACCCTCAATGAATATTCGCGCAGCAAGGACAAATAAAGTATCAGCTAGCCCATGAGTAAGCAGACGACGGACTTTTCGTATACAACTTACGCTGAAAAAATATGCTGTATTACCTAGTATCGTGTGAATATCACTGGAATATAACGTTAAAATCGTATAGAGAGCGGCGGAATTATTTGTTGTGAGATAATTTTAGGAATAACTGTTAATCGTTGTTTCGGCGGATGAAGTAACTCAATGTAACGAAATGTATTCAGACATTTCTACCAGCCTTGGGAAGGTCGCAAGCATATTTAAGGTGGAAATTTATGCAATCACTTTATGTGCTCGGGAACTATTGGAAACCTTTGCCAGAAAGAACAGGATCCATATAGTTACTGACAGCCAGGCGACTTTGAAAGCTCTTAATGCGTCCGAAATAACGTCAGGACTGACACAGGAATGTATTCAGTTAGTGAATGTACTCTGAATGCTGAGACTGATACGTGTACCCTGGAATACCAACATCGGTGCCAAGCCCTCCTTTGCGATGCCTTTGTAGATAGATTAAAAGACGGCTACACTAGTACCATAAAGAAAGGAGAGGAACCAGGAAACGTTATTCGAAGGTTTTCTTGTTTGGTGAAATTTCTGGCCATGAGCAAATCGATCTTGTCCACTAAACAAGCATCCACACAAAATAGGAACCGCATAAAGGATGCTTTATACTTTATACTTTATAAGGCACTGCGAAGCATATAACAGCAGAGACCTAGATACACGAAAGGTAGGCCCGGGAAAACTCTGAAATATACAGCCGAAGAAAGTTCTCGACTTCTCTAAGGTCACAGAACGGCATTAATAAATTATTTAGAGGGCACAATAGAGCACTCACCGCAGTGCAGGAAACCTTAGGGACCACCTAGATGTAATAATAATACCATAATAATAAACTAATTAACACAGCAACAGAGTAAAGAAATACAGAAAAACATGAAAGGGGTGTACGAAAACTTCCTGGAACAAGCGTATACTAAAATCCTCTTACTTTTAGAGACTAATTCTTTTTCCATGTGACCCGCGAACCACAATGCCTCATAGACTTCTTTCTCAACAGAATTTATTTGCCTTCCGTTTTCTATCTTACCTTGGTTTGTCGGTTTCAGTTGACTGAGTATTGCTATCGGTGCCATACACATCAGACTTCCAATCCATATTACGATGATCAGCTTGTAAGCGTGACTGAGCGTCTGCCAGCGCAGCGATCGTATCGGATGGCAGATGGCGTAGTAGCGTTCCACCGAAATAGCCACCAGTGTCCAAACCCCAACTGATACCGAACATGCTGAAAAATTGGAGCGATTAATTTGAGAGTACGTACGATGACCGAAAAGAAAATATAACTGAATTTTCGGCTTTATAATTTTCGTTTCGACTAGAATCCAGTATCGAATACTTGTTCAGCCAATTAAAACTTGACCGTATAGCTACTCTTCCACCAGGGTCCGTTCGATAAATGTTAATAATTAAAACGCTGATCGGGTAATAATTATTAATTATTTTTGCGCCACCGGTAAAGTGGAATTGTAAGTACTCGTCGTATTAGGTAGAGAAGAATATTTATTGGAATTCTTAGGTATTGCCGGTGAAATATTTCAGGCCATAAACATAGAATTTATGACTACGACGCTAAGTGATAAATTTCCAGTCAGAGTCAGTGAAAAATATTTAATATGTAAATTGGGCTATCAATTTGCGGTGAAACTTGCGATGTACAACGTCATACGATGTCGCCTACTTCCAATGTTATGCATGTCAGGAGTTACGCGGTATAAATGTAAAATATGCATACAGAAGCTTCTGTTTCACTTTCTAATATTTACTCTACAATTCCGTAGTTTGCACGAGGACTATTCCATTAGTTAAAGTAAACGGAATATATATCTTCTCCAGAGGCAATCGTCGTTTACTTCTTAAAAATAACAGACGTTGAAACATTTCATCTAACAATATCACGTTTTCCTTTTTATACTTTTAATATACTAGTATTGTTAAGAATTCATTTTTCCTCATTTTTATATTAATTAATTCATTATTTAATTTATGTTACTTTGCAAATTCTTCATTGCATTATTATTTAAACTCAAGTGTGTGGACGTTCGTTACATGGGTCATTCTTTGTTTGTTGAGATCGTTGTGTGGAATGTTTGTCGTGGATTGTATAAGACGTTCGCTATACAGGCTATTTGTGGCCGGCATACGGAAAGCAAGTAAAAGGCAGGCGAAATGTTTGATGTTTAGCATTTATTCCAGTTTTGCTCATGATGCTATTTGCCACACGTTGGCTATTATTTATGTTCTTATCCAACACAGAATTTTGAGATTTTATTAGATCTTGTTTACTATTCCCAACAGTTTTCTGGGGTAAGAACTTTCCAGCTAACTCTACACATTAGAATAAAATAATCAAGTAAATACTAAAGAACTACAAATATGCATTCGGTACACAGCGAATATCTTAGCTTTCTATTATTTTCAATAAGTATACTGCCCTGATATTGCATAAATTCAATTTTATATTATGTTTGCATTTTCATAAATTCTCTTATTGTTTTTTGTTTAAAGAACGCGCACGTTTATTTCGGTTAACCCAGCGCAGCGAAGCTACTGCTGGGCAATCGACTTGTTGCGCTCTAGAAATAAGTTATCACCTTACTTACGATGCACGAAAAACTGAGGGGGCAGTCTTAGAATTGTCAATTTAGTATACAAAGTGATCTAAATTGACGGTGCATTATTGCTATCTTCTATATTATTCATCCTACGAAATCAGTGAAAGTAGCAAATTTGTAGGAATTCGTACTTTTTTACTAAAATTCCGTATATTTTTCCAAAATTTTGAAAGATGGCTCAATCTCATATGAAAGTTTCATAAACTATTGTCCTTAAATGAATAATAAGAAAGTTCCAACATTTACAATAAGGTATTGTAATTCATTCTGAAATCAGTTTAGATACTTAAACAAGTTTAATTAATTATATAATAATTAATTAAACTTGTATGGTGCAGAAGTTGCCGTTACTTATGTGTTATTTACCATACTACGCCACAGTCCTTGCTACAACTATAGATACTTACAGTATCAAAAAGTATACATTTTTCCCAAGTTTAATTGCTAGATGTGCCTTTTAGAGACTGAAAATTAAGCTATTTGGTTTCGCATAGAATTACAGCAGTTTACGATAAACGCCTATTATGTTGGTGCTGTTTCTTTTGCATTATTTATTTCAGCACTATTGTGTCTACGGGCTTCAGAAGCTAAACTAGCTTCCAGAGTTTTGAAAGATATACACTATCATACTTAAAAAAATAGTAATTCTCGATTTTTTTTCCAATGGTGCAACTGCGACATTGTTCAATTGTTTGGTAACTTATCTAAAATAAGTATATCAAACAATTAGAATCGATTCGAAATGTTTTTATAAATACTTGTACTCTGTAGGCAATTACTAGAGGTACTATTGGCAACAATTATGCGGAATGCCGCCAGAGCATTTTTCTTTTGCTTTTTGGTTACTTGTTTTCTTATGTATGTATATCTACAAGCGAGGACGTTCTCTCTTCTACGCTACTGGCTTCTGCCTACGTCCACCTAACAATTTCAAACTTGTTGACAAGCTAAAAATATTTATTATCTCGTTCTACTTTCAGTGCATTATTAGCCAAAACTTGGCTTCATTCCATGTAACTTATCGCTTATGTAATGTTTATTTGCTAGAAAACGCCAGATAAAACCATTCTGAAACAACATCAAGGCATAATTCAATTCTGAAATCTACAAATTTCAAAAAACAGCGACGATGTACAGTGAGCCAAATAGGTAATGTGAAGATAGTAATTTAAGTTTATCAGAGGATCGTGCCAGCGTAACACATTTGCCTTATACGGAGGTATACGCTTGCGAAACATGATACCGTGATGAAATATGCCGTAGTATAGATATTAGGTACATATTTGGGTTAATAATGGGAATTGAGGAATAGGTTGTGATTGAGGGCAATAAATTATGTCAAACAATGGTGTACCTGTATATGTAAATAAGTGATTCAAATACCTTAGGTACTTGCTAATTAATCCCACCACAAGGATCGGAATTATAACATAAAATACATGTACACATCTTATAAGAAATTATCTTAAACACATGTAGACCAAAATAAAATGCAATACTTAGAAGAAAAAGAATAGTGTCCGCCTTCTTTCCGGAATAATTTGGACCGCAATAATGTACCGTATCCTAAACCCTTCACCGGATATACAGCAGAAATTTGAGGAATCTTCGCTGTATTGATAATAAGAATACCATGTACCCACGGTTGATGCATCTTCAATGAATGACCAATCACACTCGGCATACTTGGCATTAGTACTGTCATGGGCTCTCCTCTGTCCCTGTCGTGACTAATATTTTCGTAGAAACACACGACACAAAAGTTCTCAGTTATCAACTCCTTGATTCACCCTCCCTCGGTGACAGTCTCTCCAATCTTACCACCGAGCTGAATCATGCGCGGAAGAGCCTCCTGAATAATGGCTTTCAAAATGAGAATATTAACAAAATCATCAGCAAATATCTTTATCCAACCAGTAAATTAACAAACGATAACACTACCACCAACCTAGCAACCGCTTATCTTTCCTATATCCACAAGATAACGGATAGAATCGGTGAAATTTTGAGGAAACAAAATATCGAAACGATCTTCCAACCCCTTTCAAAGGTTTCAGAAATCCTTCCGTCTGCCAAAGATACATTTCTTCCCTTAGCGAGTAAGGGTGTCTGTAGGATCCTTTGTTCGTGTGGTTCAGTATATCGGCTTGCACTAAACTTTCTCGTTTTAAATTGTCTCGTTTTAAAATAAAACGAAAAACCATATTAAATGCCACCACGAAAAGGCAATTTCAGCATTTATAGCGGTGTTATTTTTATTTCAAGGAAAAACGGCTCCTGATCACGGATCACATCGGTTAGCTTATGCAAATTATGGAATATTTTGTATCAAAGAGATATATTACAGCATAGGGAGTAATATTACAACGTTCAATGTAAATTTTATACCCCTATCTGGGGGGAATTCAGTGAGTTTCGGTTATATCGCAGCTATGTTGTATACTGTAAATTATGTATAAACTAAAAGGCCGTCGTTATGTAAACCCGCCACCCTAGAATCATGAATGAAGTAATTCGAGCAGTTCCATATGTTTATAGTTCTATATATACAGCTAGTGCCGTTCCAAACAGATAAACTTGGGTGACAAATTCGCTTTTTAGAAGAGGGTTATTATTTAACGTTTGTGGCATACATATTACATCCGACACATTAGATTATGAAGAGGACTTGCCTGATATTCCGGACCAATTAATCTTAATATATTACGTTTAGACTTCGGTTGGGTACGTCAACAGTAAACACAGGAAAATTTGATACCGTGGGTAATATATTCAGTGGCGAGCTTCCTATTGTCGTACGTGAACGAAATCTAAATTAACTTCAACGTATACATAACGCCGCACTTATATTTACTGCAAGAGATTGGGTAAGTGTTGGTTTGTGGTTGCGCAAACCACATACATGCACCTAAGTCTTGGATGCTTGAAATGCATTTTCGGGATTAAATTATTATTTATTGTTTAATAGGAAGGGTAAATTTTATGTAAATACCGCCGTACGAACAAGAAGAGGATAATTTAAGCCACGGAAAATTATTATAGTTCTCCTAATTACAATTACGCCTATAATTCAATATCACGCATCAGCCCCTGGCGTAGGTTGACAGCCGCTGTGTGTTAGTGATGGTTAGAGAGGAACACATTTTAAATGACCTTGCTACCCAGCGGCGATGAGTAAGCGATATCACTACCGCCACTGCTGCAAATTTATTATTTAAACTACTCTTGCGTTGGTTTTCTTTAAAATAATAATATTAATTGTTTGAGTTATCTATTGTTTATTGTATATACTTTTTTTTTATTCTTTCAGTGTGATATAAACTTATTCGATCTATTAAACAATAATGAAACTGATATTTCGGAGACTTTCCTTAGCCTTCAATTAACGCCTTTATTGATTTGGTGTATTTGTATCGAGGGTTAAGTTGCCCAGTAAATTATAGGTAGGTTTATTTAAAATTGATACAAGAAGGTTTAATTCCTGGAATCATCATGGCTAAAAGCGTCATTGAGATAAATAGAAACACTCCTGAGTATTGTGGTCAGCCTATTAATAATTAAAAAGAAAGACTAATTACAGTCTCATAACGTTACCAGTTTAATATACATGACGTGTAGCGTAAGCAATATTGTTCTTCTTTTCAACCCTGGAAGTGTTGGGATCACTCATAACCTCGGTATACGTTTCATGGTTAAAATTGCACGCAACAGAACGTAATATTGTTTTCTACTATTTAAAGAACGCAGCTGTTTTTGCCGAAGCGTAATTAGTTTCCATTTTTCTCGTGCACTACGTACATGACCACGATTCACATAGTAAATAAGGGCTTTTTCTGTATTTGAAGCTAAAAAAATAAAAAAATATAAAACTGAAAAATGACTATATTTTTAAAACATATTTACGTATATTGCCTGTGCTTACCTATACCTGTATAACTTTTCAGCAAAGTATGGATCTAATCTTTCTGCAAAAAAAATAATTGATATTCTTGGATGAATAACTTGAAAAGACATTGTCCTTAAATTGTGTGAAATGCTAATGCGCAACCATTGGCGTCGAATAGAATGGGTGGCGATATCTTTTTGGCTTTTCAAATACCGTTCTTATTTAAATATTTTTAATTTAAAAATGCAAATCCGTGTGGTGCAGCGTAAAATGAGTACCGGCAATTATACATTTCCTGAAATTGGTCGTTCTTACAATTACTCAATGAAAACGTTGTATGCACACACTTGCATATAAATAAAATTAATTTCTGCGATTCTATCGGGTTTTGTAATTTAAAATTAACAATTCTCACGCCGAGAAGTATGTACATACACATGGATGCATCCTCTACCAATATCAGCAATGTCTAGCCATAAAGCTCTCAGTTTTTTTTTATGTTTGCATACGAGTTTCATGTGCGTTATTAAAATTAAGTGTTCGCACATATAGCGTTTTTAATAACCTGTCGTATTTCCATTAACCTTTACTGTTCAGGCATTTATTTCAGATTTTTTATACCTATTATAGAAGGGATCGTTATGCTTTTATACATATATTAAAAAGGGTAGCGCAGTTTGACGGGGAAAAGCGAGTAAAACAATAATCTGAAAGGATAAATGGAAAATTAAATGCTGAAAATGTGCGATTACCCCTTTTCGACCCAGTTTCCTATAACAAAAGGTATATAAAGAGGCCAACTTTATTTCAAATTGAAATGCGGTGTTCGGTTAAACCCCGATGGAACCTGATTTCTGCTGTTTTATTACCATAATCCTTGTAAAAATGCTTTAGTTAACAGCGACAACGCGTGTGGAGTGAAAATATTGCATAAATTTGGTATTCAATACAAAATTAAAGGTACAAATTTTAATGGCAGTTTTAACGTATATTCCATAATCTCTGCATTAGGTTTCTCTTAATCTTACCGTGGGCCGGAGAAATAAGCTGAAAATGAAACAGAATATATTAGGGTACGCTCTACAAACGAGGGCCAAACTGAAATTATTCGGAATAAAGGAAGCAGCCGTATCAGTTTCTTCTTCAGATCAAAATTTCGTACTTTGCAAATGCTTTTAAGTAGTAAAGTGACAAATTGCCAAATCAGATTACTACTTTGAATATTGTGTTACCTTCATATTTTCTAAGCCAAATATTAAATCATAAGAGCTGGGGTATGGGAAGATACGTTATCGTGGTGCAACGTAATACCTTCCCAAGAACTCTACTGAACACATCAAGCAAACATTTCAGTATTCGTATTTAGCTGCAGTTGTCTTCGGTTTATCCTAAGTGTACACGCGAGACACATTTTTCAGAGCACAGCATATACTTTTCAGAGCTCGCTGGTTCTTTGTTATTGTTGGTGTTCACCCTTATAAATTTATACACGACTCTTATGAGGGGTAGATTCGTCGAAAAAGACAATATACGAATTGTCGTGAAATTGTTGTCATTTTTTAAAAATTTCATAGCAAATTTTCAGATGCCCTGCTTTTTGAAGCAACTTACCGAGCTCTATTATCCTCTTCAATTATTTTCTTAATAACAACAATATTTTCTTCAGTTACGCCCGCACAACAAGGATTCATTTCTGATGTTGAGCGTGTTGATACCATTTGCAGATTGTAGCCAATGAAGGTGTTTTTCCATTAAAGCTTGAATCTAAGCTCTCATTCCACTTATAAGCGCTCTCTTTATAATCATAATAAAATAATTCGAAAATGCTTTCTAGCCAATTCAATTTATCACTTATAGTGGGTAAATGAAAAAATAGATCTCATAAATATATTTAATTGAATTTGATGACCGGTTTCGTACAACGTACATCTTCAGCCCAGACTAAAGTAGATAAGTAAAAGTTAACAATGCAACAGTAATCCCTAGATTGCAATAAAATTGATAAAAATTGTTGCTACAATTTTTTTTTACTTACTATTCTAGATTGATCGAAGATATTTGTGAGATTTAGACTATCACGTACCCATTTCTATTACCTTAAACACATGTTGACATGTTGACATTTAAGGAATTAAAAACTCGGGCACTAACTTGCGCAAATACAACAACTTAGCTTCAATTGACAAATAGAAAGTTGCGCTGAGTAACAGTGTATGCTTCGTTTTTCATTTCCTACTGGATTTCTCATTCTCAATAATATCAACCGGGCTCGGGTAATAAGCTCAAAATGTCATCGGTAATTCAAAATTTAAAAATTATAGTAGGCTGTCTGGTTTAAAATAACAACGAAAACATTCTTTTTTTCAAGTCAAAATTCTCCTCGCTCTCTAGGTTAGTTAATATATCAACTTGAAAACAAAATATCCACCCCCCACAGTGCAGTCACTTTTGAAGAGTACTGCAGAAACGGGTCTTCGTAGATACTTAGAAAACAGTTTCGTGTAAGTATAGACTATACAGAGTCCTTCTCGATTCAGAACCAGAAATCAACTGTGCTAATACACAGGGATTCTATTTGATCTTTGGTTCACCATATGTACGTTAGACTAATTTTGAATTATGCTAGGAATTAGGAATAGTAAAGGTATTCTTTAAGGGTTATCGCCCGGCCTTCCGTGTACTCGTGTATGCAGTAATGTGTACAAGGTCTATCTAAATATCACTAATTTTCTTTAATAGAAAAGACTGAAATGGATCATTTCAGTCTTTAAAGTCCGGTACATAAAATTGTATAATTACGTTACGTCCAAACTAATTCATGGAATTTAACGTGTTTAAGAGAAGCTGCACTAACTCTTGCTAAATTTGTTATTGAGCAACCGACTTTATTCATTTTTTCTTCACCACTTCACCACTTTCAATTACGAGGAACGTCTTCTGTTCAAGTTTGTTGACCGGCACTCCTGGTATAAGTTTGTACTTGATTCGAATTCATTTATAATGTAATTTTGTTACATTGCAGCGATGAAGAGTTTCGATATGAATTCATTTCGGTTGCAGTTTTATTAAATCGCCAGCCTTGCGTGCGATTGGCTTTTTCCCCAGAAATGCTTTCTGTACGAGGAAGAGATGCTATCGGCGGTTAGTAGAAAAAGGAACCCAGAAAAGCATTTTCAACGCAACATTACTCACTTACATAGTTTGCTCTTATTGACAACGTTTATTGCATACCGTCAGTCTAGTATCAGGCAAATTTAAGCGGTACTAGATGAGTGCGCGGGTTGTAAAGGCACGTGTTGCGTTTTTTGTGTTCTTTAACGCTCGAAAGGCAACGCGATTTAAACGCGTAGAGAACGGTTTTAAATTGGTTGTGTTTCAATGGAGATTTATCATTGTCAGTGTTGTATTAGCGGAAAAAGCCCGTCGAGCGGATGGCGCGAGTTGAACAGGAACTCGATACGTAAAACTTGAATAGTACACAGTGTGTTCACCGAGAAGTAAATATAAAGAAACTTAAATGCTCCAGCACCAGATGGCGCTATCTAATCTACCTTTGTCAGATGCCAGTCTTCTATTCGATCTAAAATCTACGGCGTATTTGTGATAACTTTCCTTATAATTGCTACTAACGTAGCTGTTATGCTTCTCAAGTGACTTATTTCCTGAAATTAATAAAATACTTGAAAACGAGGGTAAGACTATCAAATTAGCTCGTCGAAGTGTTCCCTCACATTTTACAGATTTTGATAGTCCCACAGTGGTTACGTTTCGCAAGGTTTTTGACGTTCTGTTGCCACAAGCGACTAATTTTTTTTTTTAATCTCCAAAGATTTAAAAAAAAAGATCTTTAAATCGGCAAGCTGTACTAGCCATCTTAACACACATTGAGGTATTTTATTTTCGTATATGTCTTAAGTTCTGGGCGCTTAATGCATGTTCTTTTTCAATTCAAATTCACTTTGAAATTTCTTTTCATTGTTAGTTGTTAAGTTTGATATATTAAAGTTTATTATAAATCACCGATTGCAGTATTATTATTATAGCGACGACATAGCAGAGATGCCTTTGGTCGCCGCGGCCCTTATAACAAAACACCGTTGTGCGTGTTGGAATAAGGCTTTCGATAAGCCTTAGTATTACTCTAGGGTTTCTTTCCTTCAATTCAGTAGTTAGCTAAGCATATCAATATTTCTAAAAGATATTTTTTCGAAAAGTACAGCGGATAAGTTGGCAATGGTTATAAAAAAAGTTAACACACGTAAGAAAACATAAAATTAGGAAGCCCTAGCCGCATTCAATCATCTAGGATAAATTGCACCATCGCATTAATTCAAATGTGCCTGGTATCTGGAAATTATATTTAAAGCAATGCAGGTTCTAATTGTCGGATGTACAACATATATACAGTAGACTAGTTAGATAGTTCGTAACACCATATGGGAACCATTCAGGACTTCCCAAAAAGGACAGAACAGAAGGTTGTGAAATCGCGGTTTTCTCAAGCGTCTCGACTGACGGGTAATGAGCTGCCTATGATGAAAAATAGTTGAAGTTTGATGAAGATTAAAGTTGGTTTTAATATTTTCCGGGTAAAGTATATTAGCGATTGGTGAACACATAGCCATTATTTTTCTTATTCTTCCTTTTTTCCTTCTGACGAATATTGTTTTCATGAAGGTAAAACGCGAAAATATATTTTCACCAAAAGGCTTACTTGACTATTTAGAATTTTCTGCCTCGGCGGCCTATCGCTTGCATTCCTATTCAATATTCAAGCGGCTACCAATTAACACCTTTTTTGGAGAAAAGAAAACACATTTGTTAGTTTACAATGCAAATTATTGATGCAAAATTGATGATTGCAAAATCTTGATTATAAGGACTGTTGGGTAGTATGTCAAAACTAAAGTATGGGCACACTCCACCCCGCACGAGCTATTTGACTAATTCGGAATAATTGTTTCTGCAATCCACGACTTTTCGATTTTGTTGTGCTTGTCTTATACACGGGGATAAAACCGATTTTATCCTTAAAAACAGTCGAGTAAACAATCTTCAATGTACAAAACACAATTTACCTTCGGAAAACTAGCAGCGGCACATCTAATTGGTTAGTGAAATTTCCGGGCTGATCGCAGCCTTATTTGATTGATGCTTACGGATTGCGAGACTCTTAATTCTGGGGTAATAAAAGTAGTCGAATATTAATCACTAAAAGAACTAATTTTAAATATTAACAAAGTTTTATTACAAACACGATTAAGATGAGACGACTTACGTTTAAGAACGATAAGTTGAAAACACGCGTGCAAAGTGTAAAAGTAAGGTTTGATGCGCAAAAAATGGAGCCGTCAAAAATAAGGTAGAACCAAATATTAATTATATTGACTAATTATATTCACCAGTTATTATTTAATACACAGTATTCTTATAACGGATAATACTATATTAGTTATTTGGTTTATATTATCGTGTTTTGTATACTATTATCTCCCGTAAGGTCACAACAGGCATTCATTGAGGACTAGGCGTCCACCCCTGCCCTTACCTGGCTACACCATTGTTCCCTACTAACCCTGCAGAAATTTCGTGCGCTTCACCAAATTGGCAGAGGCTAGACAGACCCGTGTTTTGTCGACTCTCGGGGAAACTAGTAGACAACACAAACCGATTCTCACGAGAAGAATAAACACGACTCTGTCTAGTCTCTGCTAATTTCGCGAGGCACAACTTGTTTCTGCAGGTTTATTCCCTG
Organism: Marronus borbonicus; assembly: GCA_902655005.2. Classification (NCBI taxonomy): domain Eukaryota; kingdom Metazoa; phylum Arthropoda; class Insecta; order Coleoptera; family Scarabaeidae; genus Marronus; species Marronus borbonicus. The sequence continues at coordinate 15,796,997 of LR737381.1, forward strand.
CACTACCTTGCAACCATGTATCAAAATTGGTATGTTTTCGTGTATTTATATAATTAAGATGTTATTTTTGGCAATACCATACTTTACACTACACTACATAATACTGGTTAATATCAAACAGCAGAACATGCAATAACTGGCTATTATCCAAATTTCAAGATGGGGTAGGAAGCAATATGTCTATATTGTACACATTGTATAATAATAATAATAATGATAGCAATAGGTATTAATGAAACTTATAACGGGTATTACATTTTTCCTACAATCCAGATTGTATTGAACAGTTTTCTCTGTGTGGTTTACAGATCATTTCTTAATAAACACTGGAGGTAAAAATATCTTGTTATTGGCTTCCTTATGTGAACATTGTGTGACTGATGTCCCAAATTCAGTACCAATGGACAAACATGTTAATGTCTTCATTATCCCAAAGAAGGCAGTATTAATAGTGCTGTATTTGCAGAAACTAGACAAAGTCCTTGTTGTTAGTTTCATAACAAGTTTAGCTTATGGATTGGTTTAGCTCCTCAAGTGTTGTCTTCATTGGGATGCGAAATAATATCTGTCAAAATTCACATTTTGTTGTGAAACAATCCTTTATTATTTGTAGTCTTATTATTAAACTACATATATGGATTCAGTTATATTTGATAGATTCTTACTGCTTTTATAAGCTTTTCGGCAGCAATATGTACACAAAGCTGTCTTTTAATGCGAATGTGCTAAAGAGAATTAGAGATAAATTATAAATAATAGCACCACCCAATGTCGGAAGCAGAGGAGAATGGAGAGAAGCATTAATAACGTAATAAAAAGAGAGTCAGGGCTCTTCAACTGTCGTCTTCTTAACACTTTAGTCTCGACATTATAAATCTCTCAAAGCAAGTGTCACTATACTTCTTTTTCACTGACGTATTCGATCGTATATAAGAGACAATATATATGTATAGTAAAAAATTACCAATCGATCGCCAACGAACAATTGAACAATCAGTAGATATCAGCAATACAAGCGTATTTTCTTTCTTTCTGCCGTTCTTTCCGTGACAGCTTCGACACAGATATAGGCAAAAATAGAGCAATTACGATTCTCGTTTCTAAGAATTACTCTTCCGGATAATAGGAAGATGGCTACGCTATTAAGATATCAAAGAATTCAAACGACTGGACGTATCAACGGTCGATATTCCGAGATTTATTTTTTTAGTTTTCCTCGATTTTAAAAGGCAATTATCGGAGAACGACAATTTCCACGAACCCGCTTTCCAAGTTCGGTCAACCAGGGTACATAAGTGGTATTTAAAACCGACTTCAAGTAGTTCTGTGATGTCTTGAGGGAAGTAGAGGATGCGGAATTCGCTAATAATTCCGGACCTTTCGACCACCATAGAAACGTTGAAAACTATAACGTAGATAAGATGTATGTATTTATTTAGGTCGTGTTCATTTCGTCGACATGAAGTTAAGAGGATAAATGGCGGCTATTTCATGAGATCGTGTCTACACTTTACGCAGTTTAACAACTTAAACGTCGTAAAGTTAAATACTGAATTGTACGGATTTAAAAGGGTATACTTGGCTTTATAGTTCTTGAAAAGAATGTAAGCTATGATGTCTACAGTTTAGAAATATACTGTGCTTCTTATTATATTCTTTTAGCGCCAACGTATTCGTTATTGAAGATATACCATACTTGAGAATGTGACTGTAGGGATTTGTCCCTTCTGTAAAGCAAAATCAATGTTTTTCTTTTATTCATTTATTGTTATAATTAATCAGAATCTGTAATAGGTTTTGCACTTACTACATACAATATTTCCTTATATGGAGCAACTCGCCACCCAATGGGTAGCACTGGTTTCGGCAATGCTAAAATATACACTGAGTAAAAGTTCTGGACCCAAGAAAGTGTGCCCAGTTTCCTTCCTAGCAAGAGCAGTGACCGCCTCATTGCCATCAACTCCAGTATGTCCTGGTGTCCAAATGATAAGCTTGCTCCTTCTATTCTCACTATTGATATTGCTTCTGTAGTCAGCTACGAGTCTAAATGGAGTCTTTCTACCCTCGAAAGCTCCCAATGTAGATTGACTATCAGAAAAAGAAATCATCAACATGTGTCTAACACACCTGCTCATGGGTACCCCGATATGAAAACTCAGCAAGTATTTCTGTTATTTTATGTGTGCTTTTGAAAAAAATTGTAGATTCTTTGGGATTCAATTGACTTTTAGCAATACCTTGAAACGAATTAAACTGGGCTATTTATAGAATGTTGTTAATATAAATCATTAAAATGCCAGAATTTAAATAGTGTGTAGGTCACTTAATTTATATAAATTTAATATTTAGTTGAAAATGCAAAATGATACCTAATTACATGGAATGGACAGATTATTACATAGCATATTATATTTTATCGAATTGTATTGTTCCATATTCAGTGTAGCATTTTGAATAAAAATATAAATTGTAATCCCCTTTGTAACTCGCAGGATATTCAATACATTGGACAGTTTTCAAGTAATTTCTAATTCTCTTTTAACTGGGGAATATTTGGTAAAAAGTCTTTTCAACTCTACATCAAAAATTTTAGGGACCGGATATTCTCGTCTTAAAAATAAATTCTCGAATTTTCCTTCGTTTTACTCCCAAGCAAAGCAAACAGAGAGAGATGTTGATTACGTTAACTTTGATGAGTTGTCATTTTGTCTCCTCATTACCTACTTCTACTTCCAATACTTTCAGTTAGATTTTGAAATAATCAAATAACCCCGTGTTGTCTTTATTGCATATATTTTCTTATGAGAAATGCTATTGGTAGTACAAAACGCTATTAGAAATTGCATTCTTATATTCGTTATCCAAAACATTACCAACCTTCAACGAAGTAACCTCTAGCAGCTTTAAAAGAATAGTAAATTAAACAAAAATTCTTTTATAGTCTTCGTTGTCTTTTCTTTGTAAAATGCGCAAATTATTCCATTAAAAGATATTCCAAGCAAAGGTTGTTGTTCCAAAAAGCATGGCCGCTGTGCGCAATATTGTCGAAGAGAGTAGGCATATGACTTATCGTGAGAGATGGGGGCAACTTTAGCCATATCGAAGACTGTATTACATTCAATTTTGCATGAACACTTAAGTATGAACCTACTCCCGATAATTCGACCTAACACCAAAAAAGGGCTCGTGTCAATTGGCGTAAGGAAATGCTCAAAATATTCGACGAGGAACTTCAAACTCCGTATACAGCATGAGGTGTGAAGCAACAGGTGATGGCACTTGGATATATTCGTACGAGCCAGAAGTTGTTGCTTACAACAACAACAACAATTGCTTAGGTGTGTGCAGATGAACCGAATCCAACAAAAGTTGTTGGTTTACGAAGCACTTCCAAGTACTGCTTTGCAGGATCGAACGATAGTTATTGCTAAATGGTATATAGCAGTTTGTTTGCTTGAAGCCATCGACGAAATCAGGAAAAACAATCGGTAACACATTATTCTGGATCATGGCAATGGCGGCTCTCGCGCAGTTCGTCAAACAATTAATTATAGATATAAATACAAGAATAAATAAAAAATGCGTGGACAGTGATTTTTATCACCTCAAGAAGCTGTTGAAGTCTACAAAAGCCAAGTTTTGGAGATATCACCTTCAGAGCGGATACATATTTCGACAATTGGTTCGAACGCATGTAAACGTATATAAACCTTAATGACGAACATTTTGTTAAATAATAGAACGATTTGTACCAAAAAGTTTTTCTTTCTACCTATATCCATATCAGTTGCTTTAGTCACGTCGTGCTTGCGGTTACCCTTGTGACCTTGTGCCAATACTGCAAGGTTAGACGTCTGTATGTAGTTGCCGATTTACATATTTAATGCTGTGGATTATCCCAGTTTAAGTTGTGTGAACAAGACGAACCTATTAGACTTATCCTTAATTAAATTATCCTCGGTTTACTGAATCTAATAGCCTGGAGCTAATTCAAGATAAAATTTCTGCTTGCACGTCGTTTCATTGTGTTTATATAATCTTTTATAAATTCTTAGAAATTTGTAATACACTTTGCTACAGCCCTTTGTTGCTTGTCATGATAAGCAAGAGACTCATAATATTAAGATTGACATATTCTACAAATACAGAGTACACAATGTGTGCCACAAATTTTATTATAAAGTCAAAAATGACGCAAATAAGGTGGAGTCTTACGTTTTTTTCAAACGTCCACTGGCATCAATGTAGCTACCTTCCACTGACCGGCGTTTAGCCGTGGCAATTTGAAATCGGACACTGACGTCCGCGACTGAATTCATCCGCTATTTATGGTGCAGTTTTTCTGTGATTTCTTTTACTTATGTTTGGTCCATCGATCTGACTAACAAATAAATTATAATAAATGGACGCGAATGCAATTGGATATTTCGGGCCATAAAATACGTAAGTAGTAAGTAGAAGATTCGTTATATTTGCGGCATAGAACAACATTCGGGTGTGCTGCGATGCCCCAACCACAAGGAGCCTTTAATTACCCCTAGCCGAATGTTCATACAAATATTTCCTTGTAAGATGTGCCATAGGATTACATGTCGAATGGAAATGTTTATTTTTTCACATTAATATCAAAGGAAATGAATATACATGTAAGCATAGGAGTTTATTTAGTAATAAAAACATGTCCACTTGATCCGTCCAAGGGAGCTGTTCGTGAAAATCCACTGTTTATATAGTGCTTGAAGAAGAATTGTGAAAAAGCTAAAGCAATCCTTTTACTATCTAATGACGCTATTTTTTGCAATATTCCTGGTATACTGCAATATGACAGAAACAAACGGGTTTTGGATCCTAATTTGAATATTACAGTTGCAGAGCATAAGAAAAACACTTAAATAACTAAAATATTCGGCAACAAATATCACGTTTTTTTATTCTGCCTTTTTTTTCTTTGAAAAGAAATAGCGGACCTTCACGTTATAACAGAAGTTGTTGAATTAAAACGTCGTTGCCGGCAAATTCTGCAGCACATTGCGCATAAATAAAGCAAGAGATGTCGAGTGTTTTAATTTTTCAGCCGCTTTCACCGAGTCAGTCATGCGTATCTGATCGGATGGAAACAAATAACTTAATGTAACAAAAACAATCCATTCAATTCACTCGAATTTGAATTGAATTACACGGCACTCTGAGGAAGTTCAAGGATTGTACGTTGTAGAGATGATAGCATGAACACATTCATACTAAACATGTAAACGTTCCAAGATGTTTTTGTTCTTATTCGAACATTGCATACATGCATATGTTATTTATATACTCTGAGAGGAAGAAACTTTACGTACACGCGATATTGCAAAGTTTAAATTCTTAGCAAGAGTTTCTGAGTAAATTTGCGGCAACGTGTCGCAAGCAGATATTCTCGAGCTATTATGGTAGCATCATAGTCGATTCTTGTAGATTGAGTATAGAGAGAAGTTTGATTGTGAGAGTTTGTAAATAAATACAGTACGGTATATATTTGTACAGTCAAGTGTGAAAGCTTCTGTTCTCGGGACTATCTTTTCAATGAAAACCAATTCAAATAAAAAGCCAGAGAGGTTCGGTAACTACCTGTCCTCGGCAGCAGATGGCGTTACTAGAATTTAAAAAACTCAATTTTACGTAAAGATTACCCTGTGTATAGAAGAATATTTTTGAAAGATTCTCTAGGATGTTTATTGTATCGCCAGAAAGTTTTAACATCCTACTTTCAGACAGTAGGCGCAATTTCACAATTCCAGAAGGTCAACAACTGTATATTAATTATTAATTATAATTAGATTAAATGTGTCACGAGATGTTACAATACATTTGCAGCCACTATAACAACGAGGTATATCATAAAAGGATTTAGGCTTGCCAGGAAGCCATGTGGCTTAGCGGTTAGTGCACCCGTCCGGTGAGCGGAAAGTCGCAGATTAAAATCCTGTAGGTGGATAAGAATTTCATTCCGCTAATTAAATTTAATTACATCCGTTGAACCAAGGAAAGTATCAATTTCCAGATACGTGAGTAGTTTCTGAATGACATCTATTTAAAGTGAATAGCTTTGTGATTTGAACAGTGGCTAATTATTTGTTTCTGGAAAGGTAAAGGAATGATGAGAAAAAAGTGGAACTCAGTGAATGCATAATACTTTAATAACTCATTTGGATGTAAGGAAGCTTTTCCTAAGATAGATGCCGCAAATGCTCACAATTGGCCACGTGCACTTGTGTCAACTTTAAAGAAACCTTTGGCGATCTTAAAGCGCAATACAGATGATTTTCGGCGTCGATCCATAACTGTTGATGAAACATGGAGTCATTACAGCACACCAAAGATCAAAGAATAATCCAAACAGTGAGTTTTCCAATCGGCGCCAAGAAGGTCCAAGCCACCTTATTGGTCAACAAAATCGTGGCTACAGTGTTATAGAATACACGCGGCATAATTCAATTCATTGAACTATGACGAACGACAATAGGAAACAATGTAAAACTTGAAGAGGCCAAAAGAAGTGTTAATCTAAGGGTCGAAAAATGCTCATTTATCTGAAAAAAACATGTTCCTGAAATAGTAAGTGTTAGCCGAACATGTGACTGAATACACATCTTTTATGCAAGAGAGATATATCGGTTACCGTCTTTCATCAACGTTGAACAAAATCTAAAACATTCCGTCCGTTAATTTCACTTACAACAGCCATACAATAATTATTGTCGAATAAATCACCAAGATATAGAAAAGTACATTTTATTTGTAGTTATGGTGGCAGCGCTGGTTTAGAATTTACAACATTTGTTGAAGGCCGAAATATTTTACTACTTAGTAATCTCTGTGTATCTCGCTTGCATATGAATATTCCTGTACATACTCAACCACTCTACGTGAGGCGCTAAATAGATCATAGCAATTTTGTTTTACTACCCGGGCATCAAATCCTAGTTTCGCATCGGCGCTAATAGTTTGGACTAGTTGATAAATTTATAAAGCATTCACCTGTGTAAGTAACAGAGTTTGCTTGCCTTTAATTGCATTTCTTTGGAAATTATTCCAGGTGTCCTCCTTGGACGAAAGCCATATCGCTGATATGTAAGTGCAATCCTTTCGTTGAACTTGGTTACGTTTTAACAATATTTAGTAAAGCTTCCGCTACAGGAAATATTTGATTATTGTCTGAGATACAAATGTATACATAAGTAAATGAAATCACACAATAACCATTACATGTAATATGCAGTTAGAGAAGAATGAATAAAAAGTTAGATCTATATGTAATTGGTAGCATCCGTCTCTTGATATTAGTTTATTATCATACAAATACGGTTTCTCCCAAGATCAACCTTTTGTAAGAGGAAATTTGATATTTGATGGACCAAAAGCTGACGTATATAAAGAAATGTCATACGTTTATTTGCACTTTCTAAGTCAGCGTGCTAAATAAGGAAACCTGCGTTCTTTCAAATGATCGAACACGACTCAAACTTTATGTTGAAATTAAATATACACACTGTTGACATTGGCAGTTGTCTTCAATGTAATACATAGCAGCACAAATCTTCTCTGAATTAAATTCGAGCTGGAAAATCAGCTCTTCCTTCATTTGCTACTTATTGCTTTTGTTTTTAGACACCCACAGCCCAAATACGTTACACTTTTCGCATATAACAGTATTTTATACTCTTACGCTTCACTTAATGTCCTTTTCTTTTAATACATTTATATTACGAATAGTCATATTCTACTCGAGTTCGTGGGTTAGTATCTAACCGAACTGACGTTAGTGAATATAAGCAAACCTAAACCTAAACGGCGGAAGAATGACATCTAATTTGAGAAACTAACCAATTATTCTCTGTGTCTTTAGAGAAAAAATATTGAATGAAAATGAGGTATATGTGCTCAGAATTAGAGCTGACATTAGCTGATGTAATTACCTACTAAAGCCTGGAGGACACAAAAAAAGGATTCACGCGACAAATCTTGGCTAGATAAACCGCTGCTGAATGGAAAAGGGCGTCGGAAAAGCACAATATTGGTAGATGCTGTCGGAGGGGTCGTGGCTGAATGTTATTCGTCGTGCCGCTTCACGTAGTAGTAGACATAAATTATGACGTTCGCATTCTTACCTAACTGATAGATAAGATATTCGTAAATAGAACTATTACCACAGCACACTCACATCATAATTAATAAAACAAATAAAAAGTAATGAATTACTTTGTTGTAGACTTACAGAAATATATTACAGTCTATAGAAGGTGTACATTAATAAGTTTCTAAACTAAAGTTGTGAAAAATTCGTCTGTGTTATATGGATGGCTTCCAATCGGTAGCACCTCTGCACAGGTTGGAAATTTATCAAGAATTTTATGAAAGTTGCAATTGGTCCGGTATTCGCAGTGTTTAAACATAGCTAGTTGTTTATGGAATACGATTTTGTGAAAATTGAAATATATTTCAGCAGAAAAGTAATACAACTCTTGCAATTTTTTTTAGATCTAGGAAAGAACACACAAGCTAATTTCAAGGACCTTTTGCTTTTTTACCAAATTAATTAATAAACGTTTTATGCTTACCAGCTGATTTATTGGTCATTAAAATTATCGGCTGCTAGGTTCTTACGAGAAGAACATTTGCCACGGTAACAGCTTCTTGGGGCTTAGGTAGTAGAACCTGAGAGCTACCCAAGAAACGTCAAAACCAGAGGTCCCATGTAAGCATGGCACGGTAGTTAAAGTACATAATAAGCAATGCAAAGAAATGAAATCTCAAGATTGGTGGGAAAACATTGTAGATCGCAGATATGCCAAGGAATTTCTAATTGGAACCAGTCCTAAATTTATAACAGGGCTACCGGACAGGGGTTCAAGGTCTGTTGAAACAAAATTAAGCTTGCTAACAGGGCATTGAACGATCGAAATGCATATAAGTAACCTGAGTCTGACAGAGAAAGTAGTATCACAAAACTGAGAAACATTTTATTGTTTTAAGATCGACATGGGGATATTTCAATTATGGTGAGTGTGCACTAGAGAGGAAAGGCTTGACTGTTAAAAAATGAAATACAATATAAGAAGTAACAGTTATTTAATTCTCTAGCACTCTTTTTATAGCTACGGTTTTGTTGGAATTTGAAAAATTTTCCACGTCTTTAACAAAGACAACCTTAACTGTAAATTCTTTTAATTTATTGTGCATCATGTATACATAAGCTAAAAGCAGATCAAAATTCCATTCTCATCTGCCTGTAAGTTTTCTAATGTACCTCTGACAACTAAAACATATATGTTTGAGTTATGGAATGTGAAAAGACCTACATAAGTTCGAATAAACCTTTTTATTACTTTATTCGTTTCATTATTGGAAAATATTCGTAACAAACACCTTACTTTACTTTTTTCTTGTTAATACAGTATGCATTTATACTTAGATTGAAGTTACCAAACTTAATCTTTCTCTGTAAGAAAGAAGAAAAAACGATATTTATTGATATTGGTCGTCTGGGTAAGTATGAAATATTTGCAGCAGGGCAATCAATTATTGACTACAGGCTATTTTGATAATCGCACAGATCTCCTTGTAAAGTTGAAATGCCTATCGATCGCGAAGGGACGATATTATAAATTTGGAGCTTTTCTTTCTGCGACAAGAATGTGATTTTTATTCTTTTTACCTACCCCGTTTCAAACCAGCTTGTCGTAAAATTTATCTAGAGTGAAGCGTAGTTTTCTACACGATTTGCATGCTTTATAATAAATAATGAAATAGCTCACGAGCAAACTGATGCAGAATTCGCAACGGAAATGCCACGAATACCAGAGAAAAGAAGTCATTTTAAGAATCCCTCTATTTATAGGTTCCTGGCAATTCACTGAGACACGCTTCCCTTTAATCTAAGGGAACGTATTCAATTCGTTACATTTGAGTCTCCTGTAAAGAAATGCTAGCTTAAAACATTTCAAATGGCACTTGATAATTTGTGAATCATCGCAGTAAACAGTGTATTACGTTAAAACTTATATATCCTCACAGACATTTTTAACCGCAGATGCTGAGCGAAGCCAGTGTGACGTCACCTTTTAATTATTGTAGCTCTGTTTATGGACCTTGTCTCACGCTTGTTAACTTTGCTCGCATTCAACGCGTTTAGAATTCATGTTTGCCACTGATATGTGGCATTAGGAAGAATACATACAAGCGCGTTTCTCACGTTGGTTTAACGAGCGTGATCGTCGACTTCTGCATGCTGTCACTGGGTTATACAAAGTTGTCCTAAGCAGTGAGCTGAAAAGCTTATTTAAAAGAATTAAATTTCGTTCAGATGTTCACACTGTGAACATTCGGTTTAATCCTTTGCTTGATTGCCCATTCACTTATAAGACTAGCGATGTTTCCAACATCCAATAATTACTTTTAGTTATAATTATTCTTAATAATTAATGGAACTCTCTTTAGTATTTCGCAGCACGTAACTTTCTCAAATGGTCCGATTCTTGAGTAGTTAAATAATCATGTACCAAGAAATAAAAGAGTTGATTTATAAAAATTACAATGTTCTACTATTAAAAAAAATGATTGATATTATAGCTACGTCTTTCTCTACGAGATAAAAAAGATTTGTTAGACTTTGCTCAACTTTTTGGGCAGTTGGGATTTTTTGCAATCAGCCGCCCATACTTAGACGCTAGACATTCGTCGTTTGGAGAAGACTTTTTACTTTCGCAATGCTCGAGGTGACATCATCTTAGTTTTTCGCGTTTTTTCCTAAATAGAATTATGCACTATTAATCTTTCACGAAACACAATGCGTACAAAATATCATAAAAAAATTAATACATTTCTCTGAGTTACGTGCTCCCCTAATTTTGAAAAAATGCACTCAACGTACAGGGTGAAATAAAAAGTAGTCTGTCTGCCATAATTAGGAGCAAGCCCCTTACCACTAGCTTTAATTCAAGTTTAATATGAATGTCGACGGTATCGAAGGACTATCAGTTTTCAGCTAAACATAAAAATTTTATTAAATGACCAAAGATAAACATCGATTTCACTCGACACATTGTAGAAGTCAAAATACTCCATTATTTAGAAAACATAATTTTCTTTTATTGTCTGTTAACATTCCTGTTTAACTACTGCTCGTAACTCCTCTTCTAGATGCTTTGCGAGCTGATCACTTCGTTTAACTTTTTCTCGCTCCTATTCCAGGTTATCAAATGTTCCGTGTTATCTGCCATGTAGAAAATAAAAGCGTACAACTACAAATAGTGGGGTACATTCCTTTCCCCAGTATCTGACATGTAGTGCGCTCCTTCTCGTAATGCTGCACTATCTCTGACAGAGTATAAATTCGTTCTTGGCTCGAAATGTAGTAAACCTGTCCGAACATGTAAAAGTTTTATTAGTAAATTTTTCATGTAAGTGCATCTATATTGCAAACGTCTGGAAATTGTGCTACTCCTCACACGTTTAGCTGTATATAGAAATGTTCCCCGTTTACCCATATCAATATTATACAATATCCTTTTGCGAATACGTAGTGAAACTTAAATTGATATGTCTACGCTTTCGATTACATTGTATCTTTGAGAACAAGATATGAAATATTTCCACTTTTTCACATAGTTCACATTTGGTACAAGGGTTTATTACAAGGGTTTATTACAAGGGATACTATACTTATGCAGAAATATGTTTATTAAAATTATGATTACTTGAACAGTTGTTTATTGAAAGTGGAGACTTTCGCTGAAATTTCTTTTGTACCAAACCTCACCTACGCAATCAAAAATATAAGGAAACCTGATATCACTGATCTATAACAAATTTATTGTTTCTTATTGTTAGTGTGCTTTGCTGTATTATAACGAGATTGTTTGGTTACAAGTATCTAATACATCGTCCGTCTCTATTCTTCAAAAAAATGCTAATTAGCGCGTTGAGCAGCACTTAGTCATCAGTCTCTTCACACTACATGCTTCAAGTATACTGCCTGAATCATACGAGGGTGAACTAAATATAACTAAGACGTTCGCTCGCTTGTAAGGGTGTGAAATTGACTGAGGCTCACCGGAAGTTGACGACACCTAACACTGTCATAGCGTTATATGTTTGCCTGGCATAAAGAAGGGGTGCAAAGCGAAAGCCATGGTTGTCGCCCAGGAACAAGCAGAATATAAAAACCATTCGTAAGCTCCTGATGAGTCCTACGTCTTTTGATTGCACAACGTCTGCTGGATTGAATGAAACTGACCCTGACAGGGCAACGATTCAACAACAATGGAGTAGAGGAGTTTGCGTGCACTGGCAAAAATTGCTACTGAGGAATACGAGAGGTCCGACAAAGCCTGTTAGAATAACGCTTTTCGGACACCATTTTAGACTCTGGAATGACTCGCATCTTTCTGTCTTCGGGGTTTTCTTTTAGAAATATGTTTCTAGCAAAATGATCCTCCTCCTTTGGTCTCTGATTTCTTTCTATCATTAATTTCTCGTATTTAACTATTTCACTATATACATACAGAATAAGTTGATTTGGTTTTAAAAATGGTTTGCCAAATTGCATAGCACTTCTTAATTAGACGCTAGATCGTTAGGAATGAGCATAATTTAACTGTTAAGTTGTGTGCTATACTTTCAAAGTAATTTCCAGTGTTAGTAGTGTTTAAAGTTCAGTTTCAAGTGCAAGTTTTTAGTTTCAAGGAGAGGGTGCACAAACATTTTCGTGTCAAGGTTTAAGACAAAATCGATTTGTTATATAAAAATCGTATGGCGCGAATTTTTAGCAAAGGGCAACATCTTTTCTTACAATTTTTCGATCCAGATCATCTGAGCACTAAAGTGATATAGTGTTGTGTGCGATTTTTAATCAGAAATATTTCGTCAGTGTTACAATGGTTTTATATGGAGCACCTTAATATAACAATAAAGTCGTTCACCCTAAAAAGTCACGATTTACTCGTCTTAACAAGAAGCTACTTTTACAGAATTTGTAGCTCGCGGAGCATGGATTCCGTTGCTGTCTTTAGATTGTCAGTCCTATACATACTTTTTCGAAAAAAAAATGTAAATTCTAAGATCATGTCGAATTTTATCGAGGCGAAAAACCTGCGAGGAAGGTTCACAATCCGTACGACGTCTATTTCATACTCTTAAAGGCTCAGCACCTGTCAGCTCAAACCCAGAATTTCACTACTCAATGGTGACTATATCGAAGGAAAAGAAATAATAATGTATCCTTTCTCTCGGAAATTTCTATTATAATATTTATATTAAATATTCAATAAATTGCCGTCAGTTTTGTGCTTAGCAGCACATCCTTGGGCAAGAGTGTGTACAGCAGATAAAAAGTTTTCACAAAATTTTAAATTACTTAAATTGAAAGAGAAATATATTATTGTATATTCCCTAAGTACACATATACAAGATCGCCTTAACAAATGGAGATATCTATATATAAAATTAACGTGTAAGGGGACAGGCACAATATTTTTAAGGTTAAATTTGCAGTCTTCATTTTATGTTGTGTTTGTTAGAAATTTAGAAGTTCATGAATATAAAAGGCACATTCCAAATAACTTATATTTCCTTATTAGCCTTATTTGCAACGAATCTGACTCTAAAACGAAAGAAACTCAATTATGTAAATTTTATTTATTTTGCCTATTCAAATGGAAAAATACATACACAGAAGGATATTGGTCTAAGATTTTCAGTTCATTAGGAAGCAAGATCGAAGAAACTTATCGATGCAATACATACTTACAGTCACTCTATATCTTACGTCAATATTTTAAGAGTACGAGATGGAGTTGCTCAAGAAGGCATAAGACTATTTGTAGAATGATCGAGTGGCAATTCCGAGACAATTGGTACCCAATATATTATAGTTTGCTGCAGACAATATGATGTACTACAAGAAATATTTAATAAAGCGTTCCATGAAATCCATTTTAGAGAGGTTCAATCAATGAAGTCGTAGCTGGCTTAAACACTGAAAAAAGGAATATTTCTGATGAAAATTCTGACATACAACTATATCAGTTTAATGCTCAGATGGTAGGGATTTAGAAAACATATAAATTGCCATTTTATGAAAACTCCTCGTATCCACCTGTACAGTACGATTTTTGGACAACCAATCGATTTTGCATTCTTAACCCTCAAGTGCTATCGTGGGGTGTTTCGGAACCCCAGAGGTCATTTTTTTTTAATTTTTTCTAAAACTATTTTTGTCACATTTCTAAGGTTCCAGGTATTCGCCTATGCAAATGAGATATGTAATATAGTGTAATTTATTATTTACCATATTCTACAGTTTTAGCAAAAAATAGCTTTTGGGGTGTCTCAACACCCCACGATAGCAATTACGTTTGTTTTTTTCAAAAATAGCGTAGTGTATTCTAACCAATGATTTAGAATTTTATAGTGATAATAGCCCTCGTCCTCTTTTGGGGAAATCACAGATGTTGTTGTGCATGTAAGTATAGGGGATTCACTTATATACGTTCCAATTCGGCGATTTTTATTATAGTACCTACATGTACAGGGGATTCACTCATTTATGTTCGACTTCGGTGATTTTTTACAAATCAAATAGTGGCATTTCCCCTGATTTCTGTACGGCGTATAAATATTCGACTCAAACAAATTTCTTACTCAGTTCCTCACAAACCAGAGCGTCGTCAACTTGTTCCTTATTTCCCTTCTATAATACGTGTATTGAATAGTAAAAACAATATGATAAAGTTTCTAACTGATGAACAATTAGCAAATCTTGCCGAAAACTTTTACGATGATGTTAGTGAAAGTGAATGCCCTGATGAACGTGATGATGATTTGAGTGATGCAGCAAGCGAACATAGTGATCACGACACATGTTCAGAATTTGAAGTCGAATCTGAAAACGAAAGTGAAGAAGACTTAGGTGATGTCAGTGCAAGAACAAGTTACTTCTATGGACGAAATCGATATAAGTGGTCCAAAAATCCTCCTGCTACTTCACGTACCAGATCTTCTAATATAGTCACTCTTCGACCGGGAGCAAAGGGTCCGGCAGTAAATACTCCTCCAAGAACACCTTCTGAAGCATTTTCTCTTTTCTTTACGGAAGAAATTCTAAATGAAATACTAGAGCATACAAATGCAAAAATAACGGAAACGAGTTCTTCTTATGGACCAACGGCAAGTTATGTTGAACATGTAGACATGATTGAATTGAAAGCATTTCTGGGACTTGTAATTTTGGCAGGAGTGTTTAAATCAAACCACGAAGATACTAGAAGTCTTTTTGCAACGGATGGTACGGGACGAGATATTTTTAGAGGTGTCATGTCTAAACAACGGTTTTTGTTTCTTTTGTCAGTGCTAAGATTTGACGATCAAACAACTAGAAGGAACAGGATTGACAAACTTGCTGATGATGCTGATGGTGATGATGCTGTTGGTGATAAACTTGCTGCCATTTCAAAAATTTATGAAATTTTCAACGCAAACTGTACGAATAATTACAGTTGCAGCGAATATGCTGTTGTAGATGAAATGCTTGTTGGATTTCGCGGCCGCTGCTCTTTTCGCCAATATATCAAGAGTAAACCAAAAAAATATGGCATCAAAATTATGTGCTTATGCGATTCGAAAACGCATTATCTGATCAATTCATTTATTTATACAGGAAAGACAACCGAACCCAATCCAAACAAACTTTCAGTTCCAACACGTAGTGTACTCAAATTAATTTCTCCGATCATCAATACAAATCGAAATCTAACAGGAGATAATTGGTTTTCTTCTATAGAGCTGTTGAATGAATTGAAACGGGTTGGTATAACGTATGTTGGAACACTTCGTAAGAATAAGCGCGAAATTCCGCCAGCATTTTTACAAACTAAACAGCAACCAATAAACACCTGTAAATTTGGATTACGCACGATAATACGTTGGTTTCCTTCATACCAAAAAAGAACAACTGTGTCTTGTTGGTTTCGTCTATGCATCACAATGGAAATGTTGAAGTAAATGCAAAACCTGAAATAATAAATTTCTACAATTGTACCAAAGGGGGAGTTGATGCTTTAGACCAGAAGTGTATGACGTACTCCTGCCAAAGACGAACCAGACGATGGCCAATGGCTATATTAGGAGCAATGGTAGACATTTCACGTGTCAACAGTTACATAATTTTCTTAGCCACTTCAGACCATACAGTTAACATGACACGAAGAGAATTTTATATTCGTCTAGGAAGAGAACTCGTCAATGACCACGTAAAAAGACGATACCAAACAAAAGAATTGTCAACTAAGCTAAACTCAATTATCAAAAATTTACTAGGCTTAGAAACACCACAACAACAGCCACAAGAAGCAGAACCTTCAAGAACCTACAAAAGGTGTCACATCTGCGGGCGAAATAGAGACAAGAAAATAAAAACCACGTGTCATAGATGTCATCGGCATGTCTGCAAGGAACATTCTGAGCAACTTGTAAAATGCGCAGAATGCTTACAAAGGTAAATTGTAAGAAATTTATAAAAATCTGATTACATGAAATAACACATTACATGTTTTTTGTCAAATAAAATGTACGCCTCACAACGTCATTGTCAGAATTTTTATGTGAAATGCTAATGGCATTTTCTTTTACAGGGAGTAAGACCATAGTTTCCAGTAACAGAAAAAACCAAGACATCTTAACAATACAGAACACAATTTTGTAAAAAGAAAAAATTGTACGAAGAAATACTTTTTACATAATTTTTATGAATGTAACATTTCCTCCTAATTTTCTGTTTTGCTTTAAATAAAGTTTTGTTTTTCCTTACAACAATCGCAAGATAAAGGTCTAGTTATTACACTGTGGGTTTAAAAGTGAAAAAAAAAAGATAACTAACAAAAAAAAGCTAAATTTAAAGAGTGGGGTGTAAAACACCCCACGATAGCAGTTGTGTTACCTGAAAACACGATAGTACTTGAGGGTTAAGGAACAGGAAATGATCGTTAAGTCATAAAAAATGATTTTATATTTTAACAACTAAGTGCAAACGGACAACACGATAGAATTAGCTATTTATTCATTTACATCTTCGGGAAGGGTATACTCTGGCATCTATTATCGAAAGTATCTCTAAAATTGTTAGTATAACATTTTAGTACGGAACATTACGGTATTGTCGCTGCAGTTTAGCCCAGTACGATATACTGCATCGGGCTGATTCTGGTGTCCTAATGTGAAATGGATATATGAGAGCATGATGACCAATCTTCATCAGTCTCTCATTACATCTAATGCGATAGGTTGCTTTTTTTTTATTGTACATATTGTGTATCATACTGTGTTGCCTAGGAAAAAAGCTCTAAGCTGATGAGTCATGTAACTAGAGCTCTGGTTCCAACACAAAAAATATCACATAGCTATACCGAAGGTAAGTGTTTTATCTACAATTTATGCTTTTTATGTACTTTAATTTTATTTCATTTATTAAGAAAATAAACAATAGCATAACTATAAAAATGGAAAACTGCATATTTTTAAAAGAAAATACTACATACAGCATAACTTCTGAGTTACAAAAGAACTATTCATTTTCACAATATGTTTAGTATGTTATGCCAATTAACCATTAAACCTTTTTCAAGATTTTCAATAGTAAATTTATGTTTTCTATCAGTTGGTTTGTTTTTATACATTCTTTCATCACCGACTGATGTAAATGATGCCTATTTTAATGTAACAATATGGTCGGATTTAAATCTAAAGCATTATTAATGGGTTTCAAATGGGAATACAGCAGCTAATATCACTCTTTACCCTTCCACTAAATTTATCTAAAACAGTTTCATTCGTTTTATCTGAGACCATTTTTAATAAATTTTCATGAAGTTGTACAATAAAAATTGAAAAAAAGCATTTGCGCAATCCCTAAAATTTTAGGTGGACTACTTAAGAAACTAAACAGAAAAACAACTGGATTTTTCCATATCTGGGAATGGTTATTCGCATAGAATATGACTGAGTGAAATCGCGCATTCCTTCAAATAATTACCAGTTTAGGGGAATTGTCGGCATGTTGGAAGCATGCTTTAGTAAATAGCATTTTAGGATCGTAATTCGAGAATTAACTAATGGAGACTGACATTTCACCCAAAGTTCATCCGAGTATACTGTATGTTACTGTTATTACGAAACTGGGGTAGCGGAATGCCCAGCGCTTACTCGGTCTCGATGTACCCCATTTGAGACCCGGGCTCGCAACTCTCAGAGTAAAATTTTTTGTAATTTTCCTTATTTCAAATTTGTCGAATGTCGAGGGTCGACATCTTAAGATGCTCTACCGGCACAGGTGTAGTAATAACTCGTGGCAGGCCGATGCCGTCTGTAATTGATAAAAGCTATCGGGAGATGTTAAAAAATGAAAACTCTATGCGCTAAAATTAATTTTGCGCAAAATATGTGATTTTCTTATACTATTGATCCCAATGTGCGCCTCAATGTAGTTCCGATATATTCTAAATCTTGGATTTATACTCTCAATAATAAGAAATATATGTATTTTTTGCATAAAATTCTAGCTCTACGTAAAACACAAGGGTTAAATGGGAGTAAATATATGATATACAGGTAGAACCTTTAAAGCTTTCGAAAGGCTCTGTTCCAACTGCGTTAATTTCTTCCAAATAGTCCTCTTTAGAATCGTACTGGTAATTGTTTCTCCCCCCTGCATATATTTTTTGCCTTTGTGTCATTTCCATTCATTCACCTATCTCCAGATTCTGTTCCCTTCTTGAAACAAGGTTGTGGTTATTTGAATGAAAATATATTTTTAAGACTTTCTATTTATCACGATGACAGTTCTTTATGGAAATTTTAACTATAGACCCATATAAGTTGCGCAAACATGTATATACATATATATATGGAGCATCTGGAAATTCATTTTTATAAAACGCAAAAGAATTTTTTAAGACGTACACAAAACACATTTTTCAAAATACGTTGGACGTATGAATCACGGAACAAAAGAAGCGCGTCATTCTATTTTATTGAAAATATAAATAACGTATTCGGACGTAACATCAGATACACGAAGACATTTAATTTATGCACAAGAAACATCCGCAACGAAATATTCCCTCTCATATTTCTTCCTAAAGACAATTTATGCTTCAGAACAACCGGTGACTATCGATTTCTACAAAACATTTAATACCTTCGACAGCAGTGTTTCATACTTATGAAACGAATTATGTCTAAATAAATTGTGACGATAACACTACGTGGGTGGTTTGGGGATTAAATCGATTCTTTTCTATTGTTAAATTATTGAATTTTTGTGTGGTATCTGAGGAGAAAACTTAATGTTAAACTTTCTGAAAATGGTAATGGTAATTTAACATTTTTTTTGACTCAACTGTTTCTAATCTAGTACTATTATTTTTGAAAGCCCGTATCCCCTACGCGGAACCCCACGCCATTTGTGTCCACAGCGTCAGTCCACATGCTTCGTAGCGTTTAAGAATTTTATAGAAGATCGAGCGATCTGGAAACTGTAAAATACGGTTAGTCATTCAATGAGAAAGGGTAGGCTGAAAAGTTTTCGACCTAACACAGAAGTAATATTTTTTTGTTAACTGCAGTTGCATTTCTCACCGTGGTCTACTTATCAGTCTATATAATTTTCCCAGAGGGAAAAGTCTCTTTTTCATCCGTCCAAATAATAGTTGGCATTCAGTTGGGATTCGAACTAGTTTGTGAAAACGTGAAAAAAGGCCGTTCTTTTCCTTCGAATAAGCGGTTTCTTGCGCACATTCAACCAGGACGTCACATAATGATGCGCAGTATGCCTCCATTTTTCCTTTTTCCTGGTAGTCAATGAATAAAACTGAATTCCAAGAAACCAGTCGCAATAGCAAGCAATAGTCCCAATTGAAGGAAACTATTTTTTCCAGTCTACTGTTTCGATATAAACAGAAAAGTTGGTAGGTAAGTGCCTTAACCTTTTTTACCCGCTACAGCCAAAAAGGAAAAGACTTATTGAATCATATTTTCACAAAGGATGAGATATCAGACTTCTCAGTCAAAACACTAATAGCTGCTCCATTGGGCTATATGCAAAATCGCCGATCAAAATGAAAGCAAAACAAATACTCTCAATACACAAAGTCATTCTGTGATAGAAAGGATGTATTGTTAGTGGACCTTATGCTTCAATCAATGTGATACATAGCGCAACAAACGGAAAACTGCGAAAGTGATTACAGGTATGTCCCTGCGCAAAATGGCGAAAATCTTGAGCACTTAATTAAATAGGGTTCTATTTAACCTTCTACCCAATTACCTACGAAAATATCCTCTATTTAAAATGTTAGTAATGTTGGTTTTTAACATTGTTCAACTGTTTCGATTTCCTTTTTTTTTAATAGCTGCCTTGAACACTTAAAAGTCTTTCATCGCAAATGCAAAAAAGCATTCGAAGATACCACCAAACATCATGCATGATTTCAAACAAAAAACTTTTTTGTTTTTTTCTTAAATTTTAATATTAAAGAGTATGTCTTTATTGAAAAGCAGTATATATTAATGCGGTCGGAGTTATTATTAATCCTTTGCGCGTCAACCATAACAGACATCAACGGAGATATGGGTTCCCCAAATACCTCGAATCTCTGTCTAACTCGAATACGGTCTGGCGGCTTATTTATGGTGATTAGTGGGTAGGGCTTAAAATTGAGCGAGCTTTTCCCCTATTGTTACGCAAATTAGCAGTAAAAAGTATATTGATCCCCTTTGTTAGATCTAATCTCTATTATCATAAACCAATTTCACTCCAGAATCTGGTATCGTGTTTCGGTCATTTCTGCGTCTTCACTTAAAAATATTATATTCATTACAGTATAAGACGTTAACAGCTTCGCGAAATTTCCTACAATTTCAAAGTTGAATGGAAAGTTTCGTAATGCAGTATGTATATATTTACATAAATCGTGCGGAACAATGCTTCTACTGCGACTACACTACGGTACATGAAAAAGATTTTTTATATGAAAGTTGCTTGTCGAGATATTGTTTGGGTTACGGAAGAAACAATGCTTGTTAGTTTTACGTATGATTTGATAAAGCAATTCTTTGTAATAGAAATAATATTTATTAAAGATGTTGCGAACAGAGAAAGGTGCAAGAAAATATACATTTTAGTCCACACGTTTTTTATTTGAAGAGAAATTTAAGAAAATCTAAAGTAAATATTCAAAATGCTGACCACCAACAGACAGATAACAACCTAGTCCAACAAATCAGGTTTCTGAGTTCATTTCGAGGTAACAATTCCAAATATTTTGTTATAAGAACTAAAGAAAGTTCACTGTTCTGTTTACAAAATGAAGTCATGGCATACGTTAAAACAAAATATTTTGTTACACTTGTTTGTACAATCCATAGTAATTCCAGAATCTCTATACATTTGGAACACGCTCTTTGTATGTTCCTCCGTAATTAACAAACAGACAACCACGTCTCGTCTCTATAATTCAAGTAATTACATCAGACCTAAAATATAACCTCCTTGTTTGGTTATATTCTCGTTACCCGAAAGTGGAAAATTATGACAATGGGGGGATACACCGAAATAGGTAAAATTTGATTCGCTACGTATCAGAATTAATAATACATCTACCACTTCTTTGTCACTGTTTAGTTAAATTTTCTGGGGTTGATTTATCGTGGACGTTGTACTGTCTCGCATTCTAATGCATCCTTGATTTTCATTTAATTAAAAGACTTGGAATAGCTTCCACTGCACGCAACGCCAATCTTCAGTGCAACGGCCTGTCCTAGAAGCGAAGAGAAAGAGGAAAGGAATAAAAAAATTCGTCTCCCAAAGTTACTGTCGCGATAGAAGATTAATGAATTAGTAACAGTTTTTGTAACGAATGCGAATGTTAGAGAGAATGAATGCTCCATTTTAAAGTATTTCTTTTCTTAGTAGTTATTTCCGTTTATCCGGAGATTATGGCACGTCCCTAGCTATGACAAGATGATTTGTAGGTACACAGGATAACTGATCTGTATAATAACCAAACGAAACGTTGAAACTTTTGTTTTTGTTAAAGATAAATTTTAAGACTTCTAATTTATTTACAATTAACCCCAAATGACGAACAAAGTTCCAAAGCAACTTCTGGTGTTTTTAATCGAGCGGTACTACATTGGTTCACAATAATGTGGGATACTTTTTTTTCTCACGTCATTCGGTCGTACGGTTCAGAACGAGAATCTATGAAATCTCGAAGCTATTGTTTCAAATTAATCAAAAAACTTGAATCGTATGAAGTTTAGTGCTTGCCATACTACACCACAGCCTTGGCTGTCATCAGTGAAGTATATCTAATAGTGTTACAGTTAGAAGTTAGTATTTTGGGATAATAGAGCATATCTATTTAGTTGCGAGACAAATTACGGAAACAATTAATAATAGTGCAACATAGCGAAATACGTACTAAATTCAATTTGCACCACAAGTAATACGTCCATTTGATTACTGGCTAGATAAAGTATTCATCATTGCATTTTATTTACATCTTTGTAAATTATACACCAAAAGAAAAATATAACGGTGGGAATTACTGTACTTAACTCAAGGTAAATGTAACATAAAAACTTTAAGTAACTGGAGTAGTTATTTCTTTCTCGCAACTTTATTGCATTACAAATCCATCACGCCTAAAAGCTCATATTAAGAATCTTGTTACAAAATTAAGAATAAAGATTCTATTCAAACGAATTCGAAAAGCCAACTTTATTCTCAAACTTTTTGTGTAGAATGGCAAGTCAAAATTAGTCATGTGTTGAGAACGATATTCGAGTTTGATGCTTTTAGTTGATAGACAGCGATTCATTTATTAAAGTAATATTGAAAGTTGTTCAAGATTATCTCATAAATCACAAACCTTTTACAAATTATTTACTAAAAAAAGTAGACGCAAGCGTCGGGAGATCAGAGCGTCTTTACCGCGCAGAAACGTTTATCGAAAGCTATTTTTAACATCAGGGATCGAAACTCATGAAGAGACATTTTTGACACGTTAACTGCCACACCATGCAACTGTGTTTCACGCATCTTTGCGTAAGAGCCGTGTGAAGCAAGGCTGCCTCGCACTATATTTCCTTCTTGCCATACGATACCCATGTATGTACGTCGCATTAGCTTTAGACTTCGAGGCATCGCCTAAGGAACACGAATATGATCTTAGCTCGTAATTGCTCGATATATACTGGGTTTATTCGATGTACCTTAAATAAAAAGTAAGCAAAGTTATTTTAATTTATATTTTCCTGAAAGTCTACATGAAAAACCATTATAAAAATGTTAAAGTAAATACCAAAATAATTGTAGTCTTTGCATGCAAAAACTAGAAACATTTAAATTACACCGTTGTACATGTGCATTAGTAAAAAAAACGTAGTGAATGTGTGTTTTACTAGAAGCAGCTTTTCTTCCTGATGTCTTGGAAATATTTTGGAGCTGGTGTCGTTGAGTAAGAAATATTTTCAACGCACCACAAACACACAGATTCAAGAACAACTGGACAAATATTTGCATTTAGCGTTGATAAGCCTGTATCTGTTGGGAAAGTTGATTATGATTTAATCACGATTCAGTATACGTGTGACTAGCATAAGCTGAAACCGAATGCGTCCAAGAATACAACTATATTGTTTGGCGCAAAAGTTGCCATTGTTATCGAATTAAAAATCAATAATTGTTAAATGCCTGTTGTTAGCAACGCGAAGTCTGGATTCAGAATTTAGGTAATTACAGGTCTCGGATAAACAAATGTATTCAACGCACATGAAGTGCTTCAAGAGTGTTTTCTTCACATTGGTAAGACTTTATTGTGGGATTATTTAGTTCTCTCTCACTTTACCTACCTAGCCCCAGTTTACGCACCGTGTACTTATGCTTGTGATCGCAGCTGCAGAACACTTGGCTAAGATATATCATTATCCAAAGTTTAAAGAAAGTAGGATGAATGCGAAAACAAAATGCAATTCCTCTAAATAGTAGCAACATACGTTATATATGCGCTAGTCTATATAGAAACTGAAGACTACGTATTTCAGCTAACTGAAGGACTATTGATTTGAATTTGGTGCATTATGCCAGGTAAGATGTCACTCACAGTAATTGGCTTAACCTAAAATGTCCAGAATACATACGATATGACAAGCAAGTGAACGCTTTGGAGATTGCTAGTCCATTTGTAATGAAATAGTACTGTAAGGGGTGGGTGGTCGTCAATACACTCTGTTTGAAATTATTAAAGCAAGTGCATAATATTACTGAGAATATACAGAAACCTCCACCAAAAATCAATATTTACTTTTTAATTTTATTGGCAATAAATTTTTATTCGCAGCGAAACACAGTATTTAACATCTCGACATCAGCTTCAAAATAATCCTCTGTATTATAGATTTAGAACAAGTCTTCTAGGAACGGATATTGTGCGCGCAACTTACAATTACTTTATTTTCTCCGCTAAATTCTCGTATTCTGTTAGACCATAAATTAAATATATATTAGATTACAATTTCCTTTGCTGCGTTTTATTGTTCGCTGAATTGAATTTTATCGTGGAATTTCTAAGTGCTCGTAGTATTCAAGCACTAACAAAATGCCTAGAGCTGCTCTCTGGAGACAAAACAACGGCGACGATTGCAACGCCACAGAAAACACTTTAAGAAAATCGACTTCCATTTGTGAATAGAAATCCTCTTAAATTTGCTGTACGATAACGCAGTGCGCAACAAGAATAATATAATATAAGGGTCTTGTATAAGGGAATATTTTGAAAATTAAACAGTAGGTTCCTACGCATTTGAATATGCAATGAATATAATTGTAAATAACAATACTTTATTTGAATTACGACTTTTTTTGTAAATATTTTGTAGATGGTCAAAAATATTGCGCAGTTTTTGGGAAAGTACCTTAAAATGGATTTAATGGTTTGGTCCCTAACAATCTCAATACCGTCAGTGATAACCGTGAACACACGTGAAGAACATTTCGCCGAAGCATTTCTGAAATAGAACAAAGCGGAAACAGAAGATAAGGATACTTACATATCACTGAGCGGCGTTTTATGGACACGTGATGTGAGGTCTATAGTTATAAGTTTGCGGTGTGAAGCATTGTTAATTTTTCCCACGTTCCTTTGTGCACTCTTGTCCTGCATGTTATAACCATCCTTGTATCCAAGTGCTAGTGTAGTGATGACTAACGGCAACAGTAATGTGAAGAAGGAAAGTACTAACTATCTTTCTGCCTACCCGGTGTCATCAGCGCGGGTTCGTGTGCTTCTCTATCTCACGCCACTATTTGCTTCTCGGCTTAGATTGCTTCTTCCAAAAATAGATACAAAAATTGAAGTACTCTAGAAAATAGTGGGAACTACACCGGTTAGGAAAGGTTCTAATTCTAGCGAATTAAATATGCAAATTGTTCCCGATTTACAAGCTTTGGACTTAACATACCCCCACAAAAAACATCTAACAGATTTAAATGTGGAGATCGGGCCGGGCACTCCATATATCTTCGTCTTCCAATCCACCTTTTGGAAATACATGGTCTGTGAGCTCATGCACGTTTGTACCACTATTGGAACCAGATATTATCATCAGGTAGATTCGCATCTATTTCATTGGGAAAGAGGGCAACGCAAACCATTGCGAGTATCTGTTTGTATTTAAATTTCCTTCAATAAAAGGAGGACGTGTAGCTTTTATCGCTAAAATCCCAACCCAAACGTTAGTCTTCATAAAGAGGATTTGATATTCCATCAAAAAATTAGAAGAAAGGTGGTAGGTTTGTATTTAAAGAAATATCAGATGACGTCATAGTTGAATAAAAATAGAATTTTTAATGTGAGTTATATCGATAAGAATTTCCTGCACGACTTTTGTTTGAGATTTTTTTATAAAATGTATAACAACAGCAAAAAGGGTTTCCTCAGATATATTCATTTCCTTCAAAATTGTTATTGCTTTATTTATAAATTAATGTGGTTTAAAATGCGCAGCATATGTAATTAGCACCTTAACCTAACATAGCATACTCAAAAAGTTAAATATCTGTATGTATTAATGGAATTGTGTGGTTCGGTTTGTATTTCAAAGATGTATGCATTTTAATGGCGGTGCTCATTGCCAGTAATTGCGTACAAAGTTAGATTTATATGTAATGCCCAATAGATATCCTTCGCTACCCTTTATTTATAAGCATCTATCTAAATAATATTGCCTTACATTGACTTAATACACGTTCGAATCGCATTTATATGGGGAAAAAAACAATTTCCGTTGTAATGCCCTTCCCCAACAAATGGAAAAGGTGCTCCGATACATATCGTGCTTGCTTTAGAAACTGAACGGTGAAATGTCTTTTCCTTTGTTGAAGGTGAATATTTTATGTTTACATTTATTCTGATACACAAAACAGTTGCATTTGTACCATATGCCCGTTACAAATCTCAAAACAAATGCTTTCAAATACATTTATAAATAAACGAATGCCGTAGCAACATAATATGTATAAAGCATCTCTTCTATAAGCTATTATTAATATTGTACAGACGAGAAAGGATGCCAAAGTTTTAATATCGGTAATATCGAAAGAGTAATGCAGTTATAACTGTACGAAAACAAGGAATTTTATTAAAATTTCATTCCCCCTAAGCCTTTATTTAGACACGCCATTAATGCCTCCTGCAGTTTGATTAATACAATTGACAGAGCCGCTGGTAACCCTACGTACTTTCCGTTTGACCCCCGGTTTTGCCCGAAACTGAATAAAGAGCGCCTCCGTTCCACTGCTCTCTCAAATATTTGTAATTTACCGGAGTTAGTTAAACGATCCTGTTCGCGAGGTGGAAATTTAATATTACTTTTCGAAAAGTCTCCGCCGATTCGTTTATTTTCGCGCCGCGAGAAAGTAACGGATAACGTGGAATTACCGCAAGGGTCTAATTCGATTTAGTCGCGAGATTCCGTCGTGCGAAATTGTCGCCCGGAGATGAGAAAAAAGACGATTATTGAGATTACGTGTTTTGCAGAACTACGTAGACGTATAAAGAAAATAATCTATTTTGCTTGTAGTACTAATTCTAAAACCGTTTCTTTGCAATTTGGTCTAGAAAACTTATCCTTTAATGAGTACTATCGATCTGTAGTGTAGACTTATTTAGTTTGTGCTTGATGTTCATCAAACTAATAATGTTTCCCAAATAAAGCATTTAATATTTTCTTTTACTTCTTCACTAATTCCGAAGAATATGCTAATGCTCTCATTCTTTTTTATATTTATTTGTTGCAGCATGAAAAGTATCAATAATTTTTTTAACGACTCTAGTGGCAGAAAAGACTGCGTCTGACTGGGCAGACTGAGACGTTGTGCGTTGAGTCCCGTTAGTCCGGCAGAAGTACGTTTCTGGCAACAGAATTATCTTCATATATCTCTGCTATTCCTTTATGAATTCGGGCAATAACGTCATCTATCAGATATAGTAAAATATATCTTTTCTTTTGCGAACCCCTACATCAAAAAATCCATTGGAGTTAAGTCAGCAGACCGTGATTTATTAGAAAAGCAGCGACTCAAAATTTGTTGCACTAATTATGTAGCAACTGCAGGTTCTCCATCGTGGTAAAAAGAAATTGTCGCACGCTGTTGTAAAGGAATATGCTCTAACAGACCTCGCAAAAATTACTGTAATTATCACCGATTATTATTTTTGGAAAAAAATATTCTTTTTCTCAAAATATTTATGCAAATATTCACAGATCAACGTCTTTGCTGATTGCTCCGACGTAAAACATGAGGATTCTCATTGTGCAATTAATAAAAGTTGTGGTAATTGAAAACACCTGGTCGGTTGAAATGAGCGTCATCAGTAAACAAAATATTATGGATAAAGTTAGGATTGCTTTGAAATTGGTGTCATGCCCATGACCAAAGAATTGTTCTCAAGAGGTTACCTCCGAGATACGGCATTTGAATAGTCCGTGGATGGTATAGATACAAGTTGTATTTTCGAAGATATTATGAACTGAGCGCATATCTCTTGACAACAAAGTGTACTGATAGCAGGATTATCAGCATCCTGCAATAACTCTTCCTCCTGTTGCCACATAAGTTTTCGAGGTCAACCGCTTTGTAAAGTACGTTTTGGAGCGGTAAATCATGTCTCTACAGCACGTATCTTTACATTTTGGGTTGTTTTGTGCTCTGAATGGCGGCGGTATGGAAACCGTTCTCTGTACAAACGCTCGGCAGTACGGACGTTATCCCTACAAGCGCCTAAAACTTTTGTCATATCGACATATTCTGTTAGCACACCCTGCCATTTCAATTTAAATATACTTTTAAAGCTTTCGATAGTCAATAAATGATACAAGTCAAATAAATCCATAACAACTCGGTTTTACTTTCTATAAATACGAAATCCGCTGGTGCGTGGATTTGCTATACCGCCGTAATCGAATCGTTCGTAAATTTTTAATTTCCGTTTCTTCCTCAAAACAGCTTCGCTTTTGGAATTATGTTATTCCTAATTTTTGCTTTATTTTTAATTAGAACACATATCCGATGGTTGGGGAGTGAATATTCACTTATCTTATATATCCTGTTTGACCCTTACCACACTTCAAAAAGGATTACTAGCTGTGGTTCTGATGCCAGTAATGATGTGAAAATGCTGAGGTTAATTTGAACATGAGAATCGGGACATGTAAGTAGGCAACGCAGGGGTCGGCACATAGAAGACGTTTGATTGATAACCTTATCGATCACTGTAATCAAAATCACGACTCATATAATTTCGACATGCTTCGTATACGGATAATTGTTGAATAACTGTGAAAATGCCTGTTGCCTAATGATCAAACGGGCTTTTTAGATAAGCCGCTCTAAGATTCTTGGATGATTAAAAAACATTTACTTGGAACTAAAGTAAAATAATAAATAACAAATAAACAATTAGTCGAATAAACGTTGACTTCGAAGAATTTTTGCTTTTCTTTAGAACTAGGTCACAATTACGTCAGAGCGAAGGAGGAGTGGTATCTCCAGCGGAAGATTCTAATTAGAAAAAGAGTAATTTATACGATTTCCGTTCTTAAAAGAATAACCGAGCGAAACACATAAGGAAAAATAATACCGAAAACCTTTAAGTTAGATTTAAAATAAGCAAATAGCACGACTTCTTGTATTATGTGAAATTTCTAATATATCTCCTTTAAAATGGTAATTATTCGTATCATAATTAGATTTCGGATCTAATATTTTACCCTTATAGATTTTAGCCTGCGACTGCTATTTCCTACGAAACAAATATTAATTTCTTACGGTATACGAGCGATTAGCTGGCTGCCCCATATCATTAATCTCCTGATTTAGAACCGTTAATGTTTCACATTTGCGGCTCATGCTTTTTGCTAGAACAATAAAGATACGTTTAATGTGGCTCTTAATTGAGTAAAGCCTATCTTCACCTAAGATAATCAATATACAAGAGGGTAGTTTAGATTTGATGTACGTTTTATTCCCCTTTGGTTGAGACGAGATTGAGACAGTTGTTAAATCGATATTGTATGTAGACGTATTTGGTCTTAATGTGACAATAATTCGTTTAACTGGACCATTCATTATGCTCAAGGGGTTTTCACATAATTAAAAAAACGTTTCTTCTTAATTTAGAATTCTTAGAAAGATGCTGTATAATTTAAAACTTACTTATAGGTGCAAATTAGAATAGAAATAGGCAAAGATATGTGTTCAGAACAATATTTTATTTATTTTCAACTTCTTGCTATAGAAAGCACTTCGTCAATAATTAATAACAAATCAGGTGGTACGTGAGAAATTTGAGTTACACTTCAATTGAGTTCGAGATCATTTTTAAGTTGATATTACTTAAGAGAGGGACTTTTCAACGTGCATAATAAATCATTTTTCATTTAAAGTAGAGGTAGTTCTTGGAAATTGCTGGATGAGATTCAACAAACATCTGAAGACAAATCCAGACCATGTGTATTTAAGACTTTGCGAGGCTTAATTATAATACGTAACTTACGAAAACCCTCAAAGTATGAGCTCTTAATTTAAATCTCGGTTTTGTGAGTTCGAGATTGACGATAATCCTACAGAATCCCACGGTTTGCGATAAATATTGGAAAAGGCTATCGGATTCGTGTCATATCTTCATTATACGCCTTACAGTTTAGGATTTTGAGATAATTTTTTGATATAGATATGCCATTACATAACATTTGTATACAGGGTGATTGCTATCACATTTTCTAACTGGCTGCTGAAATATCGCAGCGGTTAGAGGGTTATGCAGTTAGATTAATAGAACTATTTTTAAGACGGCTGCTTTCCCGATTATACCGGATCTCAACATGAACCTCCTTATTTTAATTTATGCCGTTTTATCACATATTTCATTCTTTAGCATCTAATTGTGAATTTCTTAAATGCAATGACTAATTTTTTATCCCATTTATAGATCGATACAGAAACAAAATCCGTATCGATCTGTATTAATATTTTCTGTACGTATTTTTAAAGAATTTTAACTTCCAAATCATTAATTATTCCAGTCCCATGACAACTTAAGTCATCCTGTGATCTTGTTGTGTAAGTTAAAATGAAAAATCAAGTTTATCCAGATATGGATGTTTCGAATTTATTTTATATTCATAAGGAGGGTCTGAGGAATATTGATAGAACTTGCCGAATATTGATTTGACAGGCACCCTCATCTGCCATCAATGAAGAAGAATAAATTCAAACAAATAGAACCTACATTTCTGTAGTATGCGTGATCTAGGCACTACGTTATCTATTTCATTCATTTAATTTCTTAAAAAAATACTACAAGTACACCGATACCGATTAAAGTTACAAAAATGAAAAGAAGTAACATCGCACCACTAAAATATTAATCAAGAATATTTACAGAAAACACCACATTACGTATCGCAAGTATGTAATTTCGTGTAGTTTCGGTTGCATAAACCATCGAAGAATTACCTAGTTTCGATTCGCATTTAATTTGAA
This sequence comes from Marronus borbonicus, assembly GCA_902655005.2. NCBI lineage: Eukaryota > Metazoa > Arthropoda > Insecta > Coleoptera > Scarabaeidae > Marronus > Marronus borbonicus. The sequence goes on from LR737381.1 coordinate 15,828,138, forward strand.
AAAGTATGTCTCATGCATGTATAGACAGGCTAACGGAAGAAGTTTTAGTTCAGTAAACAGCGGACGGCAAGATTCAGAGGTTTTACTCCCATCCCGTAGTGAAGAGCTCGTTATTGCATCAAACATGGGATGAATTACCTCCAAAAGATAATTACGTACGTCAGCCTAGATTGAAAGTGGCTGAAATACATGCAGTACATCTACGTCAACGGCATTGCGCAAGGAACGAATTTGATATATGGTTTCACTTAACTTGCCGCATAGCGAATCACAATGAGATCACCACGACAGAGTATTAGTGAAAGTCTGTCCTAAAAGTTTTTGAGGGGCTTAAATGTACCTTGTTAGAGGGAACAATATAAATAACTTTCCAAGAATTAAATTACCGGTACGAATGCGAATTGCGAATTGTCAACAGCCGTAGCAGAGGTATCGTCTACACACATAATTATAAAGAAATCAATTAGAATGATAACAATATCGTTCAGATACGGAAAAAAAAACAAGATTGGAGCAATAACCGCGGTTTAATGGACTCCTAAAGTTATCTGACTATTGTTTTGCTACGATTTCTCTTTTCTAGGCTTGGTCGTATTAGGCTAAGGGTACTTTCAAAATATTCCCTCTAACGTTCCATTATATCCTTGTCATCTAATATTTCTCTATTTATATAAAATGTCTCTAATACTCGATAAAATAATGATTTCTTTGACTAGGTTTTTCCGTTTTTCCCCAAACTCCGTCCAAGGTCGTTGCTTCGCCATTTTTACTAGATTTTTGGTTTAGTTTGATTGAATCTCCGACAGTCTTCTAGCGTTGTTATCTATCTTATCTTTAATTTTTCTTACTTCCGTTTCTACTTCTTCTTGATATAATTTTGCTCTCTTCTCTTTTTAGTTTATACGTTCTTAAGACTTCCTTTGTATTTAAGATATTTTGTAACAGAACGCCCATTGCAAAATGTTATTTTATTTATTTTCATATAACAGAGTTGGTTTCATTTCTTGGTGCATGACTACCAATTATTCGAGAACCACACGGCCTGAGAAAGCAGCGTGCTACGAAACATCTAAAGAGTCTCATTAATACTTAAAAATAAGCATTTAAGAAGTAAGTGGTCACAATATTACACTTTCGTTTAGTTTGCAATCAGTCCCGGTGCAACTTGGCGCCAAACATGGGCTTTGTACTGTTGCAATTTAAAAGGAAATTTAAATGAAGCTAAATTTACATACATTATATAATATGGACTATTATTTATTAAGTCCAAAATGAACCGAAATATATTAAACTTGGTCCACTTCAACGAATAAATATTGCATTGTAACAGTGTGGGAGTTTGATTGATTTACAAGAGGATATGGCGCTCTTATCTCCAAAAGCTAAAGTAAATTGCAATCAATTCATTTAGTTTATCTATTGTTCATTTTACCATATTTGCGTTTCTTTCTTAGCGTTGCGACGCGATTACCTCCATCTGAATATTAACGAAAATTTTAGGAAATTGCTCCTAATTGACAATCTTTCCACACCGGCGGTGTTTTGTGCGTCGCTCGCTTTTATCAAACGTTCGGGTTCAATGCGCGAGAGGTGGCGGCAAATTGTAGCCGCACCAATTACTTACTTTAGAAGGAGATCTCGCTACTGGGGGATGGACGCGAGGGTTACGAACGAGTGACATCCTACTCAATTTTTAGCACTTGACTTGTTGCTGTTATGTATTGCATGTCTCGGTCGTAATTATACTTTACCTTAGATACATTGAGCTTGGTCCCGCAACTTCTTTTAAATCCGAAACTTGTACGAATGATGTTTGCTCCCTGAGATTTTACCGAGATAGTTTTTTCTATCGGAAGCAGGAAACTTTTTACTTTAGAAGGCATCTCCTGACACCTTTTTTGAAACTTTTCTTCCGGAGATTACTGTCGAAATTTATTCACTCATCATAAAATAAATTTATTTTCTTAACTACATTTACGTAAGTCAATCCAATGAGCATATCATGGCTGAAGGTATAGATTAGATAATACGACACACAACCACTTGATTTCGTTCCCTTTTGGTAACAGTATATTGAAAATTCAAAAACTAAATCTCAATTAACACACGCCATATTGGTGCAAAATTTTTTCCAATCATTTCCAAAATCAAAGGCTTATTGATATAATTTTAAAAAATAAATGAAAAGCTAATTCTGAATCTTTAATTGAAAATGAAATTAAAAGAAAACCGTCGTACCCAAAAATAATTAAAACAGAAGAAAATAGATTTCATTTTTTTAAATAGATCATCCTCTATATTTTTTCAGAATCTAATAAAAGAAACTTCTAGATTTTCTTATAAACATTTTCCACGCCTTTTTTTTCTATTGTTTTGTTTATTTGGCCTTTTAGGTCTTTTTATGAAAGAAAACGAAAGAACTTCTTTTGCTTAGCATCAATCTCATTGTTTGTTTTCTTTCGCAAAAGGACGTAAAATCTTAAATAAACAAAACAATCGGAATTTAGGAACTTAAGGTCAAAAACAAAAGAAAAAGCAGCTTCGTCCTACCTAAAATACGTCTTCCTGTAGATAACATATGTTGCCACGCATAAAGTTTTTCGCGCTGTCGAAAAATACCATAAACTTTCCTTTTGCTAAAAATATTCATTAAAACTAATATGCAAACGTTATCTTTTTGTACAATTCCAGCATCTGCTCGAAGTAAACATCGTTTTCCTACATACATTGTCTAACAAGTTAACGAGCACGTATATAATAAATGGCGAAAATAAGACAAACACTAATTGAAGTTCAGCATAAAACAAATACATTTAATTAAAGCGACGCACGCTAACGTTTTTCAACAGTAATAAGGACGTACTGAGAGTTACTAAGAAGAATTGCTATTTAGCTAAATAATTCGTATTTAGAAATATTTATGGAGGTAAATGTTCACAAAATACAACGTACATTGTAGTTTGTACCGGTAAGTGTTGCAATTGTATGCGTAAATTAAATGGAGACTATCTTTAATTAATATATATATATTAAATAGTATAAATCAAATCTGGCAACGATTTCGATGGCCATCTTGTAAATACTACTGGATAGAAACAATTTCACTATGTACGTATCGTCGAAATACTCAATCCAATAACATTTGAGCTACCGGTCTAACGTAAAACGCGCTTATGACCATTAAAGAAGTAGCGACATTTTACAAAAATTTAAAATTATGCTGATTAGGTATCTCAAAAACTAAAATAGATAGGTATAGACAACGATGACAGTTATCTTCACCTCAATCAAAGCAAATCGGCCTAATCAAACACAACATAAGTCTTGACTTTTTTAATATGGATTACATTATTCATAAGGAATTCGAATCTCACGTCAGATGGTTAATGCAGCCTTCTCTCGTGATGTCCTAAAACTACTAAGAGAACATATAGGAAGGAAACATGGAAATGGCGCAGAAAAATTGGGTTCTTGATCATAGTAACACGAGACCACATGCCGCTTTTATGGTACAGCAGCTTCTGGGAAAAAATAACATCGTTGTTGTTCCTCGTCCAGTATACGTGTCTGACGTGTGGGACTTTTTCCTCTTTTCTGAGATGGAGATTGTGGTGGAGGCGCTGGGACCTGTGTACGCACTTCCAAGAGAACCACTTTGGAAGTGATGAAGGTGCATGAAATTGTGATATCCTTCAATGTTACTTACCGTATATTGGGAACTTCGTAGCTCTACTCGCTGCCGTTGAGACAAGAACATAAGTACAATGCATCGCAACAAAAAAATTATTATTTAATTAATTGTTATTTAATATAAAATTCCAGCGAAGCCGCATTATCATCCTGGCATGTTACGGTAGCAGCATCTGAGTTCATGTACACATGAACATCATCAACAGTTCAAAATTTTGTACGTATGTAATACGAAATAGGTCAGTCAGTCATTTCCAGGTTTCCGCATTAGATGAGCTCATGTTGAAATACTTTGAATCAAATATTCTCTGCATATTACATATATAGATACGTATATATACGTACGTATTATTATGGTTACCATCTTCAGTTCCATTTTCAAAGGAAAACTATCACTACAAAGAACTATAGCTAAACCTATGGACACAATGCCCCACTTACTCAAAACAAACACTGAATAGATCTAATTAAATAATGTAATTGTTTGATGTCCTTTCACCAAAAGCTAGTGAACAGGGAGGAAGTTAAATATTAAATTACTGCCGCTGATGGTGAAAAGAAATCTAGTCTAGATATCTACATCCGCTTTCATTCTCTATTCATGCTTTTATCTCACGCCTTTATATTTATCTTCTGAAAGAAAAGGTTTACTCTCCTAAGAATAATACTGCCATTGTGTATCTGCGATGAGATTGCAAGGGGAAAATTATCTCCAACAGAATTATTTCTTGGATGCCGTCTTAGGTGGCAATTGATTGGGGATTGTTTTGCTGCAGTAGTTGTTTAGTTTGCATTTCTGTTTTCAAAATTCAATGTAGCTCATACACGGTTTAGTAGCATCGAGGGCGAACGGCAAACAAATACTATAATATTCCATTTTTCATCAAAGCTGCATTTGTAATTAGAGGTAACAAAGACCCGGCGTAGACACGCAGAAGAAATACAACCTGAAGACTATTTATCGTTGTACAAAGTTTCCACTTCACTCTACGAACTTAAGCAAGTCTCCTTCGCCTTTTTGTACCATTTCTAAGGAATTCTGTGTGGAATGTTCATTTAAACTTTGTAGTTTTCGTTTATGACGTCGGTGGTAATGAATGTTTGTCATCAGTAGTTTGTAAGAGGAACTTGCCTTCAGGCAGAAAGATACCAGTATTTAATCGCTAAGAGACTCGCGTAAAATTAAATTATGGATACATTATGAAATTAATCCGAAATATAATTTAGGCAATTGATGACCTCCCTTCATGGCTAACGTAGTAATTGAGGCGAAATTCCTTGTACTTTATACGTTGTAGATGAAGTATAGTCTACGTTACAGAAACTAAGTTGATTAGGTTATTTAATGGAAGTAGACACCTCGAAATAGGTATTAGATGAAATATTTTACAGTTTCAATAAATATTCCTCCCAAAGGAGAAACTAGCAATTTATGTTTAATATTGTAGTTTAGTCATCTGTGTACGTGTTTTTGTATTTAAAATATAACAAGCTTAATAGAACAATTGGGTAATGGCGTCACCAACGATTATTTACTACAGTTCGTATACATCCTTTACTAACTGTTTACGCTTAAAAAATAGTACCAAATAATGTGTAGGCGTGTATCACGTGACTTTCAAGGACTAAGTCTAATTTGCGTAAAAAATTATTACTAAATGTTGCTTTAGATAAACATTTTTTAGGCTAATGAAACCATATTAACTTAAGTTTCTGTAAATATATAGGCTTGTTCACGTATATTTGTTACGTACCTCGGTCGCATACTGACAAGCAAAATAAGTATAGAATTAAGTACAGACAAGAAAAACGCAAACGCATGAAAAACATAACCAAAAGATTATTCAATTCTGCAAACAGACAGAACGAGTAGACAGATACACATAAAAACGTTCAAAGTGTATCTATCTGTCTGCGCCAGGGGTAGTTTAGGTAGCTAACACAACAGAAAAGAAAAACCTTTTGTTGAGATAGAGAGAATGATTTTCGGTGCGTCTGTCTACTGGTTTCGCTGTTTGCAGAATCCAGTTTTTCTTTGGTCATGTTTTTCGTGCATTTGCGTTTCAGATTGCTCTGACATGTATATTGTTGTTGTAAACAATATACATGTCAGAGCAATACCACCACTGCGCGTTTACATTCTTTATATAATAATAATAATTTCGGCCATCAATCGCCGATGTGCTTGTCCTATAGATTGACTTAAAAGAGAACAAGGCATTCAACAGAAAACTAAAAAATTAGGATACGAAAAATACTATTAAGGAAATGAAATCTGATGCTCTCAGAAAATAAGATACCGCAAAAGAACTTACCCAAAAAGACTGTAGCCTTTCCAGTATTTCAGAAAGTTTTATATTGTCTGTTGCCTAAAATATGTGCCTGTTTTAGACAAAACGATCTAAAAAAATAACGTATTCACCAGTTAGTTTTGCAGAATTAGTTAATTCAATTAGTTCTGGTCATTTTGGTATAGAGAGAAAGCAAATATATTTCCGGCCCTTCTCAAATAAAAAAATGATGTTAAAGGTTTTTGTAATATAAGAGATAGTTTACTGCCCATGTAGCCCTGAAAATAAATCAAAAAGCAAATGGAAGTGATGGAAAAAGCAGATATTAAAGCGTGTGCTTTCAACCATATTTCTTTTTATTAAATCTTTCTCCAAAGAATATTATACCTGCGAGCCCTCTGGTGGATGACTCCGGAAGTACGAAGTCACGATACATTCAGCACTATGAAGGGAATAATAATAAAAGCAAGGAATATCGTAGCAATTCAATAAGTTATCGAGCATCATTATGTGCACTTTAGAACGTTCACGTAATGTTTCTACAATACCCATTACATAAAAGTTTTGGAGAGATAGCAGTATATTACGTACATATTCGTTTCCCACAAAAATTGTTATGCAATGAAAGACGGCAGTCATCGGAAAGGCTAACGGGGAATGAAATAATGGACAGCAATGTATTCCCTTCTCCCTCTATGTCGTTTCGTATAATTGCATGACGTTGAAGAAACGCCACATGAGAGAAAGATATATACACGAAAAGATCCTGCTGACGTTTACTAGAAGATCAGTTGCAAAACTGTTTTCCCTGGAACTACAAATAAAAGTAGAGGAGTACAACTGACACTAACTCTCGAAAGAAATAAAAGTTGTCTGAAAGGTTTTTAAATATTTCTCCTCGGTAGCTTCGGAGATATTCATTTAAATTGCGAAAGCTGGTGGGGCACAACTCTCCAAAAACGGACTATTGGCTACCGTTCTTACACTACATCAGTCTATAGAAGTTGTAAAAAGTGTTCGAACAACCTCAATAAAGAAAGTTAGGTGAATATGGTAATAACTAAAATAAATAACACTACAGTTCTGCGATTAGACTGGAATTCCCGGAGATAATTTTATTGTTTCACATGGACATCGTGTCTGCCTATCGGGTCTACAACTATCTGCTGAAGAAACTGATTGGTTGTAAGATTTCCGCAAAATCACACATTTATCCGCTGCTATCTCTGTATCCTGAGCACTACCCTAATTATTTAATAAGCACTTTCGCTAGAGGATCTCAAACAAAAAAGCCTCGGGACTTTTTTGTGCTTTAGTAGTTTTATCGGAGGCAGTTCGTCATTACTTAAAATTGGATTTATTTCTTGGACGTTTTTAATAATCTTTATTGATGTTAGCCACGCTCGACGCTTCGGTCTATCACGCCATTTGACGGCGACAGAAGTCACCTTTTGCGAGATTCGCTCAGTCGGGGGAAAATATTTCAGTGATCAAACGTAATTTAGCTTAATTAAGAGGTTTCGATGAAATAATGCCTTGCTAATTTAATTAACTCAATAACCGTCGCATTCAGATGACATCCTTATATTTTACGTACATTTAATAATTTCAAGATTGCCGCTCTAAATTTACAGTTCGATAAATTCTAGAGAGAGATATGGGATTAGGTTTTCCCAAACGTGTAAAAGATAGATTAGGTTCTATATAACTTCGTTAATAAATAATTTAGTAAGAGCATCCCTAACAAGCGAAAATGATTTAATGACACTTGAGGTGTCTTTCTGTATATTGTAATGAGATTCTTTTGAAGGAAATGAATTTCTCGAAGACAAACGTTAATTGATGTATTAAATATATGGGATCTAACAAAATTTTCTTTTGTGGGTTAAATCTTGTTTACTGGGTTCTTTTTTAAACTCAAAATGCCTTTCCCTAATGTGTAAAACAAGGACAATGAATTAATCTGGGGGAAAACCAAAGGAAGAAGCCACGAACTCTGTTTCGCCTCGTAAACTTCCAACCACAAACAATTAAGAATTAATATAACTTAAATTGAAAATAAATTGAATACGAGTAGATACATATTTGAATAATAAAATCATTGGAGTATATAGAAGAACAGAAATCACAAGCATTCCACTGAATAAGTTGCGATTCGAGGCGACAACTTAATGGCGTTGGAGTGTATTACTCCTTTAACCTGTCTCTTCTACACTTCAATACGTATTATTAGCTTAACGTGTAGTTTCGGCCGGTTCCAGTTTGCCGTAAAACGTTACTCTAGTGACACGGCTTTTACGCCCTGAGAAGATTTAGAACTTTATACCGAGCAACAAATTTAACGTCTCATGATTTTAGACAGCGGATGTGTTTCCTTTTATTCCTTCCTTCGTCTTAACTTATTTAAAGGTAGTAACTGAAAATTAATGATACATTAAAAGTCGGGTACCCTTAATTTTATTGAAATAATTTAGAGGTTCGTCGAACCTTTTACTTTCTGATCAAATTTGAATGCCAAATGCGTTATTGATTGGATATTGATTTGAGATACAGACATGTAAGTAAATGCCCTGTCCTGTCCTGTGCTATAATTGACTAGTATCTTACAAAAGTAAGCTTGTTTTCAAAAATTGGCGACTTTGCAGCGCGCAGATTTTAAAACTCTAACATGAGTATTCTAGAGTCAACCTAAACATAGGAGCTAGATAGGGCCGATTGTATGTTAATCAATCCTTTTATTCTGCGAAACGTATTTACCAAGTATACGGTGCCTACAAGTCAACTGAGGATCTTGTTGCGGTAAATACATTGTTATTACTTATGATATGAATAATTTCGTTTCAGCACCATGGATACTGCATCATTTGAACCAATTTCCAATATGGTAAAGGCTTTTTTCAGTTTCCAGTTTCAATAACACCAGGCTTCTTTTTTCTATAGTTACAAGAACATCATCCTGAAATATTGCTACACTAGGACATTCAAGAGCGTTAGAAGAAACAAGATATCCAATAACTTCAGAATGTCTGAATTAAATTAATAATGAATTCAAGCTCCAAAGCTTTGTAACTCTTTTTGAAATCAAGCGAGTTATCTACATCGCCATTTTTTTCATTTAAGCAAGGAAATATTCAAGTCGAGGTTCTTTTGCGTTGTAGAAGGTTAATCTAAAGATTGCTCATAAACTTTTGAGGATGCTGGAGATGAAAGGATTCTTTTTCAAATGTATCTTACTTAACTGGTGCTAAGTTCTCTTTCCAAGAGCAAACCAGCTGTATTGTATTCAGGCCAAGCACCTGCGGTCATAAATTTGATATAGATATCGGAAAATCTAATGATATTCATTTAGTGATATCAAAGGGATATGTGGTATCTCTATTAGGTTAAGTAGCTTTCAAAACTAATAATTTTTTAAATCTGCTGGTCGCTGGACGAATATCATCGACACTAATTTATCTTCTTTAGGCAAAACAACGTTCAAGTTAGGGTTATAAAATCTGTTGTTTATCTAAAAATTTGAAATGAAAGCCTTCCTCTTAACAGCATCTACTACTCAAAATTTAATTAAAAATAATTTCAATAAGCTGGCATAACAAGCTTATTGCTGAGCTAAAGTTCGAATACTAATGATACAGCTATTAATTTACAGAGAACCGGTTTAATAGTTAGGCTATGTTAAAAGTCAAATATTTATTAAATGGAATGCACAGCAACAATTTATTAAGTCTTGACGATATTGTGTAGCGAAAAAGAGAGCTTAAAGTAGGAATTCTTTAAGAGATTCCTAACGTTTATTAAATTACTTAATTAAGGATTGCCCTAGTTATTAGCTTATTCGAACTGCTGTGATCCTCATTGACGTAAATATTGTTTTTGCTGCACAGCGCATAGAACTTTCCAATAAAACATAACCTAGGTTATAATTATTTTAAAATAATGAACATTATAATGTAATAATTATAGATAATACAATGCACCGCACCAATTTTATAATTTGACAAAATATGGATAATTATCTTGAAAATTAGTGTTATAATTCAAACTATGCGCCTTCACGCGCACACGCTCACGCTACCCGAAATAAATTCTACAGATTCTTCCCGATAAATTCCTCTTCACTATTTCACCATATTTGTCATATATGTTCCATCGTCTTTTCCAAACGTGTGTAGTTATTGCTACAAGGGCATCTAACTGTGTTGTCTCCAACATGTCGAGTTTAATAACGTTTCGATAAGCCCCAGATATGTTTTTTCGGGTTGAAAATATAATGATATGATGGCAGGAGCAGAACTTTATGAGCTTATTTCTCTGCAAATTGATCTATTTCGCACACTTGCGCAGATTTATTTCTACAAAATCATAAGCGACGGAAAAAACAGTTTGCTAAACTTTTTGAAAAACTTGCCTTCAAACTAACTCAAGTAACTAAATTTTTAATAAAATTGCACTGTACGTTACATCTGAATACCCACAGTAACATCTATCACGCGTAGCAGAGCGCCCAAGAAATTTAGGGTGATACGCTGCTTTGCAATGTACGAAATATTCATAGGCTAATTCCTATTCGATTTTCGCTTGACTTCACGGAGTTGTTTGCTCTTTCGAAGATCACAAGAAACTCTGCTGACAGCTGTAAAAAATATAACATATATGACGTCATTGATTGTTGTTGTTACTGATCCGGATAAGTTTATTACATTCGTTACTGGTAAAGTCGTAAATCGCTCAGATCCTGTATAATTTCATATTATTTTCGTTTATGCAGAGATACAAACATTTAAAACGAATAATTTTGATTTATTATTTCTATGTTGAATAATGCTGTTTCTTGTTAATGAAGCTCATCGCCACTGACAGTAGTTTCGGTATGCCGTGACTTGATAACGTATGTGTCCTAATATTCATAGTCTACCTGCAAAGTTATCGAAGGAAAGTAATTTATATTCAGGTAAATACATGGAGTTATTATATTTGTTAGGGATATCATAAAAGATAATGATATTCGAAAGTCTAGTGCTAGTAGGAAGGCCATGAAACACATTAAAACTTCTTATCACGCATGCTTCTTAGTAGTATATTTCGCGGTGAATATCAAGGATATCATTAACTACATCGGCTTTTAGAAAGCTATCACAAAAGCCATATTGTTCTAGCAATGAACTTGGCTTCACAAGCAAATCTTTTTCTTTAATGCCTTATATTTCATTTTAAAAGCGCTTCAGGTCAAATGAGAATCTTCACATTTTTTTGCGTAATTTTTTTTCACATTAAGTCTCATCAACTCTTGCTTTAATTCTATTACAACAACCCCTTCATTATCGATTTCAAATGTATTAAAGCTTTTTCCCTCAATCTCCATCTGTCAACATTGAAATTATAATACTTCACAAAAATTACTTTTTTGAAAAGAACCATCATAAAAGAAAGCATCCTTCTATTTGTATGTTAGACTACTTTAGCAAGGTAAAGCCTATTAGAACATCATTACTTCCCCAAAAATTTATTCAATCTCACTAAACGAAACTGAAAGCTAATTGGACACGCCATTATTTGTAAAACTAGAAATTAACTTGGATTGGAATTAATCTAGATACAGAGAAAATACCGAATAAGAGGGAGCTAGAAAAAGTCCAATTAAGAAAAGAAGCTACGGACCACCAACGAGAAGGTTAATGAACTCTTTTGTACGAGAAGATCGTTTATTTTGCGACGAATATAATCGTTTCAACTAGCAAACTTCTGATTTCTTTGGCGGAAATTGAATAAAAATCGACGCGTGTCTAAACTCCGCAATTTTATTTCTTTTAAAAGCTAGTTTCGATTCTGTATTCTTCCATCAGATTGCTTCTTGCAATGTGGATCGTGATCTACAGAATCTGTTCGTGCATTACCACTTCTGTTTGGATCTTTATCAAAACGAAGAAGAACGGCAACTACTCACGCAACCGATGAGAATACAATCTAACGGCGCTCCTAGGTTATTGCGACAGACAACTGCCCTGTTATATAGAAAATGTAGATCCGAAACAAAGTTACTTCTTGATCGAATTGAAGACATTGCAAAATCTCATTCTCGTCTGGGACATTATAACGCGGGTAACATCTCGAATATATTGAGTCATATCGTTTTTATATCGTATTATGAAAAGCATTTTAATTCTAATCAATTCAAAACGATATCCTTGGGAACAAAATTAAACGAACATGCTTGTACCGTTTTATAATACAAACTAGCATAGTTTCAACACTGGTTAGATTGCCATTGTTTAGCCTTACTCCAACATTAGCCAATTACCAAACAAAACGTGGAAAGTTGTACATAAATTTATGCGAAGTGCTATTTAAAATGGAATTTGGTAGGCAATGAAAGGAAATATCTGCTAGCGAGCGCTCCGTGTAACCTTCGCACATCTTAATCATCTACAGAGAGGGGTAAAAATATCTGAAAACGTGAAAAGGTTCATTCAATGACATTTCCAAGCCCACCATTCACAGCTGTCGATTTCGGGTAACGTTTGAGAGAGTTGAATTAGTTCTCGTTTTGCGAACTTTTCGGTATCCCGTTCTAAATTACCAGCATATTTAAATATAGTTAGACCTCTGTTTTACTTGCGTCTGGTGAAAATTTGTAACGAGATGCTCATTTTAAATTGGTTTCATTTGCTTAATTTATTGAATGTGCTTACTTTATGTATGCTACTCTTTGTTTCACCCATGTATGCTGGCAGCATCTTTTCTTAATTTTTTATATGTAAAATCTTGACAAGTGCGTGACTTGGAGAAAAGTATTGATATTTTTTCCAATATGACATGTGCGCATTGTGGTTAGTCCAAGATGACGCCAATTCAGGAATAACATGATATCTCCCACTAAAGAGTAAGATTATTATAGAAAAAGTATTCTCCCAGCGGCCAAGGCGATAGAACCTCTGAACAGCGTCCATGTATAGGCGGTTGGCTGCACTAAACAACTGCCAGAAAAGTCGAGTAATGGGTAAAAATCCCTTTTATCTTGCGAAGAGTGATACTATTGGCGTTCCGTCGTAGCCACAAGAGTCAATTTTAAAGAAGTATATAGTGAAGCGTCACGAATGCGCTCGCAAAGTTTGAAAGCAGTAATCAACGTCAAAAATTATATTTTTACATATTATTTGGATTATAATTCATTTTCCTAAATATGGTATGTACTCCTTTAGTTCTTATTATGGGATCACAAGGTTAAGGTATCTTTTTGTAGTTGTCGTTCTTTGTTCCATTCAACAAAGACTTGATGGGTGAAAGCCCGAACTTCCAGGGAGTCGTACTATTATTTGCCCTGTTACTTTCTTTAAGTGCGTTTGACATCGTTATCCTGCTAGAAAACGGACTGCTGGTCTGTTGTGTATTAGATGGGAATAGTATTATTTGGAGCGTTATCTACTTTTTCTTTCTTTCATCGTTTCTTAAGTCACTCGTTGTTAAACCGGCAAAGTAACCTTAATGTATGATATTTTCACCTCCGTATTCCACCGAGGAATTTATGTGCCAAATTGGTAGATAATTACAAAGCAGATTGCAAGATCATAAAACTCAAATTACTTCTAACGTTTGTAAACATAAACTCGAACCAGGTCATCAAATGTGTTACGGAAATGCAAGACTTTCATGAATGGCAAGAATGTCATAAATTTTTAGAAAATCCCGAAATTGAAAATAGCACACGTTATAAATTATTAAATGATAAAATACCCACTTCTGATAAACAACTTTTCACGTATATATACATTTCCTTGTTCGAATGTATGTACAATGCACGTGCAGTTACATACACGACTCTGCGTTTATTAATATTATGTTCTTAGTTTCTTTATCGTTTCATGTTACAAAACTCTTCCTCTGTTGAGAGCTTGACAATAGTCTAAGAATATTTCTGCCTCTTTCAGTTCCTCCTCAACTGGCATTTAGTGCACATGCTGTGATTTTAATTCCGTACCTTAAATTTTAGTATACCTTTCTCCCTATTTCTTTCTATGCTTTCTATTTAAACTCCAAATTTAATTAAATTATCCGCTCATTTTTTATATCTTCTAAAACTCCCTTCAACATTTCACCAATAAGATTTGACCATTTTGCTTTTATATTCATCAACTTCTGGCTTCTAATTTTACCATTTTACGACATTACCATCACAACTTTTTGAATTACTAGTGTACTTCAGTACTTCATACTCTCTCTTAAATATTATTTTGTTGATATATTGCACTACTTTAGATTCCGGTTAATGATGGCATATTGCCGAAACTAATTCCAGTGTAAATAAAAATGTTAGTAGGTATTAAAGAGAATTTTTTTATTTTACTTTTTTACAAAAATCTATAATTTTAAATACAAGTACGCTAATTATTGCCTAAGATGTTCGTGTTACCATGGGTTTTTGCAATAAACAGCGGTTCACTATATATGAAATAGTTGATCAACCACCATAAGCGTCTCATAGCAAATTAACAACGAATGTCTTGAAAAAAGTGCTGAATTGTGGAGTTTCCACGTATTGTAATTAGCCGTCATTAAAGTTAGTGGTGAAAGGAGTTTATTCATTCTTTCCTTACCACAAGCGTTTTATGTAGAATTCAATATTATTATGGTTGCACATATTAATTAATATTAATATGTGCAACCATAATAATGAAATTTCCAGTTTATATCGGATACTACAAAGTTTTGGCCAACATTAGAATTATTTTATATTCTTATTTGAAGCTAAACAATTTATAACTTGTGGTTATCGCTTAAAAGCAGCAGTTTACCAATATTAAAAAAAAATTGTCAGTTATCCAAACAAGAAACGTTTCATATCAATGAAATGCTCAAGCTGGTCAGCTGGAGCACATTAAGCAGTGTTGGTTCTGATATGAGGTACCTGTTTCAATTAGTGCCCTTTCAAACGCGTATTTTTATTCAATTGATTCGTTGCAGTTTATTTTTGTAATAAAAGCACGTATAATTCAATTATAGATTGCAGTGAAAACGGAAAATTTTTAATTACACCTGTCCATGTATAAAAACCAATTCCCATATTGGAAATATAATTTGTGGCGTTAGTATTTAGTTTAGACTGGAAGAAATATAGTCAATAAATAACATGTAAATAATATAATGTAGAAAGAGATAAAAAGTTTGAATATTGAGGGTATGTACAGAAGCAGTAAATTAGTTAATGCAGATTGAATTGGTGTCTCTCACAATCTGCTTCGAATAAGGTTATTTAATCCTAATAAAACAAGACGTTATGCCTAGAGTACAATCTGGACTAAGAATGTTTACTTCCTTTATCAAATGATGCAAATCGTACATTCTGTAAGGTAGGCTTCCCTGCGAGCATATCATTTAAGAATATTAATAGATCTAAAGTTCTTGCAATCCCTGAAAATGAAAGACAAATTGCGGTAACACCTGGAATCAAGAACATATAAGTATGCGGTTTAAACGTTAATTTTTCATCAAAAGTTGCGTCTAAGTCTGAGGAATGTAATTTATTATTACTTAATCAGATCTGCTTTTGTACGTAAAACCTTCGAATAGAAATGTTATAATTTTGGAATAAAATCTCAATTACTCATTTCATATATATAATATTAGAGAAAATTATTCCAGACGATCTATATCATATAATTTTTTTTAAAAACTTCTCCCTTACCGTCTAGTGCCGTCTTCTTGAACAAGGTTTTAACCTTAGCAAAGTCCGCATCGTGCCTAAACTACTTCATGTTCTCCGGTCTATAAAGCACTTAAACGGATTATTAATTTCCACCAGGGTTGAAAGCTTTTGTCTTACTTCCCGTATATGAAATTTATAGCAAACTATAGGCTCCTTTGGTATAACACAGGGTGTGCGACGTGAAGGGATCAAACTCCAAGAGTGTATTATACACGTGAAAATAATCTAAAGAAACTCACACGTTTTTATCCGATTTTCATTTGTTTAGAAGTTACAAATAAACAAGATTTCAAACATCAATATTTTTTAATAATAAATGTTCAGAAATACCGGCATTTAACGCTTCGTCTACGAAGGGCGCGTGTTGCTTTGCTGATTGCTTCATATCCTTCTTTAACCTTGTAACGCATGCAAGAAGCTACATGGAGCATACCGCACTTTCCGTTTACATACTTGGGTGGAAAATTACTTTCGACTGTTGCGTAGGGAATTTCATCCCACCCTATTTATGACAGATCCCAGTATTATCAATGCCATCCTTTATCTACCGACAAAGCTTCCGGTTGTTTGTCCAATTGAGTACAAATTCTTCGTGAGCCGGTCAAAATGCATTTTATTCGATTGACTAAAATTAATCAACCAGTCCATCCAATTGAAACATACATCAACATCAAGAAAATATCATAAAGTTTAGTCAGTGCGTGACTTTAATTCTTTAATCATACATAGAGAGTTGCTTCGAATTCTGTTGAACCGCCCCCCCTCCAGATAAATCCCAACCGAACATAAAGTGCAATCTCTCGTTTTTCGGATCCTTCAGAATTTATAACAATAATGTCATAAACTTGAATTTCCATAAATGGTTATCGGACGCTTAAAGATATCGATTCGGAGCGCAAAAAAGCTGTCCCGATTGAAACAGGGCGCTCCCTTGTGATTCCGTTTAACTCGGTAAATCGCTAGAGTGTAATTCAATATAATCTGCTGCCCTCTGTTTGAAATATAACAGAAGAAAAAATCCCCTTTGATTTTATGGTATGCGCCTAATTGGAGCAAATTCGCATATACGGATTACGAGTATTATACACGGCAAATGGTAATAACTACAAGGCTGGGAAGGCGCAATAAATAAGCATTAGCTTTATCAGCTATAGAATTACTTGTTTATTGGAAACTATATAGATAAGATTTGCGCAAATATTTAACATTTCACCAGCGTAACGTCACGCCAGATTTGTTTTTCTCAGTTGCGTTTCAAATTGGAAAAATGATAAAATACTTCAACATTTGAACTAAACACAAAATATAAACTATGTTAACTTATATAATATAAATTTAGAGCTATAAGATTCGATTGCACGTCTATATAGTGTTATTCTTTATACAAAAACTTTCCCGAAAGCATCAGTAAAAAGCAAACAAAGGCTTTTAGTCATAATCGTATTAATTCCAAGTATCTATATGGATAACAGAATTGATAAAAAAAAGTGCAACAATAATGCAAATAAAAATAGAAGATGAAGTAAGCTAAACTAAAGTCCATCATCTATATTAAGTTAAAAGCAAGTACAAGCCGTTAAATTTCCTTCCATAGCAACATATTTATGTCAACTATAAAAGATGTTATCCATCTTATGCTCTAAATAGCAAGAATTCGATTACGCTGTAAAGCTCCGCGCTGAAGGATCTTCAACACCTTCTTGCTGGTGGCATAGCTTTCGAAATGACGTGCGGCTAGGAGAACGTTTACATGCAATCCCTATTGTATTGATGTAGATATAGAACTACCTTATGTAAAATAGGATTTTCAAGCTTTGTATACTTAAAAAGATTACACCTTCGTAAATGGAGATTTTTCTAAATGGTTCTCTTCTAGATACGAAACCCGATAGTCCCATAAGTTCGTAGCTACCCAAATTTCCTCTTTTAATGGAAAATGCTATATATTATTGAACTTTTTGAAATTTTCGCTAGTTTTTGAGCCACAATGTAATCGGGCAGCATTGTCCTGAAAGTAAGGCTTTCAGAGCAATTAGGCTTTCTTTTTTATAAGGTCGACATTAGCAGCAATCGTTATTTTCTCCGGAAGTGTGCATTAGACAGATATAGTTCTTGGTACCTAAGTTGGGCATAAAATGACGTATACATTCGCGTACCCACTGAGAAAAACGAGTTTAATAAAATATTTATTAAGAAATCTATATTAACAACAATATTTTTATATTCAAAGTTCTTTATTTATTTTAGACAACTGTAACGTTGGTAGCAATGGTCCCAGATGGACAGCGAGATTTCTATTACTGCTTTTTTTTTTTTTTTGCTTGGATATTAGTTTCATTTAGGATGAACTACCCATATATAAGAAGATTGTATATATAAATCAGAATCGTTGACTACTAATGACGGCGTGCCACAAAGTAATAGTATATCACGTCCAATACAGGGTTCAATACAAAGTAGGTGAAAGGGGAGACAATGCAACACATATTTTTGGAATAATTCCATAATTGAAAAGAAATCTCAAACGAATGTTTATTATCGAACATCTGTCATAGTTAGATCATATTGATTACTTAACCAATAAATTAAATCAAGCAACTCCTAGCATGAAAACCATAAGAATGCATCTGAGTACTTCGGCGTTAAAAACATTGTATATTTCGGACTTTGAATCCTTGGCTAGATTTGGTATAATATATTGGGGAGCAAATAGCACTATAGAAAAGATAATCACTTTACAAAAGAGGTTGGTGAGAATCATCTTTGATATGAATTTTAGTGAATCTTGTAGGAGAAAATTCAAAACCAATAACATTTTAAGAAGGTATGCTGTGTATATGTATGAATGTCTCATGTTTGAACTCAAAAACAAGGAAAAGTTTCTTCAAGACAGAAATCATAGTTACAGACCTCGACGTATCAGTATAACTTATCCAATTCACAGATTGGCGCTAACTGAAAACGGTGCTTATTGTAATAAATTGTCAAAGTATCTCAAAGACATTCCCGATTTGAATTTCTATAAAATGAAAATCAAAATGATATTGCTGGAAATTGAACCATATACTATTGATGATTATTTATTACACAGTAATAGTGTATAATGTGACGTTGTTTTGTTTGTGACATCTTTTCATTTTCTGTGAGTAACTTGTTAGAAACAATTTCTTTATAAACAAAAAATAGTGTTACTTTAGGCATTGATAAATCTGGATTTATAGAGAATTTGTACTGTTTAAGTTTCAAATCGCAACTTTTGGACTTCCATTGTTGTTCAACTTATCGCTTCAATTAGTAAAAGTAATTTATTTATATATTTATGATACAATAGCGTTTGTATACCTGAAAATTTGTGAAAAAATATACAAGCTTCAAAACAATTTTAAACCATTAAATGCACAACATTCCTAACCCTCAGAGACCCTGTACAAGATAACGAAAGTATGTATAACGTAATTACTATTCGATGAGCAAACAAGTAAGGTAAATAGAAAAAGAAAAGGCAAACATATAAAATGTGCTCCAATCAAAACAAGTTTTACACATACTTTCTGTAGCATATATGCGAATGAAATTTATTTGGAAACACATTAGGGTAAGCAAAAAAACTAGGCCATTTCTGGCAAAGTAAATACTCACTTCGCAACAAAATATTTTCCCAAGTTAATTGCTTACATGTTGTACAGTGAAAAACTTGGACAAACGAAGATTAATATGATATTAAATTACTTCATTTCTTTTTGCTTTGAGGCATCCATACTGCGTATGATTTATAGCGTTGCGTCTACAACATATTTATTTGAATAGTCAGGGTATTTATCCCCTCTCTTAAACGGTTCAGTTATTGCAGTATATTTGCTAATTCTGGAAATGGTTTTTGATAGTTTTCGTAAATGAATTATCCCCTGTATTTAAACTTGGAAATTTCCAGAAATCCTACAAATGAAATAAAAAAGCTGCCTCTTTAAATGCGATACGTTTTTGTTTTATCGAACTTTTATAGATCCTGCGAATCTGTTATTATTCTAACATTATCCCGAACTTGTTAGAAAAATATAACCTAACAATGCAAGCAACTTTAACTTTAGTGTTTTCAAGGCTAACTTATATTAACTCAATTTGTTTGAAATGCTAATGTGCACTTGTATTTCTCATTACGTCATAATTCGTAATGAAACGTCACTCTATCCAACTAGACGGTGTAATGAATATTTAATGAAAGTTGTATGTCAAGAAATTTGCATAGACATGTGCATAAGGAGAACCTTGCAAGTGTAGCAGGAAACAGGACTCCCTCTTATACTTGGAAAAAAAATGCAAATGCGCAAGTAATCTTTGGTATCTTGAACCTCAACGTCGCTTTCCTGCGGTATTTTTTTTTCCTAGGATAGTCTTGCATGGCACATAAAATGCTTTGATAGTAACGTACAAGGATATAAAGATATTTTAGGTAGAGGTATCGTAGTGGTAGGGTTGATAAATACGCGTACCGAGGGCTGTTCTCTACTAACATAACTTAGTATGTGGGGACATACATACAAAGTGTAGTGCTTCCTTTTCTTGCATCAACGTTCTTCTGAGTTGAAAAAGGACGTTCCTTGAGGATTATACACCTTTCGCGAGTATATTTGAGTATTACATGCAATCTGTTCGAAATAACAATATGTTATTTGGAAGTTTAATTTTTGATGTTATCAATTAATTAGTACATATCACTACTTTTTATTATATTTGAAACACAGCATTCTTTTACAAATTGCTATCCCCACTAGTACTAAATTAACCCTCAAGTGCTATCGTGGGGTGTTTCGGAACCCCAGAGGTCATTTTTTTTAAATTTTTTCTAAAACTATTTTTGTCACATTTCTAAGGTTCCAGGTATTCGCCTATGCAAATGAGATATGTAATATAGTGTAATTTATTATTTACCATATTCTACAGTTTTAGCAAAAAATAGCTTTTGGGGTGTCTCAACACCCCACGATAGCAATTACGTTTGTTTTTTTCAAAAATAGCGTAGTGTATTCTAACCAATGATTTAGAATTTTATAGTGATAATAGCCCTCGTCCTCTTTTGGGGAAATCACAGATGTTGTTGTGCATGTAAGTATAGGGGATTCACTTATATACGTTCCAATTCGGCGATTTTTATTATAGTACCTACATGTACAGGGGATTCACTCATTTATGTTCGACTTCGGTGATTTTTTACAAATCAAATAGTGGCATTTCCCCTGATTTCTGTACGGCGTATAAATATTCGACTCAAACAAATTTCTTACTCAGTTCCTCACAAACCAGAGCGTCGTCAACCTGTTTTTTGTCAAATAAAATGTACGCCTCACAACGTCATTGTCAGAATTTTTATGTGAAATGCTAATGGCATTTTCTTTTACAGGGAGTAAGACCATAGTTTCCAGTAACAGAAAAAACCAAGACATCTTAACAATACAGAACACAATTTTGTAAAAAGAAAAAATTGTACGAAGAAATACTTTTTACATAATTTTTATGAATGTAACATTTCCTCCTAATTTTCTGTTTTGCTTTAAATAAAGTTTTGTTTTTCCTTACAACAATCGCAAGATAAAGGTCTAGTTATTACACTGTGGGTTTAAAAGTGAAAAAAAAAAGATAACTAACAAAAAAAAGCTAAATTTAAAGAGTGGGGTGTAAAACACCCCACGATAGCAGTTGTGTTACCTGAAAACACGATAGTACTTGAGGGTTAACTGCTTGGGAGCTTTATTGGTGTATATGCTTAAATGTTAGCTTTCTAAATATAATTTGAAATGTAAAGTAGCTACTTACTAGAAGTCTCGACATGGTTGTTTTACAATTTCCGCGGTAAATTCTTATAATAGTTGTTACATGTAATTAGGGGAAGTTTGCTGACAGTATGTAAGGTACTAAAACTATGTAACTTGTACAAACCTTCCAGCAAATCATGACAAGACAAATAGAAGAAACGATAATAGCAGAAAAAAAGTACAATATGCTTCATCGATCTCAAGAAAGCGTTTGATAAAATTAGAAAGGAAGATATTAAGACGAAGAGGAACATCAGAAACATTAATAAGAGATAAAAACAATTGTTCGAAACAATGGGTTTTATGCAAGGGTGTAACCTCTACTATTTACGATAATATTGGACACCGTGCGTACAGCAAAGGAAGAATCGACATCTAGCAGAATTGCGGAAGTATATGAGAATGTGCTAGAGAAGATAAATATGAAATTCTAAGAAGAAAAGACGGAAACAATGATCATGGAAAAAGCAGAACAACAATATGTAACAGAGGGAGGGAATGAAAAACTGGAACAACTACATAAATTCGTATACTTGTGGTCGACATTAGCAGGACATGGAAGATTAGACGAAGAAATAAAACAAGTAGTAAGAGCTGGAGGAAAACTAATCAATATTTTTGGGAAGGGAGGAAATACCTTAAAATATCAGATCACAGATGTAAAATATCAGCCGTAGAAATTAGAACTTTGACAAATTAAAAATAACACAAACATAGATAAGACCAGAAACACAAAGTATAAACAAAATTTTAAGGTAAAACGTACAGTGGAAAAAAATGGAAGAAACACAATTGAGGTGCTATAAATAAGTGGGACGGATGCTAGAAAACGGAATAGCTAGACGGGTGTAAGAGGAAGCAAACGAAACATTACACACAAGATAGAAAACTATGGAGCTCCAACCCTACAAACGACATACATCCTATAGAAGGGTAGAATGGCTTGTAAAATAAAATAAAATGGAACCATCTATTTCTACCTGTTGTGGAAGATCAACCAGTCTCTCCTAAAACCTAAGTGACCACGAGAGGTACTCAATCCGCACTTTCAGAATTTAATGAGATCTTGGTGGTTTACAGACCTGCCAGTACTATGTAAAATACAAGTTCTCGTTTCAGCTGAGAAACGGTTTTGGAGGGGGACATCTATGTTTGAAAATCGAAAATTTCTGCGTTTCTCCTTCTTTCCTACTAGACGTAAAAGTTATCGACACTGTTAAGCGTTTAGCACCCACCTGCACCCCTATATACAAAAGGCTCTGCATCTGATTTTGTGGTGATTCACCTGGTCATGCATATATTTATATACACTATTGATTCAACCTCTGGATGTGTATGGATTTCCCGTATGGAACTTGTTTGTTAGAACATTTTACGGCCTTATGATATTTAAAGGTTATGACCTTGATCTCGGCAAAGGAAGCACATTGCCACATAACTTACAATTATTGTTGCAGAACTAACCATTCGCACTTAGATATCGAAATTTACTTGTATATGTTTGGTTTAAAAGCGGTTCCTTGGAAAATACGCCTGACTGTTTCGACTATCGTGTTGAGTTTGCTGGACAGTTTTTTTCCCTCATTTGTAGCAGGCTCGCTACATTATTAAATATCCAAGATAATAGTAATAATAATAAAAATTTACTTCACGAAGAAAATATTACTAATAGAAAGAAAGAAAAGGACGGCACATTAATAGATTCTGATACGAATAATCAAGTAACGCTTTGCGGTAAACGGCAGAAAGTCACAGGATCTGCACGCGAATGCAACTTCTGTTTCAACTTTCGTTCCTGCCGCGATGATTACAGCTAAAAGAAAAACGCTGGATGGCTGTAACCGCTATATGGCTATTTTTTTTTTAATTTTTGTGTCACCATGCAAGCCAGTAAACATATGTATATAAAAAATAAATAAATAATAGAAAGTATAGAACAATTGTTTTATCTCAAGTCACTATTTGGTTAATGGTCGTGCTTTCGGCTTCGTACAGATCAAGAAATTTTAGGCTATATTCAACAAGCTGTTTGTTTTGAGCCGCGCTAGTTTTAGTCATAGCGCAGCATTTTCAAAACATTAGTTTTCTAAATAGCTGTTTGTTCTCTTAGGCTTAGCATTCATCCGTCCATCATTCAATGCGACTTACTCGACTAATTTGATGTTGTCCATTGCCACTACAACAAGGGGTTTTCTTTCGCTTCTCTATCGCAACGGAACAATTTTGGCCAACGTTTAGCTGTGGCATACGATGGCGCAAAGTCTTTGTAAACCGTGTGCATTCGATCTTTGATTTCGAACGGTGTCTTTTCATCCAATGTGATGAATTTTATCACTGCACGATGTTCAATTTTGGACATGCACCGCGCTCACTGATTGTCTCACTTAACTGAGCAATAGCTATAAACTGTTTTGTGTTAACTAATTTCCTCCTAACCAAATACCTTACGCCCCCAACGTCGCGCCATAATTAAGTAATTGCAATAATGTTCGATAAAGTAAAAAAATAACAATCGACAACATGAGTAAACCAAGAGCGAGTAACAAGAACCGTTAATGCTTTCAGAATTGAGATTCGACAGCTTGGCAATTATTATGTTTGTTATCAAGGAACGAGGTTGAGTCTTGTGAAAGAGGTCCAATATTTTTTATAGTTACATCACTGGCTCAGACCGAAAAATTCAAAACAAAAATCAGACGCACGTAGACCTTCAATTCACCCTGCCATTCCTATTTTTACCCCTTTTACAATTTTCTATTAATTATAATAGATATCTTACCTACGTTTTGATACCACATTAACAATACACTGGAGCAATTTAAACTTACATATCCAAGCAAATTTGTTGCGGAATTGCCAAACTTCACCGTGACATTTTACCACCTCATCCTGTATTTTGAAATCACACGTATTTTAACGAAAAGATTTACCTTCAATTTGTGTTTCTTGGGGGCTATAATTAAAGCACGATTTAATTCAACAACATTTTCCCAATCTAAACTCGCCCTCTTCTTACAAATTTAGGGTCTGTTACTCTTAATTATTACATAAAGCCACGTAAATATTTATTAGAAAGCTTGTTGCTTTCGAACGAGATCCGTATCGCAACCCAACGCGCGACGAGAGGAGCACTAAGGATTCTAGCTCCGTAGTTGTCAACCTGAGAGAGGCTGGGAATTGTACTTTTCCAGCGTGCGGTTAGTTAAGGCTGATTAAATCCGATGAAAGCAGATCGGCGGTAATTCGGGGAAGATCCGCCAACGCGTTCGTTATTATGTAATCTCTGTTGCAGTTTTAATTACGAGAACGCGCTCATATTCTAGACGCTACCGAAACTATCCTAGATCAAGTAAACCCTGAACATTTCGCAAGGACAAATTTGGAGGATAAATTCACTTTTTCGAAGATAACTGGCAGACACTTAAAGTTACCCTAATTTGCAGGATGTGAATCGAATCGCTGTAGTTTGAGTACTGACAAATTTACCTGTGTACTGAACTAGTAAAATGTTCAGTACAAATTTCTTTACGATGGTCACTGTTTAAAGAATGTATCAATACGAGGTGAAATTCGCAGAATTTAAATATCGCTATACAAGGTTAGCTATTGTTTTTGAATTTGTAATATCCAGTTAAAAAATTTGTTTAGCTTTTCAAATCAATTCTAAATTGCCGAAAGTGCTTTAGAGATACTTCTGAAATCCACGACCCTAAATTTCATCTAAATAAGTTCCGTAGAACCACCTTTCTTTTTAATACATTCGGTGACTAGATTAGGCATTGAATTAATTAAGGTTGATATTGCTTCTTGGGGTATTTCCTGCCAAGTTGTATTAACCTGGTACCATAACTCGTCTCGGTTGGAGCTAAAATCTATAAAGCGATTTAATGTAAAAGTTAGTAATTTTCATTTATCTCAGTCTATCGTCAATTTTGTCTTCGAAAAATAAAGCGTTGATTCATTCAACAGTACTACCATAAAGCTTGTAGTGGATGTTAGTAAGTAAACACGCTACAACCTTGAAAGGAATTTGGATATTTATGGTTATTTCTTTTGGGATATAGGTCGTTTGTTAAAGGAGGGAAACGAAGAAAGATTTTGCGCTTCTTCTTTTTTATTCTTCTTTCTGCATCGTTTCGTTGCGCGTGTTGTCAGCCTTTTCAAGCTTATGTCTCTTTATGTGGATTTATATATTTAAAAATGTAATCCACAGTGGTATGTGTAAGAAAGAAAAGGAAGGAGAAGAGACATGTATTTGACAACACGTGCAACGGAATGTCGTAGAAAAAAAAAATAGGGAAGAAGAAATGCAAAAGCTTTTTGCGTTGCTATGAATATTCAAATAATTATATCAAGGTCAAGAAGAAGAATAAAAATTTTAAAGGAATGCAATCTGCTATTACATTCATCTATAAAATCAATAAACTTGGTCCCAATACCAAACTTTGGTACTTAACATATGACTTTGTACTTAATGCCGACAATTTAATATTTGTCCAAAAAGCGCATTTCCTCGCCATTCTCTAATTACTCTGACTTCCAAATACAGCTCAACAATTTTACACAATACGGAAACCAAAGGGATCACTCGAAAGACGCCTATTCCACTTTTAAATGTCGGTACAACCCTGGACTTTTTTAACATGCGGGAAATGCATCACCGTTGAAACAATGATTAATAAGATGTGCATTTTTTGATGAGTACAAATTTAGCAAATTTTAATGAACTATCTTGAATTATATACGTCAGTAGATTTGGAATTATTTAAAATGTTGACATGATTGTCTTCATAACTTATTCATGATGATGTATATTTTGCTGTAGATTCGTATGAAATCATGGGCAAGAGACAATGATGCATTGCAGAATACTTGTGGATGGTCCATATCGTAAAGTTCGGTAGTATTAAAACAAAATACAAAATTGCTCTTTACATCATGAACAAACTGCCATACATACATTAAATAATGAGAAACACATTGGCAGCATATACTACACGACGACATCCCAACGTTTCGGAAGGATAGTATGCCAGTAAGCGATAATGGTTGTAAAATAATGTGGGCATTTGAGAAGTGCTTCAAAATGTTTCCACTTACATATGGATAGATAATTAATTTGATCATTTTTAATGAGTGTTTTATAATTTTGTTGAGACATTTAAAGTGAATATGAAGATACTAAAAAAACGCAGTTTTGTTCATACATAATGGCGGTGTACCAGAAATAATTGCCCCACTGATACTCTAAAGTTTCCGCGTAAATACAAATTACGAAAAGGAAGCAATGGATTAAGATAAATATGCCCTTCACGTGATCATTAAATTGAAACTCTTAAAAACTTACATTTCCACAAGAGAGCACTTCTCATCTGTCCAACAGTGATGCAGTGTTATCTTTTAGAAGAATAAAATACAAAACTTCTTCAACATGAAAAGTAGTCATCTGCCGCTATTCTCTCTTCTGAAATCACACCCGGAAGTAATTTATGCGAATTTCCATTTATATTTAACGTAATCCGTTTTATAAATCAACCCCTTGAATGAGCATTAAAATATTAGACACGAGAATTGAACTAAGGGTCTCGATTCATCACTGAAAATACGGATGAAAGTGTATACGTGAACGTTAGGTACGAAATCTCATAATTAGATCTGTAAACTAACCACTCCCGAGTTTCTATGTTTAATTAAATTAGCAAACTGAATTAAAGTTGTTGAATCGGGAAACTGATGCACTAAGATATGCACTTCTCTTCTTGTAGATTGGAATGAATACTTGATGTAAAAGTTACTTTACAGAATAAGATCACGGGGATTCTCTACAATAATTTTGGAAATCTTGGTGCCACTTAAACATGCTATCAGAACATGTGCATTGGAATGTGCACGATGTTTAATGTTGGACACAAAATTTTACCAAATGGAGATAAATAGAACTGCCTAGTTGCCTTCTTATTCCTTACGTCTAAGTGGTTCCTGGTGTTAGTACTGTTTGATAGCCACAAGAACAGTAAGCTGAAGATGCTAACATCAATATTTATAAATTGTTGGTTTAAAATTGTTGGTTTAAAAACGCAGGAACTGCTTGCAGTTAAAGGCATATCTTGCATTTGTCAATTTGCAATCAATCATTGACATTTGTCCAGAAATAAGTAAATTCCAAATTTTATGATTCACGGTTTACATAATTTAAACTCTGCAGAATTGTTTAAGATCCCAGTATAGTTGCCAATTCCCTGATATAACGGTAACCATAATACCAGGTCATTATTATTTCTATAATTTCTGCTGATGTTAACACTCGAAGGCCTTACCCACGCATTCAACCTCGTAAATACTAAAACCCAAACTCCCAGAGTATGAGACGTCACAAAGCTCCAATTTCGCTAGAGATCGAAAAATGTTTTTCCAGAATTTATACAATAATTAGGGAAACCCCAAAATTGCTTTTTCAATATTCATTCGTTTTTTGCTCAACGTTCTGTTCTTATGCGTATAGGCATATACCTTCGTAATGGTCTTGCGAAATAAATAGCAGGAGGAACAGGGTAACACTTTTAAGTCTTCCCATATCCCCTGGCGATCATAAATTTTCATTCCTAATGCTTTGGAGACAGAAGGAAAAATTGAGATACTTTGCATTCACGCTTACGTTATTGTTGGGAATTTCTACCGAGAGAAAAACAAAACCGCTAAACGCTACTTCCCGCGAAAACAATAGGTCGCAGCAATTTGTCAAGTATAAGACGGTGCCGGGCTTTGCCCATTATTGTCTAGAATTGATTACATCTGCGACAATAACCAGCGGACATTAATTTATCCCGCGAACCGGGACACTATCGTTACATGTTATCGCCATGATATGTTTATTTTTGATTTGCTAATGCTAGTATGTTTTTCTGTGCAATATACAAACCACCCCGCTAATATTTACTCTATTTGATAGATGTCCCACATTATCTTGTGTAGAACATGAAAGGGTTGATAAGCATCATTTGAGTTTTCTTCAACATTTCGGTAGCCATTGTACATATAAATAAAACGTGATGGTTAACTTTAAAAAGCGAAATATTACAGTATTCATTGTGTGTAATATGAATAAGAGGACCCTGGTTTTTAAGATGAATTATTTTCACACAGATCATGCTTTTTAACAAAAACAAGAATTTTCACAAAAGCGTCATGATACAAATACAAGCATTGCATCCATGCCATCAGTAATTCTACTAAAATTACCATTCATTAAGAAAGTCTTCCGCTAGACCTTTCTAGATATTAATGTCAGTTTTTATAGCGTTAAAATGTGTTCATTCTCACTTTTTTCGACCTTACATCCATTAGTGGGGTTTCATTTACTTATCTGAGAGGCAAACGCCGTGCCGAATGTAAATATGGACGTCGAGCATTGTCTGCAAGCGCGAAGATGCCGATTTTTATCTCCTTTCTTTCTTCGTTTCTTCTGTTCGAAAGAAGCTTGTCGTAAAGCTCTCCGTCATCTCATATCACTTGAGCTACCACAAGAATTAATTTAATCAGCCTTCTATTTACTATTGACGTCATTTTCCCATCCATTCTGCCTCGTAAGGATTTACAACGGAAGCGAGTTATTTACACTCGCAATAAAGTCTTTGTAGACAGTTAAGGTAAATAGAACAAATATCGAATTGCTTCCTAGCGCGCTCGTATGTACGAAATACTGTTTACTATTTAATTAAACAGGGTAAACTCCGTACGTTATTCAAAATTGAATTTGGTAATTACTTTTCTAATCAAGATACCTGTAATAACTTAATTATTACTACTTAAATCAATACAAATAGTCATCATCGTATATGCAGATGATAAACGCAGTTACTGTGTGAGGCTATAAACTCTATGCTTAGAGCAATAGAACCCGTTAAGAGAGAAGTAAACATATCCTATTCATTAGTTCCGGGGGCGGCGAAAACAACTAAATTGAACTTTGGCGCTTTTGATTGAAACTCTCCTTAATCTTAATCTATACCTGGTGATAATGGCTGCCTGTGCCTCTAACTTCGACAACCTCGATATCCAAGCTTATGCTTTCATATATTTTAGATTTTTGTCATATTGTTGTTCAAACTCTATTAGGCCACATTATGCTGCTAGTAAAATAGCTCCTAACTTTATTACAAGATCGCTATGCTGAGTGACGATGACAAGTGTTAGTTCTGTGTAAAATCGTCGCTTATGTTGATTTCACTCGATTATAGAACTAATAGTTAATAACGCGTTGGTCTAGAACTTCAAATGCTTTGTTATAGGAAACATAAATTTAATTCTATAGACCACCACTAGGTGAACAAAGGATTAATGGAATGATCCCGAACCCGAAAATTCTAAAAATTATGAAACATTAGGAACATGTAGGGCACAATTTTATTTTTCTGCCAATATTCACTCTCAGCGGGTGAATTAACTAATTAAGTAATTTTTGAAGTTTTCATTTTAAATTTTGAAGGAAATTGAATAGTAATAGTAATAAATTCGACCAAGGAAAAAAGGTTGTCAACATATCGACATTGTTGCATATACTATTTAGTTGAAAACTGTACAATTGGAAATTAGTCTTAAAATTAAAATTAGCCGCTTATTTCCTTCCTTCCACCATTTTTTGTTTCAATAAATCATATATATATAACGGCCTAAAAATTTGCTGCAGTGTACCCGCGAATAGCAAATACATTTGCGGCTTCTGCGTAAATTGCACATAAGTAAGACATTCGTCTATCAACACTCAATAAAGGTCAAAGCTTCATCCAGCTTTGAGAACGTGATCACAAGCGTTGTCTAAATATTATAGGTTAATTGGTACTGCAAAAATCAACCAAAAAATCAATAGGCCTCGGCTCGTCGTGCGAAACGCACATAAAAGAACAATCGAATAATAAGTGTTTCGACCTAACGTGACAAAGGACGCAGGACGTTTCTTTGTCCGCTAACAAATTCGTAGATAAATCGTTTGCGTCCTCAAATACGAGGCTGTGACGTTGATGGCCGGAACAAACAAAATCGAACGCTTGGAAGTTCGGAACTTATAGTTAATTAGAGACACGTGTTTTTTCCGTGTTGTGACGCTGAGGTTGTCACACGGGGCTTCATATTTATTTCCCAAACTCTCGATCATCAATTAATCATTGAATGGTGAATAGGAGGACAATAGCGGATGCAAAATGAATCCGTTTATTTTTTGTTTATAATGATTTGGTGTTTTATTTAAGGTGTAGCATACAGGTGTCTTTACAATTTCTTGAACTTGTGTCTATTATGTAAATGGCGGGGGCCCAAATTTCAGAAGTGATGTAATAGACACCTAAGAAATCTTCTGAGAGTCTACAATCTGTTAGGTACAAGAATGTTTTTGTTTATTGATTGTTTTCCTACTACTGCTACTTCAAGAACTACTATGTGAAAGATATATAACTGGTAAAAGATCAAGCTTTAAGGTATGAAACTTTTCCAGCCTTCTTTCATTGGTCGTATATGGCGCACCAAAAAAAGATATTTTTTTATAACTTTTTAATTAAAAACAAACTCTTCGCTATTTGAATTGAAATTTCCTAGAAGCCAGATATTGGATCGAAATCATTTATTTTCTAAATAAATTGCTACACGAATGCTTTGCGCTTTAGAATTTTTCAATTTTAACCAAGACTTAGATTCTTTTTTAGGAATTTATGTGAAAAACAATCTACTGGTAATATGTATGTAATTTGACTTCAAGTTTTGAAAAACAGCTAACAGTTTCCAGGAAGTTACTGTACCCTCTTGTTCGTGGAACAATCAATATATTTGATAGCTCAGCTTGAAGATTTGGATGCACGCTTCCGGAAGCCACCACCAATATTGAGATTTTTAACGGAGAATATGTTGAAATTAATCAAGTGGAATCTTAGCTCAAGCGTTATACAATTGAACCAAAAGGTTTGCATTGCTCGTCGTCGATTTGCAAACATCAACCCATCGAAACAGAAAGTATATGTCGATAGAGAGCGTAGATGTTTACGATCATCCACAGCGACCGTCACTGAATTATAACTATGTAATACATCTTACATAGGTTCGCTTGTTTCAATGATTTGTGCACATGCAGAGTTATATATTTTTTAACAACAGCGCTGTCATAGATGACGTTTTAAAATTTATGTGAACTAGCTAAATTAGCTTTGGAAACAGTATAACAGGTATGCCAAATATACTTTTTATTTAGTAGGAACGCTGGTGCTGTCATGGTTCATTTTATACGTACATATGTATTATTCTTGTTTTGTATACATGATTCACATTTTCTGTCATAGAATATAGGTAAATGGATTATATATCTCCGCGACGAACTATATATGTATTAAATAAAATTACGTAACTTTTATCCATTTACTCACTAAGGGTCTCATATACAGTAGAGTCCTGAAGTATCCTCTCCCTCGTGCCAACTTTCGAATGACCGCTCACAATTTTTTAGGAAAAAAAAAATAACTCGGTTGCTATTTTTTGTGAAATGATTTCTGGAGTTATCGACTCTAGAACTGTCATCGATAGATAACCATCGCAACAGTATTTCTTTCTGATGTTCTGTATACGTGAACGTCCTTGTGACGTATACAAGGAAGGTATATTATTTAAATAGTTTAAGCAATTTTGCTTACTAACTGTATTTCAGAATAGGTCATGTTAACATTATAACAACGAAAACCATAGAGAACATGTTGTTGGTAATACAAATGTATAAATATCCAATATATAAAGTGTAGTCAGATAAAACAGTAAATTTACTCTCTTACATTTCATTGATTTTTAACATAGCGAAACATTATGAAACAGAATAAAAACGCCAAAATAGACCCCTGTAAACTAATATAATAATGATGCCCGACGTAATTGATCAATACGCTTATTTAAGGATTAAGCCTGTAGAAACGAGTACACTTCCCGTGTGCCTCACGAAATTAGCAGAGACTAAACAGACTTGCGTTTTGTCGACTCTCGGGGAAACCATGAGACGAATAAACACGAGTCTGTCTAGTCTCTGCTAATTTCGTCAGCCGCAACTCGTTTCTGCAGGGTTAATTATGACAGCAGCTATGTCCGTCGGGTTATCTGAGTGTTCTTCATCAAAAACCGATGTACGGCTACCTTTGAATTCGTTAAACCAGAATCTAAATGTCATAGATGGTGAAGGATCCCCATCCAACTTCGCTTTAACTTGTTGGCATGTTTCCACATGAACTACCAGAAACCCAGAAACTAAAAGCGAATTACTGAATGTAACGTTCCTTTTCCATTTTATAAAAAAATACTAAGCACGTCATATCCAAATGGATGTTAAATTAAAATTAGCCTGCAGGCTTACTGAGCATGCACATTTGGGTTAAGCTGAAGAACGAAATAGTTGTCCGATAACCTAATATATTAGTTTATTCAATTAGTATATAATATATCTTTAACACAAATGAAAAAATATTTTAATCAGATTAACTCAATCAGTTTGACATTTTTGTGTGGGTCAAGGTACTGCAAGTATTTTATATATGTAGGTAACCGAAGATCAGTTCGTTCAACTCCAAACAATTTGACATCACGACGTAGTTGGTCCAAGGCATTAATATTTTTGATGCACAGAACCAATGGTTCCTCATAGTAATCTATGATACCAATTAACTGCAATCTGCTGTTTCTAGTACTTTTTTAAAACTTGTTACTATTAAAATTAATGCCCAATATAAAATAATCTGTAACACTCGTAATTTTATTGGTGTTGGAAGTTTTTCTTTTCTTTTTCTCGTCTAACATCAGACAAAACCCCAAACGTAAATTTACAGCCGTATAGATACGGAAAAAAGAACTACAAAAGTTAAACAGAACACTCTTTTCCCACACCATTTATTCAACCCTATATATATATATAGCGAAAGAGCATTCGAAACTTTTAGTTAAACATAAGGGAATTTAAACAGAAACACTAGTTTCATTTGTGCGATTGTTTGTATTGTTAACGGCTGTTTCTGTTGCATTATATTTGTATCTGTATATAGTTAGTCGATAGTCTAACCTCCTGTTGCTAGCACTAACTTATTTATATGCACAAATAGAACGTTTACCGGTGGGTTCTTCTCAATAAACAATTGAACTTGTACATCCAACTTTATCGAACACGATAAAATTAAAGGTCGAACAAGTGTTGTAAATAATTAATTTAATTTCTTCCGGCTACCAATATGCAGCTGCAACGCATCGAATTGTGTTATTTTGTATCTAATTCAGAAGCTTATGAACAGCTACCCTTTTCTTGTGAAAAGCGCTGGCCCCTTGCGAAAAACAGATTTGTTAAGCAAATAAAGATATAAAAATATGCGAAATTAGATAAGTTTCCGCCTTAGTCAGACGGTTTCCTGTTAACAAACCAACGTTAATACAATGAAGAATCAAATTCAATCAATTGTGTTTGTTGCGAAACAAACGTTAGCGATTTTCCATTACACGCTAGCTTTTATATGAATAAATTCGTTTATTGCAAATAATGTACATATAAAGTGTGTTCATCGATGTAATAAACAGTCGCTTATTAAATTCGTTTATTGGACCAATTTTGCTAAAAAAAATGTTATATTTTATATACTGTGTGTCTGTAAAAGTTGGCAACAAATTGGAAACTTTTTTATTATACGTTTCTCAAAAAATTTTATTCTTGATAAAAGTTGCTGCATGAACCCAAACATACGGTAAACATAGCAGATCCACTCTGAGGTTAACAATAACAGTGCTAACAGCGCTTCTTTGGAAACCCCTCAAGAGTAAACTACCCTTATTCTGAAAGATACGCAGAAATTTTATTAGGAAAATTTGTTTGTGATGTAGAGATATAGTCAAATACAAAATTTCGGTCAAGCACGCTCAATTATGATATTTCGTCATTTTTCGTTTTTTTTTTTTTAACTAGATGCAAATTGTTGATTAAATTGCTATATGATAACACTTGTACTGAATCAAGTAGGTATGGAAAATTTTCGAAACAAATACGTAACTAATGTCAGTAAGCGTCAAATCGTCAGTTGGAATTGTAATAAATAATAACAATGCCATTGAAATTGAGTGTTCAAGATAAAATTGAAATTGTTCTAATTGTTGGAGATAACTACAAAACTTTTAGGGAAGCTGCCGAAATCTTTAATTACAGACACCCAGATAAAAACATACATTTTGCAACAGTAAGTAGAATAATAAAAAAATTCAAGGCTTATGGAAATGTTGAGAATAGATTCAAAAAGAAACATCAAGCATGGGTTGCTACTGACGAAATTCAAAACCAAGTAATGCTCTCAGCTGTAGAAAATCCTAAATATTCGTTAAGGAAAAGGTCAGCCTTGTTTGGTGTAAGTAAAGATGTTGTTGCAAAAATATTAAAATCAAACAAATTTAAACCTTACAAACCCCAGTTCAGTCATACTCTAAAAGCAGGAGATTTTGATAGAAGGTTTGAATTTTGTGCTTGGTTCCAAGGAGAATTAGAAGATAATCATGGTATGGCAAGATGTATACTTTTTACTGACGAGGCAACGTTTACTTCGAATGGGATAGTCAGCTCACAAAATAGTCGCTGGTGGAACGACGTTAATCCACAGTTTACTGTCCGAACTCGTGATCAATATTCCTTTACCACAAATGTATGGTGTGGCATCTTTAAAAATAGACTAGTTGGACCTTTCTTCTTTCGCCAAACTATGAACGCACAACGTTACTTAGAATTTCTAAACACTTCATTGGTTGGTTTTCTTAATGAGCTGCCCAGAAACGAAAGACAACAAATATGGTACCTACATGATGGAGCAACATGCCATAGTACGAGAAATGTTCGCGAGTTTCTCTTGCATATTTTTAATGGAAGAGTAATTGGAAGATTTTTGGATGCTGCTTGGCCCCCAAGGTCTCCGGACCTGACCCCATTAGATTTTTTTTTATGGGGATACTTGAAGCAAAAAGTGTACCTTAAAAGACCATTTGAAAATGTTGATCATTTAGAAAGAACTATTAGGGAAACATGTAATGGTATAACTCCGGCTGTTATTAGAAATGTAATAAAAGAATTTTCTCGAAGAACAATTACCTGCTTAGAAAGGAACGGTGGATATGTGGAAACACATGTGCAGTGAGGAAAAAGTGAATCTGCATTTTTCCTTCTCATGCTTTAATGTGTAATGTTGCATTTTGGAAATAAATGTTTCTATTATAATTAGATATTTATTATTGATATTTTATAGAATGTTAACATCGAAATGAAAAACAGTTAAAAACAATTAGTACAAGTGTTATCATATAGCAATTTAATCAACAATTTGCATCTAGTTAAAAAAAAAAAAAACGAAAAATGACGAAATATCATAATTGAGCGTGCTTGACCGAAATTTTGTATTTGACTATATCTCTACATCACAAACAAATTTTCCTAATAAAATTTCTGCGTATCTTTCAGAATAAGGGTAGTTTACTCTTGAGGGGTTTCCAAAGAAGCGCTGTTAGCACTGTTATTGTTAACCTCAGAGTGGATCTGCTATGTTTACCGTATGTTTGGGTTCATGCAGCAACTTTTATCAAGAATAAAATTTTTTGAGAAACGTATAATAAAAAAGTTTCCAATTTGTTGCCAACTTTTACAGACACACAGTATATATAACAGATTTTTAGAGGCGTCTCTCTTCTTCTAGATATTTTCTATCTGTCCTAGAAGTTAGCTTCCAAGATTTAACAGAACAGGTAGGTGCGTTTATTTTAACGATTTAGGCATAAATACTCACGTCCAACAAGCAATCTTTATGAAAATTACTAATAAATAAGTATTGCAAAATAATATCGTTGAGAAAATCGCCCAGCACTGTCGACAACAACATTAAATTTTATAGATGACTACACCGCGGTCAATATTACCACTCTCACCATTTTTGCAATTTCAAAACTGACACCTCTTAGGAAACAGTAAGTTATTCTACAGCAATATATACAAGGCTTAGAGTTCCTTCCTTTGGTTCTAGTAATACTGGTATTATTCAATGCTTTATATAGGAGTAAACACATTTTAAAGAACTTGGGTTTCCGCTTCTTCTGTACGTTGCGTCGCTGCTGTACGCAACATGCAGCAGCCCAGAAGAAGCTTCATACAATTGAGAGCGAAACGTCGGCATTCTCATGCAATACGACGCGGTTTCAACCCGGAAACCCAAATTCTTTAAAAGAAAATAACGACCACGGAAGTCTACAGCAACAAGTAAATACCTCCTTCACGAATATACATTCTTAAAGCTTTCAAAATGTTTAGCAATAATGTGTAATATTGTTACGGAAATGTTGGTTAGAATGTCGCATATTATTAAAATTTATAGGATTGCCGCTAGCGTACACCATACCGTTGGAGTGGTTCACTCTCCGTTGAAAATAATGTAGATATGAGGATTAGAGAAGGTAATTTCAATATTATATGGTGTTAGGTTTAGTTTTCTTTAAAAGGGCTTTTAATGCGGCACCAATACAGAAACAAATCATCCAAACAGATCAATTTACTAATATTAAATTTTCTAGGCACCTTAACGAACGTATCCATGTCGTTAATATTCCATGTCGCTCGGCTTAAGGATCGTTAATTCTGGCCGCTTCACAGACCATTTCCAACCTACTCTATTTTGAAGGGAAGAAAATACGTGAAAGTTCGCTCAACAATTATTCGCGAGATTGAGGTCAATTCAACAAATTTCCAGGATCAGAAGTCCCGACGAACAACGTCGAAACTAACTCGAAAGTGAAAATTTTAAGTTCAAGAGGGAAATGTATTTGGTTCGAGTTTAAAGTCATTCAGACTCCCACCTACACATAAAGGTCTACATGTGACTTGCTACGCGTTCAGAGGTATGATTCTCCTTTATCGCGTCACTTACATACATACGAATAACTTTATAGCCTCTCGCTTCTTGAAGCGAAATTTGATCAATGAATCAAACGATCAAAAATAAAAATATCCGTGTCTTCCCCGGTTCGGTTCAAATTTTAGAAACGGTATGCTTTTATTTTCGTGGACTTCTTTTTATTTCGACGCGTACGCATCGACGAACGTCGCGTCGTCAAGATAAAGCCCGTCCTTAAGTGCTGCTCCGCTTGCAGCAGTCAACTGTAATTCGAATGTGACACCCACAGCTAATATCGACGCTACAAAATGTCAACGTCGGTTTGCCGGTCTTCTTATCTTTTATTTATTATTTCGGCCGCTAGATTTAAGATACGGATAAAAGGGCAGAGCGCGACATTACGTTGTGTTAGTTATTGTTTGAACATAATAAAATAACGGCGGTCCGATTTTTTCAGGCCGTGAATCTCAGGGAATTAAATAAATTTTTCTAATATCCTCTAGAAACGGTGTAGTTGTATGTTTCTTAGTGTACTGCCTATAGCGGCGTAGTATGAAAAGAAATCTGTAAATCAAAACATTTAGATAGATTACGAGGCGTAGCTTTATTTTTATAATAATAAATATTTATTTCATACTCTGAGCTTTCTACTAATTTCGTTACGACATTCCCAGACCATAACTTCTGTCTCCTTATTTATTTTCATTTTCATTTTTTCATTTGTCTTTTTTAACCACTATAGATCTGGCAGACTCTAGGGAGTTCATTTGCTTCATTGTTCGTTGGCTTCACTAGAGATCCGATAAATAATAAAATTTACAACAAAATATTTCTCAACAAACACGTGCTTTTCATGGTATTCGATGCTTTTTTGTCAAAAGTAGGATATGTTAGGTCAATAGCTGTAGGAAACTTTCAGTATGTCGGGTTTATAGATGTTAAATAAACAATTTTTAACAAAAACGATCAAAATGCGACAATGTGTTTCAAGAAGGAATTATTGAAACTCGGGATTACAAATTCAAACTTCTTAAAATTACGTTGAATACATCTTCTACATTGCCTTATAATAGTTTTTGCAACGCTTATTAAATGAGTGAATTTTCGAACTTGCGAGACCTCGTATAGTCTCGGTAACTATTACACAATTAGTTATTATTTCGTTGTTTGTTATATAGAATTTCTTGTGGGTCCGAACATCGCAGTATTCAAAATGTAGGGCTGCTACTAGCTCTCGCGATTCTACGAAGTAATTCAAAATTTCCATAGTTTGAAAAATGAATAATAATAATAATGTCTTTTAACTTCTTGCAACAACATCGTGCGCTTGGCGACATTTTCTTACAACTGCCGAAAGTATCCAGTATTAGAATAATGAAATGATCAGAGCGATAACTGATGTAAGACCTTAATTTTGACCGTGAATCATTACGCTTTATTTATTATTATTTTTCATCTACAACAATGCTTGAAATTAGCTTTCCAAAAATCACCTCACTTTTGCAACATAAAACTATACAATAGTCGCATACATAAATCAACTTACTAACCGGTAAACATCGAGTACATCCCTTGACATTTCACATCGCGTTTATCTGTCTAGACGACGTTGTTTCCCATAAATTTCTATGCCTCTGACAATTGAAAATTCACTAAAATATAAAATGCAAATACTTATCCGCGCAACCCATGCAAACCGACGGTTATTTGCTTTATGGTAAAAGTAATTCTTTCTACATGTGCGTAGCTTGTCGAGCCTCCGCGAATATAAACTCAATCGTATGTGAGTTGGTAACGGGTAATCTCGTGAAAAAACTACCCCTTTTCCGAGTCGTATTATCTGAGGGTTTCATAGCGAGCGACCGGATAATACAGTTATATATACCTACTTAGTTTTATCTTTGCTAAATATGAATATTTATGTAAGTCCTTTTAGCGATATATTACACATATACAGTCTGTTTAGTTTTAACTGTCACAGCAGATATGTCGGCTGTTGTTAAACATACGATAAAATTTTATAGAAGAAGTCATTGAGCATCAAATACATTTAAAACTTTAAACGATTTTTCAGGTATTCTAAAACTGTATAAAAGTCTCTTTACATGAGTATATCACACGTCACTGTTATCTGTTCATTAGAAACGTAAATCGATAAGTGAATAGCAAATACAGGCTTAGGTGGATTAGAGCTTTGTTCGAAAAAGTATGTCGCAAAACAAATGAAATTATTTGTCAGATTCAAGTTAAACAATGTTTCTTAGTACTAGTATGACAACATATACTATTCCATATAAATGCAACATAACATGATCAAAGTGATAATAAATTGATATGTAAATTAACAAAACACATCAGAAAATACCTAGAAACAATCACAAAAAAATTATAATAATGCTAATATAGCTTCCTTATGGTATTGTTGGCATCACTCTCGAAAAAAGCAATGTTAGAAGAGAAGAACACATTGCTTTTATTTATATTTATAATACCATGAGAAAGCTGTACTAGCATTATTTTAGCATAGCTTTTCTTCAGTGTGACCTCCGCTGTTTGCAAAACATTCTGGAGATCTATGTATTATTTAGCCACAGGTCCTACGAATACGATTTTTAAGATCATCTAGATCTTGTAGACCCCACACAAAAAAATTAAAATGGGGAGATCAAGGGATCTTGCTAGCTAATTGATGGGGACACCATTTTCAATTAACTTTGTACCAAACTTTCTATTTAAAATATTTCTGACATTTCGTGCATTGTGGGAAAAGTTCTCTATCCTGGCGGAACCATATATTGCGACGTATTTCAGATATTCTTCGAATTCTGTCCTTCATAAAAACAAGGACCTATTATAGTATGGCCTAATACGACAAGCTACAC
Source organism: Marronus borbonicus (assembly GCA_902655005.2). Lineage (NCBI taxonomy): Eukaryota > Metazoa > Arthropoda > Insecta > Coleoptera > Scarabaeidae > Marronus > Marronus borbonicus. Next base: position 15,868,422 of record LR737381.1, read on the forward strand.
ATTAGTGAAACATCTGTGTTAGAATTTGCATGAATTCTCCATATCTCAGAAATGATACTTTTTTAATTGGAAATTCCGTTATTATTGAAATTAGTTTCATCAATCCATGGAATTAAATTTAATATATTTTGATTGTTGTTAAGCCAATTACAAAATTCCGCCCTCCTGTCGAAATCACAAGCTCTTAGATCGTATCAAACGACATTAAAGTATAGGCACACTCTGCACCAAACAAGTAATTGATTAGTCTGGAACAGCTGTTTCGACGATGTGTGGATCCCTATTATCAACCATACGACCGTACTTATTTAATTTCATACGGAGTCGCTTTATATTTTTTTGTCAAGAAAATAATTCATACTGATTTATTTCTAAATCAGTCACTGCCTAACGCATTGAATTTCGTGAATGTGCCCCAAAATATGCCGATACTAAAATATTTTCAGCGATTGGGGCAGTTCTACTTCTTACCCTTCGTACCTAATCATTAAGATTACTTTCGACCCTTGTGAAAATACGAGGATGTAGATGTCTCCTTTCTGGATGTACTGCTTGATACATCATACAAGCTTTCCTATTATTGGCATTACACTTGATGTACACAATAAGCATGCCCATTCTTACATTATTAGATAATAATGACCCATTACGTGCCACTTCAGATGAAAATACCAATGCGTAGGAATTTACTTACAATTAGTTAGTTTGACGCTAGAGCTACAGTACTTACTTTCACCGCCTACCTTTTCGAAGCAAGGTATTCAATTCGCTCAATTAAGTTCTACATTTGTTACTTATATATTGATTTGTTTCTAAATGATCGTATACGGTGATACGCACGTCTGCATATAGTGAATCCTGGTAGCTTGGATCATTAGTAAATAATTTTTGTGCTGCAAATGATTTTAATTTTATCTCCTAGCTACTTGTCTGTAACTGTCTTGTTGCTAAATAAAATAATAAATCAATATCGGCTACTTCTTCATTTGAAAACATATATTGAAGTAAAGCATTATATGCGAATCTAGTTATTCTACTGAATACGGTTTCCTTTTCTTTATATTTAATATCTTGTGCTAATAGGCTCACGCTTGCAGAAAACAACACAGTTACAGATTAATCCATACACCCGTATAAATTATTACGTTATGTCTCTTCTTAGGGAAACTATAAACGCAACGAATCTACGTTGTAGAATGTTAAAATTCGAATTTATTATCCACATTGCTTGCCTACTTATCTATGCTTAATTAAAAGAATCCTCTGTGTGTTACGTGAGAGACAAAATAGGCGCATACATTTTAGTCCTATTAAATCATTCCTTTAGTATTGAAAATGCTCTTGCTCCTTCTCTCTAATAGTAGTTTTAATATCAGCTTCCACCTAAAAATCTTCTGCATTAATAGGGTGCACATTTACTTCCCTGCTAAGTTTTTTCTCTTTTTGCTTCTTTTTACTATTAGGAATAGGTACCTTGATTTGTATTGGAGGAAAAATACTTACTGTTTCTACCAAGCTTACGCAAAAATCCCTTTTTAGTGCTATCCGCGTTATTTTTGGTTAGAAAATTTTTACGCTCATTCAAATAGGTGGGGTCTAATACATGGCTTTTCTGGCCGCATGCTCTCAAACCTTTCATTACTTTCATAATTCGTGTCAGGTATATTAAGAATTCAAGTCGAAGCAACTGCTTTTTCATCGCTGATACGTTAAATGTGTAAAGATGTGTGCAGATTGCACACAATGGCAGAAAAGAAAGCTTTGAAATGCATATTCCAACGTGTTATGGATGGCATTTTAAAATGTTGAATAAATAATAGATCTGGAACTTTATTTCAGTAGTCAACTTGTTAACACTTCCATATCAATATCTTTAACACAAAGACTCAAGCTTGCTTCACAATAAGAGAGTGGTGCAATTCATTCTCCCCTCTCGTTGTGGCCGTTTAGTCGCACGAAGACTCAGAGACTAACAACCTCCAAATGGTTTCGTAAGCGTGTAATTTTCGCGGCGAAATGACGTTCTGAATTAATTTGAAGTTTACTAAACTAGAAAAATATTACGCCCGGTTTTATCAAATTTGAATTGTAGTGGCAGGGTTTTGGTCTAGAATCGGCTATCGCAGTAACTGGCGGACTTGAGAGAGGTTATCGCACGCTTCTCAGGTCTAGCAAATCTGAATCGCAAGGTACCACAATTTAGGTCCAGAATCGATTATCGCGGCGACTGGCAAACTTGAATTTCAAAGATGTGAACGTTTGGTCTAGAATCGGCTATCGCGGAAATGAAATTGAAGGCAGTCACCGTACGCTTCTCAAACCTAGCAAAATTGAATTCCAACGTGGTGGGATATTGGCTCAGAACAGGCTACTCCTACCTACTTATGTGTTATGCTGTACTTGACGATTCTATTCTTCTCAACAATGGTAATGAGCTAAATGTTCTTTAGATCTGGTGCTTATGGCCTATGCAATATAGGCTTTATCATACTCACCGCATGTGATACTATAGATTGCCGACCTTTCCTTAGTATCCAACATCCTTTTTTCCTTCTTTCTGTGGAATTGCTTAGAAAGTTTCTGAGTGTACTTTGTGAACTGAAACACATGTTCACATCTTGCCCCTAAAAAGTTTCAGTAATTCTTTATCATTTCTTCCTCTACTGTAAGTTTTTATTATTATAAGTTTTGTTCTCGAATTTAAATTAAGTGTCGCCCGAAATACAGTGATAGTGCTTTTCTACATACCTGAGCCGGGCGCTACGCAAATACACGGCGTCCTTTTTCATAACATTTCAGATTGTCTGGATTTCCATGGCGACTTCAAACCTATTTTGATTCGTTTTGCTTTTATTGCATTTCATATATAACTAAAAGCGCAAGAGATAATCTTCATCAGAAAGGCACAGAAATGTTAAACGTTGTATTAATACTAAGGTTCTTGCTCTCTATGTTCTCCGCGAAAGAAAAATAACTATATCAATGTGTACACGAGACAACATTATTAAAACAACATGTGTACGTGCAAGGATAAGTAAATAACATTGAGATAAAGAAAGCTTTTAAATGTAATAGAAAACCTCATACTTGTGATAGTTGACTATCTTTCAACACCGACAAAACCTACGGGGGTGTATTTAGACAACGTTCTTTTTATCCTTTTACCTCATAAAAGAATATACATGTTCCCGTTCTTAGGCTATAAAAGCTCGCCTCGAGCAATAGACACATGGTATTACTTGCCGAATACTAAGAAGAGTCGTATCGTTATGGAAATATTATACCTCATAAAAGACTCATCGCTTATTAAAATCTCTTTTAAGCTGGAGAATGGGACATTTTTGTGCTAAGATATTGTGCAATTTGTTCTAGAAATTGAGCTGAAAATTTTATTACTTATTTTTTTATAAACAGGAAGAAGTATAGTTTTTACGGTGAAATCAAATGGAGGGTTACAAAATCATTCTTCATTAACAATTTAAGACCGTATAACTTTAAGAAGAACCTAATTAAAAATTAGTTTATTCCGTACGGTAAATCAAAGATATTTATCGTTCACTTAGTTGTATATGATTTGGTGTTGATATTTTCTCTCAAAGGAGGTTACAACAGTCCATAGCTTCTAGTGATCCGTTATGCTTTGGTAAAACTGAAATTTTTTTCAGTATCGGGGATATTAATATCAGGAAAGTGTGTTTGAAAAAGAAGTGTAGTGTAGGCCTACGCGAGAGCTGTGCTTTCAGTAAGTATAATGATCAGAGTAGCTCCGTAATTCGAGAACAGAGCTTCAATAGTAATTGCAATAATAATTATAATTTATTTTCTCCTGCCTACAACAACATAGGGCAAATCGAAGAAGTAATAGTAATAATGAAGATATTAATAGTTGATAATAAAATATATAAAGGCATATGACACATATACATTGTAAGAACGTAGATAATAAACAATGCACTGATTAACTTCATTTGTTCAAAATCTATAATGAACAGAAAGCAATTTGTTTTAGAAAGGGCTATATACGGGATTGTACTGAGACGAAAAGTACGTTCTGCGATCTCAGCCGGGTCTTCAACTGTGTTAATGTAATGTATTGCTCGATAAACTGGAATACAAGCAGACGTCCATACTTTACTACGTTCTCACTTATCAAATTGCTCGCAGCTGGTAGACGTAAAGAAAAATATTTCCACAATTATTGAATATGGGGTCCTCGGGGTTCTGCTACCGCTCCTCAATTTCCCATTTATGTAATTGATATTTATGAATACATTACACCTGATGCGTGTGCTACGTATGCAGATGATATCTACTGAAGACGCAAATACTGTATTTAAATTGTCGGATGAGCTTTGGACAATACTCACAGGTGGTTTGCTTTTAAGAGAGTAAAATTAAATAATCCCAGCCCTTGGATTTTGGTTTGCGTGCATCTTGGAGTATCTCAAACTGTAGAGTTCCTAGGTAGCTATTGCAATTGATATCGATTTAGTAATACAGCTACTCATTGTATGATTCCCCAGGCTTACCATAATGTATTGAAAACACATCAAGGAAAAAACAATAACCAAAAAAATTCTGCTAACACAGCAGCTGCTTATAGTATTGGTGAAGATGCAAATACCGATGTGGGTAGAGATACGTTCGGAACCACGCTGATGACGACACTTGCATTAATTTTGCGTTAAAGAGTCCCTTACGTAACTGCTTGAGATGAATCGGTATTTTATTATAATTATTTACTATTTGATATGAAAATGATCGTTCAGCAGTGAGCACACGCGCAGCAGTGAGTCCGCAGCAGTGCGGACGGATGCACTGGAGGAGTCAGAGGACGTCCGTACGAAACTTTATTTTGTTTTATAAATACAATGGCTATCTATCCACAATTATTTTGTGGTATAATGTGGCACTCGTGGAAGAGCCCCCGATTTTTCATATTCAACCAATTCGACATTCATTCATATTCAATCATGCGACACATGATCTCGTTTGCGTATACCGAATGAGCAGACATGAATTCTGTATTGATTGTATTAATACATGGCATATAAACTGGACTGCAATATTGAAAACTAGGAGTGCTGTCCACTGCCAGTACCAAGTTCTTGGCCTCCGCCTTAATAGGAATACTGACACCATTAATTTTTAAGTTAACACTTGCATTTAGATACGATAGACCAGTCTTATTTCCAAAAAGCAATGCAATTGATTTAGATAGGTTTATCAACAAAGAGTGTTTACTAAACATCTCGGCAATAGAATCCAAATCGCAAGTGCGGACCTCGGTGGTATTCCACGTGAGATCATCCTATACTGAGAAGAGCGGCTGTTCAATTTTATACACTGTTGTCGGTCACGTAAGTACGACCGCAATAATTGTCTTGCTGAAGAGGACTGCACCTTTCTTCCAGGCATCAGGGAAAACATTTTACAAAAGAAATTCATTAATACTATGCAAGTATGGCAATATTGCCGGGCAACAGAGCATCAACATTTGCGCGTCATAAACAGCAGCACTACGTTTAATCCCAGATAAAACTTTGACTATATCAACAGTTTCCACTGTCGCGAATGAAAACTACCAGGAGGTTAACATCTCAGATGGCCTTTAAAAATCAAAAATTAGTGGTAATTTCGGACAAACCAGACGTAACTTGGATACTCCGAGTTATCCAAAAAAAAATCATAACGTGATCTAGTATAAGCCCGTCAAAATTTAAATTTTTGTCTGAAATAATAAAAAAGTTACAGGGCGTACACGCTTCCCGTTGTCACGCGGTATATATCCATTTTCAGTTATTGAAGATTCATTCAAATAAAAATAGTTTCAGCACAGGTTTATCAATACACACCTACTTACAATTTCAGAAGCGCTCACAAAATTCGAGAACTAATTTATCGTCAATTAAAAATTGTTTTAATATTCAATGATATAATAATCTTTTATTACGTATTACAAATCTATGAATGCTCTTAAAGTAGCAATTAAACCTACTTTCTTAAGCATTGTTCCTACTCTGCACTTTGACTGAAATGTAACTTCTTGGGGGAGTTGTATGTTTCGCGGTCTACTGTTGTCCAAAATCCAATAATTCTATCTATCTTTGGAATAATACTCGTATAATTTCTCACAAATCATTAGTTTCGTGAAGTCGAATCAAACATTCTATATAGATTCCCAGCATTATAGAGGTTTCACGGAGCATTTTATTTTTGCCTCGTAATACATTCCTATGACTTGGATATGAAAATAGCTCTATACTGCAATATTTGCCTGTATCCTATAGATGTACCTATATGAAATTCCCTGAAATTCTTCACATTTGTACCCAAATATGCCACTAGTGTAGTAGTGCATGGAGGTATGCGGTTTTATTACATTTAGTGTCGCTAACCATCTGTACGTGTTGCATATATATATAAGCCGGCATGAGTGGGGCCTTGCAACCTAAACACACGGAAATACGCTGCTATTCGGCGTCAAGTCAGCATATCACAAATTGGTTGAAGCGTACAAGTCAATCGCGCTCTAGCATTAAGCGTACGAAGTACTTAACATACTTTGGTTGAACTACCTACGTTGGGATGGATATATGGGAAATGCCGGCGCTACTTGAGTCGCCGGCTATTGAATAACATGAGTGTGTAGAGGATGTGTTATCGAGAATTGCAATTATCGATAGCTGAAACGGCACAGATTCGAGACTTCTGATAATACGAATACATCCGACTGTACTACTCTGCACCATATCTTCGTCAGAGCAAAGACACGTACCTTGCATTGTACTTCCGTGGAGCAATTACCAATCGGACTTTATTATATATACCTGTAGCAGTTAACTGTATCGTCATGTGGGTGTTCGAGTATAGTGAACTGAAGCAAATGTCTAGAGACATCGGTTTTTTCCAAGCAAAACGCATCACACCTTACAAAATAACGCAGCAACATCTCTCAGCGCAACTTTTTAATGCCCTTTTGGGGTTTTCTAGTATTGTAATTCGATTTGCAAGTTGGTTTGTGCTAAAACTTGTGCCTGACAATGATTTGAGTACTGTTTTAAGAGGGGGAAGAATTGAGAAAACAGAAATTTATGGTATATCCAAATTCAGCTAATTAAGCATGTATTTTATCAAGTAAATAGTATATCTTATTGAGTTGTAACTACTCGTAATCATTACACTTGACTTTCACTGTTCTTGTGACCCTTCGAATCAAACGATTAGCAATTAAACACGTCAGTAGGTTATACCATTGTTAATAGTGGAAGTATCACGTAGTTATTGCTAGAAGTAGATCATCCAGTTGCTGTAAGTTTATCTAGCATGGATTTAGCTAAAGTTATTATAACATTTAGGTTCGAATCAGCCAGTCAGGGTTTGCTTGCGTATCGACTTCGGAACTACCACTCCAGATCGGCTTGTTCGCAGTCGTGTTTCCAACTCAATTGCGCACACGCATACATTCCTATAGTATATTTTATGTATAACTGGTGGTAATGTACCAATTCGTCTAGGATAAATAAGATCCGCATAATAAATTAGGTAATTAATTTTACCGTTTGTTAATCCGTTTTCGTTATTTAGTTTCCTCTATGTGCTCTGGTGCATGAGTATTGAATGTCTCACTGGGGAGTTTTCTTTGTCTACTACTTGTTTTTCCGATTCCATCTTTAGCTCTCAAGCAAATCAGCCAACGATTGAGGTGGTTTGCAAAGTTTATGATTAGCCTTCATCTGTATGGGATTATATTCCAATCACCATTATATTAGATTAAATAGTCTATTTGTGTTATTAATTTTGAGGGTGTGAATACTATTGAGTATCGTTTTGTAAGTATTTTTCTTCTAATTTTGTAATTTGCTTCGTTATGTTTATTTGTTGTGGAATCAATGAGAAGTATTCAATACCTAATTTTCATTTAACAAGTTCTTTTTAGGAGCTTTGCTTTTGGTTTTAGTTTTTTTTTGTTTATGATTTTCTTTTTGATTTTTCCTTTTATTCTTAGATTTTTGATTTGTTTTTATATCTAGATTTTCTCCTGTCATTACTTACACATTAATGGGACTGTCTTGGACGAAGCAACCGGGACAACCAGGCGCAAAAACATTTGGTGTCAACATCGTAAGAACATCAAAGACGGAGTATTTTAAATTTACCTACTTATTGAGACCTCATTTTGCTAGTTCCAAATCAAATAATTATATAAGGCTAAGATGCATTAGTCTCTTTCTTTTTGAATAATATTTAGCCAATGTTTCTTTTCTTCTTTAGCCTGTTGTTCTTTTAATATTTCATCGATCTGGAAAATTCATAAACTTTAAAGTAAACAATTTTTTCTTTTTTCATGGTTTTTATGGCGGTTTTCATTGCCGAAAGACTGGAGATGCGTTGAACTTTCAGGGATATCTAAGGTCGACTTAAATGCTTTTTAAGAAATAAACATTAATTCCTCTATTGATTGGGCATTCCAATACTTTAAATTGTAAAGTGCCTTACAACTAATAATAATTTATTTGGGATTGCTATATGTTTTTTAATTTTGATAACAAGTGCTTTAAATAATAAATAAAATGTTGTTTACTGTAATTTAGTTTGTTTTGCTCGCCTAATTAAATTAAGACTAACATACCGAAACATTCCAATATTAGGAAAGTATAGAACTATACGAACAGAATTTACTCATAGTTTGTCGTATATTCAGTTTCTATAGCTTTATTAACCCACCCTAGTAACAGAGTGACCCAAATCACATCTTTATTTGTAGTTTGATCCCCTTGTTAAGCATTTATTTAATTTTCTCGCGGCCGTGTTATTGGTTTAACAAATTACGTGCCGCCCATTTTGATGTTTGATTATCTAGAACATTTATTATTAATAACCCGGCTTGTCCTCAGTGTTGCGTAGCTAACTGCTAATGGGCTTTTGAAGTCGTTAGAACGTATTGAGATAAATTAAAAATCAACTTAAAACTACATTATCGTTTCCCAAATAATATAAAAAGTTAATCTAATAATTTCTTACAGACATGTAATTTTTAAACGTTGTATGTACGGCACAAGCTTGTTGCATGGTAATTTTTAATATAATTATGCCACTACCACAGTTTGTACCATATACTCGCCTGCACTCATAGTATAAATAAATAGATAACGTTTGATAGTCAGCATTCATTTGAATTCTGCCAAGATTACGATAAACTTTGGTTTGTGTTTGTACTTTAGCTTTAGTAATAGTAACTCTCTGAATATTGAGACTGTGCCCACTACCAGAAAGGCTTGTATATTTTATATTATTATTATTATAAACAGCGGCTAATTCAAATTCTTATACAAATATATTTTGTATTAAAACTTGCGTCTCATGCCAATATGGCGACATGACATTTAGGTAAACCATATCAGCTAACCTGCTGTGATATCAGAAATCCGATAACGTTTCAGGAAAAAGGGGATTTTATATGGAACTCGACCAATACCTTACTATCCGACAGGAGGTTGGGTCTACGGGGATAAAAGTTTTTTGCAGATCGAACATTATTTCTCTATACGCGTCCTGCTTTTTGATTAGCTCCTTCTTTATATATCTCAGCATTATAAAAACTATCGAAGTAGATAATATAGAGGAAAAGTGAAAGGAACAAAAACAAGCCATGGGACTTAAGTTTTTTTGTTGGTATCAGACGTGGTTTGTATTAAAGAGCATTCTACACTGACTGCAATTAAAAATGCACCATCCCAAAATTGCTAAAGAATTTCGTTAAGACTTTATAAATATATTTCTGAAGGCCGACTTCAACTATTGTCTATCAAATTGCAGTGTTCTAGTTTGTCCGGCATTTACGAGAACCACATGTTCCGCACATGTTTTTACGGGAACATCTATTACAATCCGATAGTTGCAATCCAAATTTACAAAAATAAGTGAAATGCGTCCAGCATGCTTCACGCAATCGTGCACCTTATAAAGCGTGCACCTTATAAACAATAGCTTTCTGGTTAGTTCATGTTTAAAAAGTAGATATATAATAACTGTGAGAGAATCTTACAGTCTATAAATTCTGCAAGGGAGGTATCAGGTGTTCTCTTTAGTGTTGCCTCCAATAAATAGAGAAAACCTATCTAATATTGGCATACTTCTGAAGCCACTATCACAAATGTGTTGTGGATTTCAAAAATCGAATAAACAGTAGCGAATACGCACTCCAAAAGCACGTTTATAGCGATGTTTTGAAAGTTATAAAACCTTCATTCGTTTTTGAAATATCCCGATGTCCCATTCCTCGATAAATACAAATGTTTCCTTTTAGTCAGTATTTGTGTAACAACCGTCTTCCATAAACATGTAGCAGCGGAGGAATGAAGCATGTTTCTATAAAATTGGGGATGTTTCGGAACAAATTATTGATATCAGTCTTACATGGTTCAGGAAAGCATTTTTTTTTCCTAAATAAACGTATGAGCATCGCACAAAAAGGATCAACACGTGAAATTTTGCGTTTTATAAAAACAGACCATTGAATTAACTGTTTATCTTGGAAACTATTTTATTTTAATCACATTTCTCTCTGCTAAAGTTATAAGTAACTACAGAACCAAGAAATATTACGAGATTTAAATATTTTACACCACATATTACTCTTTCATATAAGTACTAATTGTAAAACTTCAGGCATGGAAAGGAATTGCCTCAGCAAAAAGTAAATCCAAGATTTGACATATTTAAGGGAGATAACTGCAATTACGTTTAGTACGATACCAACGAGTCAATGTTGCAGAATAGCGTTATTAAATCATCGAGATAAGAGGAAATTCAAGCAGAGTTTGTACCACTAAGTAATCGGAGAAAAGCTTGGCTGGGAAATACGACATTGAGACGGCTTAGATTGGAACTGGAATAACACATCGACTTAAATTTTAACATTTCGTATCAACCCAAAATTGAGTGCGATTTCTTGTCTGTTCCTAAATTTAGGCCTGCGAAAGATTTTAGTTTAGGGTATCAGGAACACTTTACATAGACTCAGCGCCCACAATACACTTGTTGCCTCTTACACTGGTATCTAACTTTTGCTCATTCGTTACGCGCCTTGTAGTCATCCTATCGGACTGATTGATGTCATATTGTATTGAAATAATCGTAGAATTCCCAATAATGTTAAAAATAACGCTATTCCATATGATTAGCGCGTGGTTAGTGTGATTCAGCCAGATATATTGAGGTACATTCAAGAAACGGTGACGCTCAACGGACACCTAATCTGGTATTGCAGCGACTTATATAGCTAACTCCCCACGTATCGGTTCCCTCTATTTAATCTTTCTATTTAATTTCGTAAATATACGTCCAGTCAACGATAATCCTGAGGAAACGAGAAGAAAGGAAAACTTTAGTATTTGTATGGATCTTCTAGCTTTTAAGGACGATATCAGACATAGCTTGAAGCTGTATTTGTCGACGATTTCTTTATGAATAGGCACCACGCTCCTCAAGCAATAAATAATGTATAAATTTTAATTTTCTATCCTACTTCTATAACTTCCATTCATTGACGTAGTCTTGCTAAAGGATATCGTACATTCAGCCATTGATAATGTCGCACAAACTATAACGTAGTTAATCTTAATAGAATTATGACCTAGGGGTCTGGGCTCACATATGGTGTGCGACGGTGAAATATAGTTAAATATTTGCATTTTTATTAGCAACCACCTTCAAACTGTACCTTTAATGAAATGCAAATTTTCTAGAGTTTAATCAAAGCTGCAAAAGCACTTCAGGGTAATCAGATCGTTACACTTTTCCAAGTAAAACGCAATTTCGAACGAAAAGGGGAAAAAAACGACAATAAGATATGATAGCGTACGATAGCGCAAACAACCTACAATATAGCAAACAAGTCTTACGGTATTACTGAGCGCTTAAAATATACTGAAAATAAGACTCAGTAGAAAGAAAACGAAAATCTTTTCAATTTCTTGGTGGTCACAGAGAAATATTGTAGTTAGAAAATGTGGTTGAGAGTAAATTAAATAAATGATATTCAAAAAAAGCTCTAGTGGTCTTGCGAAAGGAACAACAATGCAGAACATTACAATTAATTCAGGCTCTTTCCAGGATTATAAAAAACGAAATCAAATGCTTCGGGCTTATATTTTAAGCAAGTCGCAAAAAGTAAGAAGTCAAAAAGACAGCTTCTTTAATTATTACCAGAACTAACACGGTTTCAATTGAAAACACATTAGCATTAATTACAGAGCGGTGAACGGTTATGAGGTTATAATTTTCCCTGGACGGTTTGAGCGAATTCTGTACCTAAACAACTCGACAATAAAACCATTGTACTTCATCCCTTTTCGACATGGTCAACAAAAATGAACAAACTACAGCAGTTGGGTACTGTACTCTCTTCAATTTGCACCGGTTACATGCGGCAACAACTTCAAATAACGGCTATAACATGCAATAATGACATGATACCCAAAGTCACTCACAACTGCATTCCCGATAGCAATGACATGATCTGCTGTAATACCGGCTGGTGGCGGTTCAGAAGCTGAGCGTCATTAAGTGATGGTTGCCATTTTTGAAACACTTAATCCAGTCACAAATTTGTTATAACATAAAGAATCATCATGCAACATTTGTTGTGAACGGATATTCTGTTAATAAAGAACGAGACTGCTTTACAATTTTAGAGAAATTTTAGATATTACCTCGTAGCTTAATATTTCAATACAGGTTCAAACTTTTCGCTAGATACTTACGACACCCTTCCTAAATTAAGCTGAGAGATATTCAACCCATCCTCGCAAATTATTTTTGAAGCCCAAACAACGAAGATTGAAATTTAGATAGCCACATAACACACGTACACACGGCTGCCTGAACATATTACGGACAGTCGTAAGGTGATAGTCGAACTACATAAATTTATTTTATATCTCAGGCATCCAAAGCAGACAGGACATTCGATATCTGCGAGGTCATTTACTCTTGACATTTCGGTTTCGCTAGAAACCCATTTGCTTTGAATTATTGTATCACCGTCTGCATACGAACTGTTCTAATATTAAATTACCCGTTCTCATTTACATTTATAAACAATTTAGTTCCATTTGCAGATATAGCATCGAAACTAAAAGCTTCTTAAATTCCAATTTGGTAACGTATGGAACTGCCCTCTTCAAAACGATATTAATCTGTATTGATCTGTCCTAAAGTGGCTTAAGATGCTAATGTTTGCTAATATAGTATTTGCAGAAGTAACAAACAGAATAAGTGTTAAAGGGAAAATAGATGGAACTATGTGTTAATCTTTTGTATGTTACAGACTAGTGCCAAACAATTTAATGAACTATATTAAACTACTATTTATGTACCATAAACCACCTATAAACATCTTGAGAAAAAGTAACATTTCTCAAAGTTGAAATATTCTGGTTCTACGAAAACATGGCTAAAACAGTCAACTAGTCGTATTTTCTGATACCTTTTTAACAAGTTTACGTATTTGAAATGATAAAGAAGGACACTCATAGATATTCAAAATCGTCCATGTGCTAACATTGGAGGAGGTGGCATTTAGGAATGAAACCAAGATGCCCAGAGCTATTGCTGGTTTTCTTATCTACTTGAGTGACGCTGACAGCCTCTAAACTTGTTGATCCTCAGCTTCTAAGTCGGTCGTTGACTAAGGTGTTCCCTAGCTAGACAGCGGACGGCCCTGCAACCCTCCACTATTCTTATGAGCAATGGGTCATTGAAAACGCTTGCCTTTCTCCATGTCCTTCTGACTATCTCGCAAAGATGTTTTTCGAAGGTTTGAATCGTCGAATAAGCCCTCAGTTGTTCATTACGAACAAAACTTTTCTTTTCTTTTCTTTTCTTTTCTTTTCAAGTGGCCGAGAGGCACTGTAGATAAGGACAATAATTAGTCGAAGATACACAATATATAATATTCTGCAGGGTTAAGGGCGTGTCTATTTATTTTAGCAAACTTCATTTTGCCCTGCTCAGTATGCAGATTCCACGTAAGGTATTTGTCGAGCGGTTGCTTTCAAGTAGAGAAAGAAAAGAATTTCCATTTTGGTTTCTGCCCACCAACTGTTAGTCTCTCAAGCTGAGGTTTCCTACGCCTCGTGAAACCAATAGTCACACCATTAATCTCGTTTATTTAGAGGCCCCACATTTCCGTCCGTCTCACGTAGCTGTGTAGGGCACTCTCCAGTCTGGTGACAACCAAATTCTCACTCCTGTTGGCGCAATGAATGGCCATGTCACCAGCATATAAGCAGAATTGGTGTTCTCTGGTAACTCTGGGCGGGCCAAGATGGCAACCATGGTGAATTTCGGATTCTATCTGACGCGTCGACGATGTTGATTTTTCAACTCTAACGTCAAATGTTCCCAGAGTAATTATAACAAGATCTAATGCAATTACTGAAATGCCAACGCCACGTATGCTGTCAGTTTCACCGACCAGATGTACTAGACATCCCACAATGCAACACGATCACATAAGTTTAGGCATTACTCTTTGTGTAATTAAGTTTTAGTGGCTTTCGTTTTCAGTCGTAGTTGAAAGTTTCTTGTTTAAAGAGCAGACGAAAAGCCCCAAATGACAAATAAATGTCTGATAATTGAGGCGATAAAACGCTTTCGACACAAAAAAGTCATTAACCGACGTTAATTTTATCGGAGCGTAGGATACTTACCTCGATCATTTGCAGCTCTATCTTAGTCTTCACAACTGCTTATAAGGCCAAGAGTATAAGGTATAATTTTAAAAGAATACGTTTGGTTTTCTTAATATTTATGACCACTTCATCTGCCAAACTAATGTATGAAATATCCAATACCTTAAGTGTAGGTCTTCACGGCTATTGCTTACCGTGCAGGGTGTTGGCTGCCTTTAGGAACCTTCGAAGAAGCTAACACTACAGGCGAAAGATCAGTAATGGCAACGATGCGATCTGGAAGATTGTTTCGTATTCAAAATATATTCCCCTTTAATCAAAAATGTCATGATTTGAGTTGGCCAAGAATATTGCATGCATCCATTTCAAAATGACCGTTCCATTATTTTCACACAAATGATAAGGAATGGTTGTCGTGATTATAATATAGAAAATTGTTAATAACATTGCAAGAAGTATCGTGCCTACGCGCCCAATGCAAGGCAATTTTGCAACTGCTACTAACTTGGAAGACTAATTATGTTTTCACATAACATACTCCATGCTTTCGATTGCTTCCGAAGCAATAGTGACATAATATTTCTCTACACGAGATACATCACATTTATCATTGTAGCTTTTCTTGAAACGAGATTTTATAAAGCACTTTTAAAGCTGTCAAATATTTAGAAACAAAACCAAATTGCTTCAATATACAAATTAGTCGCTTTTATTCAATTAAACTTATCACGTAACAGACCTACTTGTGGTACTCTATACTGCTTTCAATCTAACGCACGTTATTCTCGACTTAATATTTACTTTATTGACGATTGCTAGTACACAGTATTTCAGAGCATTCAAGCGGAGCACATTTTGTTTATCTGTTCCATTTCTCAACTGAACGATCGTATATGTTCCACGTAAAAACTCGATAGTTCGTATGATACAAAGCGCTATTGCACGTCGCGATCCCAAATCCGCCACCAGCTCTCGGGCAATATTCATGAAAGTCTGCGCTTGTAGAGAAATCATTTTCGATATGCTGGATTGTGTATAATACGGGTATTGCTGAAAATATGCAATACATTGGGTTGTCGGTCATCATTGGTGTACCTAATAAATCAGCTACTGATGTTGGTTACAAAATGTGTATGTTGACGGAATAAATATTGAAGATTTTGAGCGGGAGCGGCGACGTTTTATCGATGTGTACCCAAAATGATGAATTTTGAAAATCTGTGAGATATACAGCCTAATATCGATTATTTGATGGTGCGAATTGAGAAATCTTATGCTTTCATAACATTTCGAATTGATTCCGCCACAACGTGCCTGCCTATTGCGTGGATAGAAGATTTCTTGAATAATTTAGAAAAAATATTAAAATAAAAAATATTCGGAGGAACATGCTGTTCAGCACACAATTATATTGAAGCTCAACAATATTTTCAGGTTCTACAGCCAACGTTAGTTTTTTCCTTCAATGGAACACTCTGTATTGTTGTAAGCAAGTTTATGGGAGTGCGTGTTTGTATTTTGTTTGGTAAGATGATTCATATTTTATTCGATTAAGTATTTCCTGCATCTTTTGGCATTACTTCGAATATATCAAGTAGATTCTATAGAATGGCAATCGATAGAGAAACTCTTTAAAAATTCTGTTCACAAACGTTTTCCTACCATCGCTCTAAAGTGTTACGGTACTGATAATTAGGGAAATCGTGGGATTCCGAATATATCTGAAATTATCTCAATTATCTCAAAAACTAAGTAAGTAAAGGCGCATAACGAAGTAATAAGATGCAGGGTATTCCATTTAAAGCGCCGAACTTGAAAAGTTTGTAATAGAAACTTGATATCCAGTATACTTGGACATAATTTTGTGTTATGTAGAACTTATCTCCGAATATTTCTTATTTGAAAGCTTTCTCTCTAAATTACTCAGGAAAAGAATTATCTTCCGCCCATGAACTAGGCTGACAGTATTCAGTAACTGTTTCATTATAGAGATGAACTAATTGGTAATGTTGTAACAACTTTGTTAATTTATGAAGGAACTTGATTAAATTTTAGAATCTGCAAAGATCAACTCACGTAACTACAATTTCGGGTAGGATGCGTCCATATTTCATTTACACATTTTCCTGTTAAAGTTTTCCACCTGGATACCCTACTTTTTTAATAAGCTGTAGTAGTTATTTCTAGGAAACGGAAGTTTAACAAAGTTCACTTCCACTACCTAAAAATATTAACACGATTAGAGCATTCGTGGTACCCAATATTAGTTTAGACTTTAGATGAACGGAACTTCGAAGTTTCTAACCGCATCAAGTTTTCGCGTTCATATACATCGGGAAAGCGCTCTTTTGCGCGCAATCTAAACTATTGTTATTATAATAATTGTCTTACCTTGCAAGAACGGTAACAGCTTACACATAACTTCTCCGAAGACGAAATCCCGTAACAATGCACCTATCAGAGTGAATGGCATGCAGAGTACACCAAGTAAGAGATCGGAGACCGCCAAGTTGAGGAGGAATAAGTTCGTTATTGTTCTCATCCGTTGATTTTGCACCTGCAAAGATGAAATAATGCACATTATTAGTTTCTGCTTGAATGCGAAATAGCGAAGATCTCATGAAACGGTTTTAAAATCGAGTAACTAAGTACGATGTATTGCTTAAATTAGTATAGCTTATCGAGAATAACTGTTCCTTTGTATTAGGCAAGTAGAGGAAAGGGGTGGCATACCTCTTATTTGTACATTTTTGTCACGTGTAGATCGAAGAAGTACTCTTAATTACTTCTAAATGATAGACAACAATATCAGGAAGACATCATAAAACTTTAAGAATGCGACACATTAAAAATAGTAAATTACATCTCGAAAGCTACGAAAATGAACGACCGGAATCATGGCGTATTTAGACTGCCACGTTGTTACCCAAATCAGATCCTGTTGAAATGGTTTGTGGGAATCTTAATGGGAGTTGTTTGAATAAACGTTATGTGACTTTCAAAACTGCAGACATTGAGAAACTATGCGGAAAATGTCAACAATTAACCCTCTTAACGTGGCCGTACTATTGAGCTACATGTGGTGTTAGTTTCCGAGAAATTGCGCGTAAACTTAATCGTAATCTTTCGACTGTACACAGTGTTGTAGATTGCCAATGAAGGTAAAGTACGTAGAGCAGATTTAGGCATACCCGGAAGGACCGGCTCCCGAGAAGATTTTATTTTGAAGCGCTTGGTTGTGCAACACCGATTTCAGTCGATAACATCTTTTACAATTCTTGTATTAAATTATCTTTCACTTACATGCTTATATGTAGTATTTTTGAAACTAATAGATACTAATAGAAAGTAATAAACATTATTTTGCGAGCAACACCATAGAAATTAGAAATGGTTTCACTGTCATTAGAGACGAGAGCCCGCTTCAATAGAGCAATTATGTCGTATATGATGGCTTGTTATAACTGTTATGTAGGCCAAACGTCGAAATGGATTAAACATCGTCAAGAGACGTACTTTTGCTAATCATTCAAAGGCGGATGACCATATTTTTTGTCTTGGCCGCGTTTAGATGAAGGAATTATAAGAACAGGCTTTTCCTTGAGATGTAGTACCTATAAAAGGACAATGCTGCCAACTTTAAATGGGATAAGAATAATTTAAGTTACATATCGCGATGCTTTACAATAATGAACAGTTTAATGTTTTAGAAAACCCTATATATCAGCTGATTTCAATCTTTTTCTTTTATCTGCTTTTTAATTTATTTCGTTTCGTGCGTCTCCGTTTTTGTTTTAAATATATTGCAAAATTTTTAGTTTTTCTTTATAGTTTGCGCTGTCCTCCTTTTTGCCATGTCAAATTGTTGACTTTAGTATTTTAGCTGTTCAATTTAATTCGCAAATTTTTTAATTACGTTTGACTAGTGACAGAACAAATTTGCTGGTTACGTACATTTTCGTTTGTAAGAAACAACTTATCCTTTGTAAAAATTTCTAATATACTTCCGAAGAAGTTCTTAATGAAGAACTGAGTAATTGCATAAGGCAGTCGCCCTTTTATGCAACCAACCGCAGACCACATACTTGCTTATATACTAATTTTTACTTCTTAGCAATACATTATTGTCATATTTCCTAAAGTGTGTTCTTTTAAAGATGTCTACGAACCTCTTGTATATCATCTCGCATACGCTACAACCGTTATCATTTTGCGTTTGTGAATATTTACCGGAGGGTAAGATATAAGCTCAGGACAAAGTTGCGAAAGATAGCGACAACAATCCTTGAGCATTTAAAAAAAGTAGAGAGCCCGACATAGAGACTGAAGGTTACCTACAAGAAAGAGAGCATCGGGTATTTTTAGCATAAAAACATCAAACAGTCCTCAAGGCTTGCTGTCCTCGATCAAAGACAAAAAGGAAACTTAGCTCTCAAAAAAGTAATCTATTAACAGTTTTGAATTGACTATACAAATTAAATAAAAATAAATATCAATATGCATATATGGGGATAATTAATAATCTTTGATTAGTTGATCAGGCTGACTGATCCGGAAAGTTCTCACCATACCTCCAAAATTAGGGTTTGTCGGCTGGTAATGGTAGCACTGATGACCTTGAAGTTAGTCTTTCGGATAATGTAAGTGATTGCATCGGTTCCCCGATTATAGGAGCTGCTAAGTATATACAGCATATATATAATAGGAAAAAAAACACAAATATATAGGTATAATTACAAAATCTTGGTGGCTTGAAATTAATCAGCCCAACAATAGGAGCGATTGCAGTAACTCAAGTAAACAAACTAGGGAAAAGAAATAAATTAATGTGTGCAAACGAAGCGTAATATCGGTTATTACGCTGTGAAAAAGAAAATAGGAAATTATTTATTAATTAATCACATAACGGGCGAGTGAGTTAAAATTCAAAAGTGAATCGGTAAAGAGAAGAAACTAGCCCGTCATATTTTTGGGTTCCCTCGTAAATAGACACAGAAGCTGTATGATCTACAAATTTTAATATAAAAGAATTGTCCTCAGTACGATATTTCTTCACATCAATCGATGCAGGTAATCAGTTTCCAAATCGGCATATGGATCTACCTTGTTACATCAAATACAGCGAGAAAAATGTCGATAACACGGAAGGTATTGAAAATTAACAGAAAAAAACTGGCAGGTAAGGTCACCGGTTAAAGTCACAAGATATATTAAAAAGTAGCGGATGATCACAATGATTTCAAACAATGAACAAAATGATGCACCTGCAGCTAATGAAAATCAAGAAATTGCGATGTGAAACATATCGACATGAAATGCAAAAAATTAATGATTGAAAATGGTTTAGCAGAATAATAAAAAAAAATTAGAAATAGAAAATACTGCAATCACATACCGTTAACGAAAAATCTTTTTCGCACATGCGAAGAGAAGAGAGCGTAAAAATCAAAGCAAACTTGTAAAGTGGGAAAACTAGGAATACGTGAGGACTGAGAGAGTGGGGAGAAAAAATTCTAAATGAAACCACATACAAAGTCTTCGCCAATTAATTTAACACTATTAAAGAAAAATAAATATAACGATATAAAAGTCGTTACAATGCATATGTTTGGTGTAACAGATAGACTGTTCAAATCATAATCCGTTTGAAGCATTTGGAGAAACTTCTGTTTTCTCTGTTCGAGTTTAAAGATAAACCCACTAACATAAAGTATCTTTTACAGCAACAGCATTACAAAACTTTGGAAATAAAGCTTAATAAAAGTTTGATACTTTAAAAGCACGTACGTGGGAAATAGATCGTTATTTTCTTCGGTTATAAATTATGCTCTAACTCAAGACACAACGGTTTTCAATTACCACGGCTCATTTTATTGCTAGCAAGTGTGCTTGATACAATAATTTTACATTACAAAATTTAAAAGAAAAATTCGGCTCAAATCAGGAAAAACGTGGAATAGTGATTTGCAATTTTCGTATTCAAATATACAATGCAAAAAGATCAGTAACGTACAAATACAAAAATCGAATTTCCTCATATTTACAAAGCAATGGTAAATATACAGACTGGATAACGTCGGTATAAGAGAAAGAAAACATCTCGTAATACCCTTGTTTGCTCATATTTCCAATGCACTGTACCTATATACGTACCTACGTTTAATTATCGTCCCTTCAAATAACACGAGTTCGTGTATCTGATGCCTTTTGCAATAACGGAAGTTTTAGTTTACAAAGGTTACAAGGTTTAGTGTAAACGGAGGTTTACAAATACGTGAAGAGAAATTCGTGGTATTGTAGCCTCTGGCAATAATAAATAATTCAAACAGTCGAAGTTCGTTTTGAACCAATCGGCGCACGAAATTTGGTGCATTCATGAGAAGAAGTGTAGCATTCTAATATGACAACGTATATATGCACATAGCTTGTCTAAGTAAACATATACATGCCAGTAGGTTTACTGTCTACTTCTATTGCTCCCCTTTCTGACATCATTAAGTCTTCCTCCATTGTCACTTCATAGTGTCACGATTGATGATGTTATCCTACCTACTAAAAACGGTACGAGGTAAATAGACGTCTGGTGAAGATAAGATCCCACCTTTTCTGGTCAAATGGATTTAAATCTCACACATACATTGCCACCACAGGCGTAACACAACGCTTGAATCTTGGACTACTTATCTTTAACATATTTATTGATAGTCTGGTTTATCTTCCATATTGTCCTTTAGGATATGCCAACGACGTGAGAATCTATTACACAGTGAATAGTCTCAGAAAGTATCAGTAATCGGCTTTGCTTGAATATTAGAAAGTGTAGTAATATTTCCTTAATTAAGAAACTTAAACCGATTTACTTTCTTTCCTCCATCGATGACTGTAGCAATATTTTTTTGGAATTTCAATACTAATAAATAACTAAGTCCTCTTGCTCACGGGCCGGTATGGCAACGGCGCAGCGAATATCGCAAAGATGCTACGCGGCAGTAACTTTCCACATGAATCTGCATAATAATTTAGAAATGACGAACATTTCCAGCAGAGTACCCAAAAAACATGTCGTTGCCTATGTAATTTATTGCCACCGCTCACCACGGTTTATCAGTTACATCCTTACGCGAATATTACGCGATCAATAAAGCGTTAGTAAAAACATTCGCGCTTTTCAATTTCTTTCGCTACATTCAACTCGTTCGACATATTGACTTCTAATGGCGTAAACAAATATACAGTGCATAAACCATTTCCCGCCTAAAAATGTGCAGATAATTGGTATGCAGAGAGCATGTCAAACGGTAGTCGTGTGGTGTTCACCCGTGTGTAGTCATAAATTTAAAAACATGAGTGCGACATTTATTTTGGATTCCTAGCACCTTCCGTATAGCTGTCGTACCGACTCGTGAGAAATCGAACTAGATACTCATATGCCAATTTTAAATTAAACCAATTACCGAAAGGCACATTATATCGAAGAACATAATTCATTTTATACTGTTTATTTCCTTTGGATCAATATATAGGGAAAGCATGCTTACTTCCGAGTTTCTATAACTGCCTAAATTTGTTTTGCAAAGTAGGAAAAAGAAACAAAAATAAAATACCCAATACGGAAGATCCTAATTCGTGATTACCTATTTTTTTCGAAAACTACTTACATTATTTTTGAGCCCATGTAATAAATTTAAAAACATGTTAGAAAAACGATTTAACAACCAGTTTCCGAAGTATTAAAACACGTGTAGTTCATGAGTATCGAGAGAATCATATTTAGAGTAAGCCTGCAGAAACGAGTACACTTTCCGTGCGCTTCACGAAATTAGCAAACACCAGACAGACTCGTGCTTTGTCGACTCTCGGAGAAACCAGTAGGCAACACGAACCCATCCTCATAAGACGAATAAACACGAGTCTGTCTAGTCTGTACTGATTTCGTGAAGTTATTAATAAAATAACTCCTAATTAAGCCAGTGCTAGCCACCCTCTCTTTTTAGCCTATCTAACTCTGTCACTCATCCGATCTGTTGGCAGCGGCGCTGTACGAGAGGTACAGGTAAAGGTAAATAATGAATTACTCAATTGTGCATCACGCCTGGGCTTCGTTATTATACGAGTTAGCAATTTGTTTCCACTTTTGATCTTTGAAAAAAAGAAAAAATAGTTGCCACAAGTTTTGTTGTTGTTGTTATTAATTACAACCAAACTGTTACGCAGTTAATTATCAACTGAATTCAAAAGCATCTGGTAGAACTCAAGGTTTTCCCAGTACGCCCACGGTTGCATTTGTTGCATTTAGAGTTGTATTCTCGCCTTCGTAACTGCATGTCAAGTTTGAACATAGGAATTCGTTTAACCTCTGCTAAAATATTTCCCTAATTCCTGGTGATACTTTTGATGGTATTCCTGGTGATACTTTACGCCAACATGTGCTGTATACTTTCTAAGAAATTAAATATATCCTTTCCTAATTACAATGCCCGATATGTGGTAAAATATAAAAAAATATATGAACTTTACAGGGCGATAACTATTTATTCATGTATTATTCATATAAATCGTTACCAATGTTCATTTTTCTACACAGTTGCCAGGGAGCGATTTGTTCATATTTTCACTTTGCTCAAAATTAATACACAATACTCCAGTGCTCTGCTTATCTCCTAGACTGCTTTGGAAATATTCATACTTTTTTTTTATAAAATACGTACAGGCACTGACCTTTCTGCTGCAGAATAGTATACTCGTTGATATCTTTTCTTACAAGTGTTCGTCTCCAGAACCTACGCCATCATAATTTTGATATGGTGATCCTATTGTTACTATAGTCGGGGCAGGAACGCAGGCAACAAACATTACTGGTAATACAAAGTTTGTCGCTTTCCGTGCGCGTCACGAAATTGGCAGAGACTAGACAGACTCGTTTTTTGTCGACTCTCGGTGAAATCAGTACGCAACACAAACCCATTCTCATGCGGCGAACACGAGTCTGCCTAGTCTCAGCCAATTTCGTGAAGCGCACGGAAAGTGGCGAACTTTAACCATAACAACCAACAAGCAGATTTTGACAAGTAACAAACGTAAATAAAGCTATCCTAGTCAAAAAGCACTCTGGGATCTAAAAGAGGGTAATTACATGTAAGTGGGGCTTGTTTAGCGAGTCAAAATCTACAGGATACGATGGTCAAATCGGTGATTTCTGAATCCTTTTCATTTTTGACTAAATACATTCCATGACACCTTTCTTTCTCGACTATTCGCAGTTGAATTCGGACCTGTAAGCGCACATTCTAAAGATCTAACTTTAGCCGTTTCAACGCCAGTGCACTTAACGGTTTAGAGTTCTTCTCAACTAATTTCTCTGTCTGATGATGTGTAGCTCAAAACGAAACCGGTAGCAATTTACTTTGCTAGAGATTTGTGAGATATCCAGTCCATATCCTTTTCACTCTTTCAATTCTACAGGGTGTAACTTGTTACTTTCCATTATTTTGAATTTTCAACAGGATTTCTTCAATACCAGTCGGAGTAAGAGCTTTTTTTTTAAATCTGTATCCGAATACTCAGCATAATGCAGTTTTTCGTTTTAAAGAATATTGTGAGACATATAGGCTTACATGCCGAGTGTCAAAGAAAACGAAAAAAGAAATAAATATTCTGTACGCCTGAATATGTTATGGAGGGTTTGTCTCTGAATATTTTTTATTGCTAAGTTTTCTTCTAAATTGCAGAGGAAGGGAGTTATTTTTCCATCCGCGCACTGAATAAACACGTCGCATATTTTACGTTTGGAAAGATTCGAAAGTAAATTGCATAGTATCGTGACAATTTTTTATGTACAATTCGATGAACGTATGCTTGTTTTATTCAAACATTCCGTAAATGCCAAATCATCAGCAAATTTGTTTTTTAAATGCATATTTACCCAACCAAAACTGTACGTGTAAAACGTGTATCATGGGTTTTAGTTACTACTCAAAATACACTTATGCAATTTCGTAGAAAAAATAAGTAAATCCAGCCATAAAACCATTGGAGACAATTCAATATGTAACAAAATTAATTAAGAAGAAATAACTCTCTATGTTAATCTTGTGATTGATTATCGTGGATTAAATTAAACGCACGTTATTCACGCATTTTTTTTTCGCTAAAATGAAATTTATTCTTTTACTTAATATATTGTTCCTAATGCATCTTCCCCTTAACAGTTATCTTCACTATGTAAGTAGACAATATTCGCGGGAAACAAATCGTCAATCAAATACATAACTTATTTTTCCTTACATCAGTTTCCTTACATAAAGTTTGTGCGTTAGTAATTTAAGTTTCGGTCTGAAAAATAGCTTTTTCATTTTATAAAAAAGAAATCCCCATGCCTCCGCCTCCAAATAAATCACAAAGGAATAAACATTAATCTTGCCTCATAAAACAAGTACTAGACGTAAAAAGAAGGAATGCAAATTAATCATTCGTGAGCCCCGTTTGTTACTATCGCATTTGACAAGCTATTTGGTAAGAGACTGTTTTCGGATCGCACTATTACGGAATGTAATATAATTCATGGCAGTTCCTACTGTTGTATAATGTATATATTGGGAAAAGACTTTCATTAAGGACTTTTGTTTGGGATGCTGATCGATGTTCGCTTAAGTATTAGCTTCTCCCTTTTTAAAATAATACATTTTAAGATTAGTATAACTTTTATTTTGGGCTCAAAAATATACATTCATACCTGATTACCTGAAAAGAGTGTAAACATATAAAATGAAGTATGAGAGAAAGGTACTGCCTCAAGGCTACGCGTATACATGCATCGCTGGCGGAAAGTTATAATGCCCAAGAATTCCAATGTTCAGCCTTTTGATATTAGTTGTTAATAGAAACAAAGGGAAATAGAATACAAGTGTGTTATCGAATGGACTTACAATCGTTTACGAACCATGTTCAAGCTTTGGTCGAGAGGATTCAGAATAGATTTGAATAGATTATCCATATTAAGCAAAAGTAACAACAGCCCCAGATTGTATTCTTGCGGCACACTTGATGCCACGTAATTCTATTCAAAAACCCAAATGAAATAAAACTTGTCTAGCAGTTTATAATCGCTTCTGCTGCCAAACCTAAATTGGTTATGTTTTTAATAAAAGGTAACTTTTATATGCTTAGAGTTTAAGATGAATGGTTGCTTTAAAACCTAGAACAACCAAGAACAAATGAAAATCTATACTAACAAAAAATAAAAGAAATAAATACTCCGCTGTAGTGTAAGCATCACTGGACAACACGATAGAGTCTGACAGTTAAAGAAGCATCTACGTACCCCTACCTAGCAAATATTGGCCAATTTTGAAACACTAAAACTCGCTTAGTTACGTACGAATTAACAGAAGAAAAACCAATATGGAAAAAATAAACGAAGGAACTCTATATTTATCTATTCAACACCTTTCATGTGGATCAATTTACCAGTCTGCAAACCCTCCTTTTTATATACGATTTTTGACATCGTTTTAAAGACTCACAAAGAGACCGCATAAAATATCATCCCACACGGCGTCCCATAGATAAAAGAAAGAGAATTACATCAAGATTCTCGTTATCTTGCGGCGAAAGGTTCGTATTAAAAATGTACGTTTTCTTCGGATCTGGAAAGAGATGTGCGCCACAAGTTTAATCAGCGATCGAGATAGATAGTATTTCTTACAGGAAAATGGGGTTTTAGGATTTCGATAGGAGGTAAGGGAACGTGTTGGAGACTTAGATGAGAATGAAGAGATGAGGACCCCAGCAAAGAAGGTAGCCGGCTAATGTATTCCGAAATTAAAGGTGGTACACATAAATTAGCGATATGAGAATCCTTCATAATACTTTGGTGATAAATGTCTTAATGGAATCCCCTACTAAGGTGATCTTGCGTAAACCTTTATAGCTATTGACGTGTAAATGCTGAACTTTCTTGCTGATGCTTTTTAGCAGTCAGACAAAAAAATTTGGCAAAGGTGTTTATGTGCTTATCCCGAACAATAAGGCTTATTTTACTTATTAGTGTTATCTTAATTCTACATATTTCTCCAGAAGAAGTGTAATCGAATGAATCACCTTCGTTTCCATTTCCTGTAGCAATAACTATGTCAAGTGACATATTAGTTGACATTTTTCCTGCGGAATAGGAGGCTCTTCTAACATTAACGGGTTTCGTAAGAGTAATGTATAACCTTCAAGTGTTCTTTGATAGGGTATTAGATTATGTTAGTAACTAATCAGAATTTTCAGCTTATCGATGCCTTAAAACAATATGTGTAATCTATGCACACTACTTAGTTAGCTAGTTAGCTGCAGGATAGTTGATGAAACAATCAAGTAGGTCAGTTGGTAAATTAGACACTTAGTAACAATTATCAATAAATTTTACAATCTTATTAAGGTTAGAAATTTACGATACCAGGAGTATTGTACTGTTGAAGTATTCCGGGTGTTCCGCAGTGATTCGCTCACAGCTCAGGCTTGTTCCTGCTGTATATTAATCACCTGACCTACTTCAATGATAATGACAGTACACTGTTGTTGTTTTTTTTGTGGTCTTGCAGATCAGCATCAGGCAACATGATAGCATATTAGTGATCAGTTATGACGAAGGTACCAACCTTTTAATGGTGGGAAAAATATATCTATCAGAGATACTAGATCAAACAAACACAGTTGTACGTAAAAGTCTAATATAATGTACATTAAATAAATTAGGCATCAGTAATGAGTTTCTCCTTCGCACCGCAATCGTCATCTTCGCCGTTTCGTAGTAATTATAATAAAAATAAAGCATTTATAAACAGACTCCGGCATTTTACACAAGTTTGATTGTAAACGTTGCGTTGGTATGCATTAACTTTGCTTCAATTTACATCTGATCGTACTCTGTTCCTGGTGACATGTTTTCTCTTGCTAATTTTGATAAGTTTAACTATGGATATTCATAAAAGGAAATAGATTAGCTTAATTCTAACGTAAACCTCACATTTGGTTTGTAGATGTCGAAGCACCGCTGCTTTATTAAAGAAAAGTACCGTGACCCAATCAACTAAGTGTAAAATGCTAAGCTTTAGGCTATTAGAATGCTATGTGCTATGTGTTTAGCTTCAAAAAAGTGTGTAATATATCCAAATTATTTTTTGCCTTGCAGGCCTTGAGGAAAACCAAAGAAAAATACAAGAATATAATCCGTACTAGGATTTTATAGTTCATAGTTCATTAACTTACGCGCATTATGTTAAATGAAACAGAAAAGAGGGAATTGTATCGAATTAACGGTTTAAATTCACGTTGTCAGGTAGATTTAGTAGATTATCAATCTCATATTGATGGTAAATACGTGTTTATACTACTACTATATATCACGATCACTTTGCAAAATTTGTTATTTTGCGAGCATTCTAAACTAAACAGGCAGAAGATGTGTTATGGATATTTTTGCGATTTTCGAAGCTCCTGCAGTTTTGCAATCTGCTAATGGCTGGAAATTTTGCAATAAGGTAATTGATGAATGAGAAAAATTGTGGGCTAAATTGAAATTGGTGCATGGCAAACCATGCCACAGCCAAAGCCAGAGGAGCACCGAATGTATAAACCGGGACATGCTTATAATATGCACACTTCATGATGTTGAATGATGGAACAGACAAATAGAGTGAGGGCTTGAGAGTCGTAAAATTTACGAAGATCATTTTTCTAAATTTTGCAATGGAAACATGTCCATAAAATGCTATGTTTGGAGTAAAAAAAAATGTTTAAAACGTCTAACATTCCATTAGAAGCTATTAACAATCTTAAAACGGAAGAGAAACAAAAGTCTCTCTACCAGAGGAAGCGTCAGCTACTGAAAAAGAGAAGCTAATAATAATGATAATGGTAACCAAAGCATAATTAGATCTGTGGTATAGAATTATGTCTGCAACAATTGTAATAGAAAAAAAACATTTCACTAAAATTCTTGCCACAATGCTTCACTCGCACTGGACGCACGAATCAATAGCCAAACTATCATCATCAGCACTAATGGATTATCTAGGTCTGCAGCTGCATAACTTCCTTCCACCTTTTTCCGTCCCTTAGTGCTATCCAGTTTCTAATCTGTTTCTTTACCAGATCTTTCCACACTGCTTGTATCCATCTTCTTCTCCGTCTTCCTTCCTTCCTCATTCCTTCTGGCATACTTCACGCCATTTCTTTCACATGTGTTCCGCTTCCCGTTCTTTCTAGAAGACCTAACCATTGCAGTCTTCTATCTTTAACGTCTTCCCCACTGGTTCTTTTCCATACTGTTCATACAATCCCGCATCCGTCCTCCTTTCTCAACCTAGCATTGTATTTTTTTCATCAAATGTTCTTCTTAAAATTTTTCTTTCCCATGTGTCTATCCTCGATTGATTTTTCTGATTCATAGGCCAGGTCTTACATCCGTAGAGGAATGTTCTTCTTCCCACTTATTGGTCAACCAGACACCTAAAAAAAAAGGAAGGTGGGGGTCAGGAAACTACGAAACCGACGCAGTTATTTCAGTTTGCTAGATATAGATACAATTAGAGGGTATTTACATTTTTGAGGAGATGCATTGTATGTTTTCTTTAGTTTCTTGCTACGAACTGGATTGGAAACTATGGAAGCCTATGCAATGTAATACGTAATAGTAATAGGTAACAAAATAGGGAAATAGAATAAATAATGATATGGATTTGATGTGGAGCGATTTAAAAATGTAAGGAACAATTAAGATAAAATACTTCAAAAATAAAAATTCGGAACTAAGTTAAGGCTTTACACCCTGTTGGACTGTTATATCAGGAAAGAAATTACTTTTTAACACCTATTATTTATTATTTATCTATAATATTTCGACAGATATTATACATGCCTAAGAAGTACACTAGTATAAAAAATCTATTTTCTTGAAATTCTTTGCGCAACTAAAAACACACATCACAATATTACAATTTTTATGTACATTATGACGGGCGTTACAAGGAACGCATTTTATATTCTCCTGCGACTTAAGTGTGAGTTTACAGATTTTCTTAATCTGGAAGTGTGCTTCTGTGCGTATATCGACCGTGTACGATTTGAAGAGCTTCCAAATTGCTTCCATTATATATTAACTTCATTTGTTATCTATGTTCACCTAGTATTCCTATTAAATTAACACCTCATGTAATTTGCACAAATCGTGTTTACCGACTGAAGTTCGCCGGCATATCAGAGCAGATTACTCGAGCTGTGTTATCTGGTTCACGGTTATTTGTTGTGAACTCGAGAATCTTATCCGTTAAGAGCTAGAAAATCGAAGGCGGATCTGTGGTGGAAGTCTTGTCGCATCTCTGTGGCGCGAGAAAAGTGATTCAATGATAACAAGCTAAGGGAAAAGTTATTTAAGAATTCATTCGGTGACGATATGGACAGAAGAAGCAGATCATGGAGAAATGCGCGGGAATGTTATTGCGGCGAGATGGTCGTAATCGCCTAGGCATCGTTTCGTTTTATCGATAACAAGAAGCCAAGTTCAACTAGGATGGTTATATCTTCTTTATCTATTACCATGTGTGCGTTTTATTTCCGAGGCTTATGATCAAGGAAGCTCTGAGGAAATAAATAATGCATTATTGGGGATAAAATAAAATTTCCAAAGCCTTTGCAGAGTACAAGAATATTTTATATATTATCCGTATCACCAATTTATTTGACATTGATTGTCTAAGCACAGAGAATCTTATATCCAATAAACTAAGGCATTGGCAGGAAGTGATTCATCGTTATCAGGTTGAATACAAGGAAAATGCCTTTGAAAAGTATCTTCCTCAGATGTCTGTAATGTTATCTAAACATTTTAACTTTACCATTAACGCAGTAGGCGCAATTCTACAATTTCAGAATGTTAGGGACACCCTATAGTAATAATAACGAGTTCATATTGATAGTTACCAAATCCCAAGGTTAAAATTAATAATTTCTGGCAACTTATCACGTTAACTGTATACATATAGGATAATTTTGAATACGTTTGATACGAGACTTATTACAGGTCAACCTAACTCTTTCTTAAGTTCTTTAGAAATTAAAAAACGTACTACACCATCTCACCATTAGTAGCCACAAACATCAGTTCCTTAACAGAATATTGCTAATCTATACTAAATTAAGGAGCCTTAATACGTACTAGGGGCATTGCTACAACAGTTCTCGTAATATCGAGAAAAATGTCATTAATAACATGGCAATGAAAATATATTTTAAAGACGATTGCTGACAGTAAACATCTCGTGCGTGGGTACAATAACTCATGATCGCTCGATACCCCTTGTAATTGGCTAAAGCTGTTAGAAATGTAAATACATGAATTATTATCTTCTCTTTCACGCCAATACCTGACCCAACATGCCGTTGTAGACATAAGATTCGCACAAGTTCCCCGAAGTTCTCAAGCGGGGCACACGCAAGTGGGACTCGTACGGAAACCAGAAGGACCGTTGCGACGCCCGTTCCTCACACTTATAACTGTTAAATCTATTATAATAGTTATTAGTAACGTTTCTACATTATTTAATGAACAGAGATTTTTGCTGCACTTCCTTAATTAAATTCGTAAAATAGAAAGTGTGAAAATGTCGAGTGAAATCCAGTAAAACATCATACCATTCGTCTGACAATCAGCCATTATATAAATCATTGCCCTTGTTTCTAAATATAATTTTTTACGTTGCCCTAACAATTCCAGAGAGAAAAAAACTCATAAAATATAGTAAAATTATAACCCAATTATGAAAACAAAAAAATACCGCCGTGTTACCGTTATGGTGGTATTATTGAAAGAAGGGCGACAGAATTTATTTCCGGTACTGCATTGTATTGATTAAATGCATCTTTATACCTTCCACAAGGGATCGATATTAGGTAACGCAGCCAAATAATAAAACAATTGTTCACACAGATTCTATGGTTTCGTACATAATGTATTGGTTCCTCGGAGAAAACCAAAGTGAAAGACAATTGGCAGAAAAGCAGAAAAACTGGACTTTACAAAAATTTTCGCCAATTGACACTCACCTTGGTATTCTCCGATGTTTTAATTTTTGGCTGCCTTACGCAATATCCATTCTCGTAAACCTAACGAATACAGCCGTACTTCTTCTCGAGTTAACGTTCATACCTTTCCGTCGTCTTTAGGCAGGAAAGGACCTCACTGTTGGTCCTGGTAACTTTATAACTACAGTTAGTGTTTTCAAGCAAAAACATTATACGATTTTATTAATAACAATAAAATGCAGAGAGGTAAAAAATTGTCTGTACATGCGCAAAAGTGTCTGCACATGCTAAGGTAAACGTATGACAAAATTCCAGTCACGTAACCTATATCGAGTTTCCGAAAACTTCACGTTTATCTCCGCGGAAAAAAAATGTGTACCTCTGGTAGTGGCACTTCGACAGTCGTTTATCACATTTGAAACTTCTCGAATGCGAAACGCGCTTTTATTTTCCTTGCACGCATAAATAAAATCGATCCCAAGCGTTCTCTTTGCGACGTCTTACTAAAGAAGGTAACAACTGTACTATAATTGATCAGAGTTGTCCGAGATGGTTAGATAGTAATAAAACAATTATATTCAATTTTGGTGGAAGAGCCGGTATTATATACTTCTTCCTTTCAATACAAAAACATCTTAATTAATTTAGAATGAATCGAACCGGATCAATAGAATCGTTTTAACTACGTTACATAAATTTCATTCGGTTCCTAATTGAAAATTATCTAAACAGCGCTCGAAGAGACAATTAGGTACCTTAATTATCTAAAGAGCTTCGACGCGTGTGACTTGTTGACTTAATGGGGTGATTTGTTTCATTAATTTCTACCAGCTTATTCTAATTAGCACATATGTACAAACGAAACACCCACCAACTGTTATGGAAATTAGTCAGTTAGTCTTGTCTTCTTAGTGAATTGCTAGCATTCATTAGAAACAGAGAAACTACTGATGCAAATTCCAGAAAAAATATTTGTAGAAATAAAATTTAAAACGTTACACAAAAATCTCTGTTATATTCGTCACAGTACACAATAAACGGAGATGTTTATACGGTCTTCTTTGTTTTGAAAAATATAGGTTTTACAACGGCTCACCAAGAGGACTAATTACAAATAAAACGTGCACGAGGTTCATGACTTTCCATTGTAATTTGCGTAGTTGTACTTTAATAGTTAAAGTAATGGGCGGTATCTCTAGCTTTTATGGTACAAGACCAGTCAGCCAAACATGTCCTTTTGCATTATTTTCCGAGCAGTTAAAAGTTATGTGAATAGCAATATACGCAAAATGTAGAAATTTGTTGTTGTAATAAAGTAAAGTGACGCTTTTATGACTTGAAATCTCATTTGCACAAAAATGATCTTCAGAATTTCATAAAAAATGAACAAATTGTTGGTAAATTAATATGTTAATGAATAGATACTGTTAAATGTCTTAGTGTATCCTCTTGCAGAAACAAAATAAGAATTACATACGCCTGCGATACGTTTAAAATATGAACGAAATTGGTTCACAATCCTGCATTCCTTTAGCGTGAGAGCTAAACATGTTTTTTTGAAAGCAGAATAAGGGATTTCCTTTTCATTTTTTAGGATAGTCGGAATATTTATCTTCTGAAGGAAATTATATTTTCTTTTCTCAAAATTCCAACAAATTATTTAATTGACACACTCAGCACATTTCAACCATAAGCGTATATCATTAGAGAGAAGGTAATAGCTAAGCTATATACTTACCAGGGTCAAAATCACCAGCGTATTACCAATTACGGCCAGCATAAAAATAATTGCGTACAGCGGGATTTGGATCCTGCCGGATTCATACCAAAGCGGAAGGCCTGCAGTCGTTTTATTTGTTGTAACTCGTAGCACTCCTTCGGCAGGACTGTCGGATACATTCAAGGTTGGCGTGAAGTTGAGATAAAGTTCCATTCTGCAGTTTTGCTTTCACATTAACACCGCGCCGTACGTTCTAACATTAGGTACTCGAGTTACGGAGCTGCCGGATAGCACTTGTCCTTAATTTGCATTTTTCACACTGACTACACACCGTTTATTAGAGTAGTTATGCATTTAGTTAATGCAACTTTTACTGCTTCAGAGAGTTTAAGTAACCGCATTGTTAATGTCTTATGTTGACTAGGGATTAAAAAACAGTTTACTTTCGCATTTAAACGTATAGTTTAGTTATTTATGTTCCAGGAAGGAATGAATTTATTTAAAGCGGCTCCCATTCCCACTCTTGCTACAAGAGAAATTATAATTTGCCTGGGCAAATTAGGAAAGCTAAACTCACAGGGTTTATAATTACGCTTACCAGCTTGAAAAATTGCTTCCTGAGAGGCTGTCTGCATTTGCATGGTAAAAATTTGCTCATGTAATTTAAATTAAGCCGCCATAACGTCCACAGTCTATCCTAGCATTTAAATTAACGCAAAAATGCAGCACTGATTTTTTTATGCTTTCTTACATGAATAACGATCTCGTGGAGTAATAAATTCATAAGTTTATGCTCTCCATTAGTTATAAAAATATTTTGTCACATGGATAAATGTTTAAATTAAATTAAATTTAAATGAATATATTTCAAACTGAATTTTGATTTTTATTATCGCTGCAGATAAATATTCATCAAAATACCTATATTCAGGACTGAGAACTTCGAGTAATAGCAGCTTTCGTTTTCTGAATATTGTAGTATTGTAGGTACGAACTTCCAGCGTAGTTTTCATTTGGTTGTCCTTACTTTCATTGATTTATTTTCACGTATGTTGAGCACGTTATTCCGCTTACGAAATAACCCATAATTTTATAGCAAAGTCGATAACGCTGCTAAGTTTGAGGGGAAAGGTAATGTTTGTGTGCAAAGTCGGCGTTATGTTGGCTAAAGATTGGTGTACGATGCTTCTTCTGTTACCGCTTTGATATTTGATCGACACGGAATAATTCATTCATATCTCAAGAGCGTACAGGATGCAAAAGTAAAATGTTATCGAAATCTTTAGAATTTAGATTTAGAAGGTACTCGATAAATTATTCAAGCAAAAAGCAGTTATACTCTCTCCTCTACCGTTTTAGGTCACTTTTTAGTATTTCTTAATCTGTAGCTGATGATGGAGGATGATAGCAGTATGGGAGTGATTGCAATCGATTCTACAGGTGTGATTTAATTACAAAATATGCTACTGGATATCATCAGAAATGCTTATTGGAATTCGCACTTTATTTAAATTCCAACAATGTTCATATATTATATACGTAACTTTCTAACACGGCATACCACATTTATTTGTCTTTTTATTACTTGTACTTCTACAACCATGTTTCTTTAAAGTTTTTCATGTAGGCTAGAGCTATACACATTATTATTATTATATTGCGTTAAGTTTGTTGCCCTTGACTTTGTTACATTGTATGCACTGGAGGGCAATACATATTACTAAAATGTGTTATTTACCAATTCTGTTTAATCAACGGCAAAGATATTATCTGTTTATCAATTTAACCGACTTCGTGTCCCTCTAATTTGGATCAGCCTGTATATTGTCAGAACAGAAACTTATTCTGATAAGGGCATTTCTGTGTTAGATCTAAATTACCAGAGATCCTGTAAAAGCATCACATTTAAGGGAAAGTAAAGACGCATGCACTTGATCCACTCTTTTTATTGACCTCGTTGCTTACAGATAATACCAAGCAAATTAAATTTGTCGAGAACACCCATCAATGTTGGAGAGCCACTAAAGAGCGATTAAAAAATGTCTGCATTTGACTACTAATTTTTTTCATTAATGGTATACACTCATAGAGCCGATTAATTGAATTTTTGGAATAGGAAGATACCAAAATCTGCACCGAAGCAATTATTTTATAAGCTCTTATAAATGTTTCACAATAAGTTCCCATTAAACGTTATCGCATTGTATACGGTGCTAAGAAAATCACGACATTTAGCAAACATTGAACGAAAGTAGTAATTAAATTGGTGTCTACGCGTATTGAATTTCTCTAACCGAAGCGAATGCACTGAATATAACCAGTAAAGTAATTGGAGAATTACAAAAAAGAAGAAGAGGCGTACAGACTCGTTTGTTACAGGCAGCAAGGGGACATTTAAATTGATGACTATGATCAATTGCGCGTTATAAAACGAAATAAAGCTCGTGGGATACTATGCTCCATTATAGACGCATACAAGAAACCTACAACAGATATCATTTCTACTACGACGTGCGTGAAAATAGACCAAGCAAACATTTTAAATAACATAATATTCGCACTATTTTAACCCTCTCCAGGATAGTGAATTCATGATAAATCCACAAATTTAAAATATGTTTGCAGCGTGGTAAAACCGCTTGCTGCAGTAACTTGTTACCATTATACCAATATTTCATAGATCACTCATAAACCAGTTCTCTTTGCAATCTAGAATTTGGAAGACGAACATTTCATTATTTTAAGTAGCTGACAAAATGGCGAGTAAGTAAACTTGAAATTTCCTTAATATATTGGCTGGCTTATAAAATAGTATTTTTCCTTTTCACAACTACTTCAGCGCTCGATGTCACTTCGCTGGGCTGCGCCCATTGCAGTGCATGCTATGTTCCACATCCAACAAAGTGGTTTTACGAAACTTGTGACGTGAGTTTATGCTTTCATGAATCAAAAAGCTGTTTTTCATTGTGTGCACATCAACTGTAAAATTTAACACATTTTTGTTATGTTTTTGCAATAGACTCCCTCTTAACCGACTCGCCTGACCCGAGGCATTGGCTAGATAACAAATTGACCAGTTACATCGAAAATGTACATAGTGTAGTTTTACATGCGCTACGTAAAAATTAGTGCACACGTTTGAAAATCGCCGAAAAAATAAATATTCAAGATTAACGGTATTGTATTAAATTAGATTACATGCGCAAACATAACATGTATGTATATTACACATTTTTTTAAATTCTGAAATATAGTGTAATGTTGTTATACGAGATAAAAATATGAAAATATATGATTTTTCTAAATTAATTGGTTAAATTTACGGTTTTTGGAAATCTAGAACATTCTTTCGGCAATCTAAATCCAAACAGATAACAATTAATTAATTTACACTATTATTAAAAAATTTAAACGAGAAAGTAACTCGAAATTTCGACATTCCAACACATATAAACACTGTGTTTACAAGATCCATACTTGACCTCACCTTATTCAAATCAGCACACTTGACTATCTTTAAATTAATAGTAGAATTCACACGATGAACATTTTGAGAATGGGAACACAATCAAACACATGTTACTTGTATGACTTAATGTCAAAAATTTCATTAACGTCTCCTCGTTCCTTTATTTAATCGCGATATTGTTTTAGTTACAGCTAGTTTCGAAAAATTTAACATTTCAAAAACACTTTGATAATGAAACAATGAAACACAATCGAATACTTTTATTTTTTGAAATAGCATAAAGCATGTGGTGCAGGGATGTAAGCGAAAGCTTGATTCCATACTACTCTATGACATTTTACACCATCTACAGTTAAACAATATAATTTGTATAAAGCTCGGCATTTTCCGTGCGCTTCACGATATTAGCACGTGTTTATTCGTCTCATATAAATTAGTTCGTGTTGCCTACTGGTTTCCCTGAGAGTCGACAAAACACAAGTCTGTCTAGTCTCTGCTAAATTCGTGATGCGCACGGAAAGTGGCGAAATATAAAATTTTACTGACAAACGAAACGATTATTTGACGAACAATATTTAATTCACGAAATTACGTTTGAGGTACGACTGAAACTATTTTGAACATTGTTGCAGAGAATTTCACAATAAATCGGAAATTTTAGGGAAACACTATGCATGCAGCTATAAAGTATATGCCTCATGAATTGGCATTGGCTAAAAGGTGTAGATTACCAACAAACATAGCTTCCTGTATACAACACTGACAATTACGTAAATGAACATGAATTTTACGTTATGGAATGGTGCAAAAGATTAGTGAATTCTAAAATCGTAAAAAATGGATATTAGCTATAAGTTTAATGATAAGATTTCATTAAAAAATGAAGTAGAAACCAAGTTTATACAAGTGTACAAGGAGCTTATAAAGTGTTTAAAGAAAAAAAACGCCCAGTGTAACTCTTAAAATAGAAAGCAAACTAGTGAAAGCACATCAAATTACAGTAAGTTAGAAAGAGAATTTATTACTAATTAACCAACCATAATCAACGATTAGCGGTTAGTTTTCTTTTAAATCATAATTAGATATAAGTTATGTAAGTAATTTATAAACCTAAAATTTAAATGCAACAATTAAATTTGTCTTTGTTATCTGGAAGATATAGTGTATTGACAGCAAAAGGACAGACACTGAAAAAGTAAACAGCTTAATTAGAAGATCTCATATTTTCTTTGAAATAAGCTAGTGTGTACAGAACTAATAAAAATATTTCATGCCGATTAAAAGAAGTTTCAGTTCATTTCAAAGCCTTTCAAAAATTCTTATCTAATGGGAATCTAGTCAGACAATGTGGTCTTTCCTTTAATAATTCACTAGATTTTCTATAAAGTACAAAGTGAGGATCCGGATAGTCATGTAATACAACATTTCATAATTGAAAACTAATTGAGTGGAAATTCGCAGGACAAAAACTTTATACGCAAACAAGGAGTATCGCAATAAAAGAAGGAAGATGGTCGATGTTTGTAGTTAACGTTGATGGATAGTTAATAAATAAAGGTCTATTATGCAGAGGCTAACTAATTGCGATCATTAATATGTAGGCTGCAGTGGTTGGAAAATTACATCTCAGTTTTATTTGTTAAGAAGGATAGGAATATAGAAAAGCATATTGTTTCTGTTGTACAGGTACTAATGAAAGGAGAAATATTAGCTAACTCGCAAGGAAACATAAATAGATAGCAGCCGTAAAAATATTATAAGTTTAATAAAAGGTCATATTGTTGGATACATTTTTAGGGTTTCGAAGATCTTCTAAATGTCCGCCGTAAATTTTTTCGTTGTCTACGAATCCGTCTATTTTCTCTACGTCGTTCCAATATCACATCGAAGACTATAAAGAGGACTTTTTGAAGCCGTTTTCGTTTCACGCTAAATCCTTTAATATTCTTCGCACGTCCTTATCTCCATCGGAAGGAAGCGCAGTCGTTATTGGCTCTCCTTGAACTATTTCTGTTTGGGTTTCAGATATAAGGAGTATTATTTGCACTATTTGCCTGTCACTTCGCGGTTCGTCGTCGAAACTTTAACGTCTCCTTGTCTTCTCAGTGTAAAACCTATTCCTGGTCACGTTCAGAAAGTCCTCTTTGAAACTTATTTCTATTTCTTCAATTTTCCACTTGGCTTCTACCGTGATAAAGATTTGTACAAGCGGATTTATATAAAATGATTTAGAAGGTTAGGAAATACATTATGGCGTCGTGAAAATAAAAACTTTGAAGTGACCTGAAGATAAAATCGATTGTAAATGTCTTTGTTTCTGTATCGAGCGCTGAAATTATTAGTAGGATTCTACAAAAGTGCTTAATTCCATTTGAAGTTTATACCAACGACGAAATACTAAACTTCAATAATCCCTTAAGAGGATTCAGTTATAGATGTCGCGTTTGCTATTTGTGTTTTTTTTTTTTTTTTTCGAGTAACAACGGAGACTTTGAAGCAGGTAAAGGTTCTGTTAATGAAACGCGTCGAAAAAAGAAAACGCAAAAAATATCTAGCGATTGTTATTTGCAAACGCAAAAAGCGAGTCACGTTTTAAAACGCAAGTGTTTTCATAAATAATTCTAGAGTTTAATCCTATTTCTACTGCCATGAATGTGCGATATTAACATTTTCATTTTGGGATTTTTATTACTCTTTACAAGTTGCCAATAAAATTCATTCGGAAAACATTAATTGAATTTTGGTCTTGAAGTAGTTAAAACGACACATATTTTCAGGAGGAATTGGCTACAATTGCTAATTCCGCAGCTCCAGTTGCTAGTTGATATTTGGCAAGAACGGCTAAGTGTACAAAATTATTTATCGGGGGTTTGTTTTTTACGAAAGCAGTTCGGTTTATTGTAGTCTAAAGTCCTATCTTGACAAATATTAACCTCGTGGCAGAAAACGCTTTAATGCGACTACAAGCTGTGATTTCACTGTGATTATTCGGCCGAATATAGTTATTTAGCAGGCACTTCTGGGATTAAGGATAACATGCGGTACCCTTCAAATCTCTGCGCAGATTTAGATTATTTTATCATATTGATAGTATGGAACACCATCAATAAGCGCAAAGTGAGAGCGTATACTCGTACCTTTTAGCGCCGTGTTTCAAAAAATTGAGTTTTATGTTAATCTGAAGGAAACCGCATCATTAGATCATTAGAACACAGCAGGCAGTAGAAACATACTGTTGTGATAGCACTTACTGGAACATAGGTTAACCAAACAAATTATACAAAAGATTTTGGTATCTATCCTGACGAACCTTCAACTTAGCAAAAACCAAGAGAAAAGTAAAAATAAAAGGATGAAATTCAAGCAAGTGTATTGCCCGATTCGTCGTAACTCACAACAAGTTGACTGCGGAAATAAACTACTCTTGTATAAAGCTGTTCTCAAACTTGTTTAGACCTACGGTATTCAATTGTAGGGCACTGCTAGTAACTCGAACCATGACATTCCACCACGCTCCCAGAATAAAGTGATCTGTAGTGAATTCTATGGTATATTATATCACCAACGACAGAGAAAAACCTACAAAAAAAGGACACCCCAATTCACTCGATAAATGGCTGTTCGGCAGCGCAGCATCTAAAATGCTTCAATTTAATGACTTGTTAAAGAGCTTCATATTTTAAGGATCGTGTCAACTGTATGCATTGGCATCCGCTTATGTACATCAACTTTAACCTATCCTTATTACTTACTCAAAGTACTAGGTTCTCGCGGCCAATATCATGTGATAAAGATTCTTCTGGGCAATTGACCCGTGTTGTGTGGAAATTTCTTCCGAACGTTGTGTTTACAATTGCGGTAAACATTATCAGCGACGACATCGAAGCGTTCGTTTCGTTAACTCGTCAATCCGTGCTTGTTATATACCCTTCGTTGATGAGAGAGAAGAGTGGCGCCCTCTTCTACCTTACAAATATCCCTTCTTAAAACGTGACGATAGGTTTCATGTAACTGCGCATTACGTCATCAGGCCGCAGACTAAAAAGAAACTTGTTTTTAACAGACAGAACTAATAAATAATAGTTAAAATTCAGTACTAATATAAAATTTTTCTTAAGTTATAATACAGAATTATTATTAAGTTACTTACTATTATTTACAAAACGGAATAGCCATCAATATGAAAAGGCATTAGATTGTTTCAGGATGGTAGTAGTAAACAAAAAAGTTTTCCGTGATGCCAACGATGGTACTTTCAATGCTATTGCACACTTCACAAAAAGGACAATTAGAAAGCCAGTAAATATAACACAAATTTGTCAAAATATTTTTGATTGGATATTACGATAAAACATAACGAATAACACATTATCACTATCATCTGATGGAATCAACCATAAAAAGATAATATTTACGGAACCTCCACTTTATCTTAACTTCCAATATCCAATATATAAAAAGCGAGGTCTCGAACCCAAAAGAGCAAAGTTCAGAATGAGAATGTAACCTATTTTATTCTCATAAATTTAGACTAGGGTATTGATTTTCTTATCTCTTATTCCTTGTCTTTGTGGGTTGAGCTATTGCTACAGTCATCGGAATTAGAATCTTTCTTGTCGCTTTCTTTGATGGATTCTTCTGTTGTACTGATATAATTGCATTTCTGTGAAGTACCAGCTGGGGAATTAAATTTCGATCACACGTAGGCAAACTCAGAGATCCTAGATTTTATAGTTTTGAGTATTACATCTGTTTTCGTTGAAGCTTTTCGCCTTTGATGCCTTATCTATAATTTTTCCAAAAATATTTCCTTGGAAGTCCAGTTGCCGCCTTCTCTTTTAAAGTAGCAGTAGCACTGAAACTATTCTACGTCGAAGCGATTTAGACATAATTGCGCAAACCACATTATACGCAACACAAGAGCAAGTGGAAAACGAGAACTATGCTTCACACCTAATTAAATACTCATCGTTCATTAACCACTGGTTTTGTGTTCTACAATAAAGTGAACATTCAACGCAGTACGATCCAATAATAACAATTAAATGTAGCACGTAATGAAATTTTGTTCGAATTGTCAATTAAATTTTATGAGATAGGGCAATATAATTTCCCTATAATGTAATACTACGTGAACGTAAATAAAAGAAAATTAAACGCTAAACTAGATTTAATTAGGTGAGACTATAATTAGGGAACCAAGTCATATTAATTGTTCAATCACAAAGGTATGATTCAATTAGCGAAAATTGAGATGTTTAAAAACAACCATTTAAAAAAACCTTTTTAATTATTGAGGTAAATTTGCCATTCGCAACTGCATTCCGAACAGAGCAACGGGGTGCGTAATTTCGGTGGATGGTTGCCCAACACATTAATTGTCAGCAACCAGTAAAACGCTTAAACCAATCATACGTTGGTTTAAACCAATCATACGCACCAATCACGGTGCCTTGTGCAAAGCGTAACCCGCTTTGCACAAGGCACCGTCCCCAAATGCTTTCTTCATTGGAATGAGATAAACAAAACTGAAGGTATACGTTCAAAAATAACAGCAGCAAATAAAAGCACAGAACCGCATTTATTGAGTGACAAAGCATAAAAATGTCACTGAACATACACATATGATTTCCGGATTCTCCATATTTGCCCTCTCTATTGTTAACGGTTGTTAGACATCTATCCTTCTTTTTTAACAATTCTTAATAATTGGTAATCATACTGTCAAATCCATATGTGGAACCGTAGTTTCAGAAGAGGTAACTAGAATAATTGAGAACCCCGAGAAGACAGTAGTGATGCCGCAAAACGAGTTTCATTTATCCAAAACATTTGCCGTACGAACGAATTTTTTATGAAGATGCTCAGGCCATCCAAACGAGGTTATCATAAAATAATTAAAAAATTCATAATATGGTAATGAATAATCGGAGATTGAACGTACATGAGATTGCTGAAACTGAGAACATCTCCATTGGCCGGTTGTATAACATTTAAACAACTCATTTAAATGTAAGTATGCTTTCCATAGCAGGGGTGCCGCAGTCGCTCACAATTGAGTATACACACGCACGTGCATCAACTTCAAAGAAATATTTAGCGATGTTACAGCTCAATACTAATAATGTTTTGGTGCCAATTCGTAACTGTTGACGAATTATGGATTCATCGCAGTACACCAGGGACCAAGGAGCTGTCGAAACAGTAGATTTTTCGTGTTAGAGAACTACATGAATCTTACACATAAACACATTTTCTTGCCGGGGCCAGGTATCTTAACAGTATTAGTTCTTCAGCTAGTGGTTCACTAAAGATGCTAGTAAAGCTAGTATCTTAAAAGTCAACTATATCTCTTGTATAATAAGTTTTATAGCTTTTTCAAGCGGCGTTGGTATTTTACTACAAAATAGGTTTCCAATATTATTTTATGCGCCACGTAAAATACAAAATTCTCCCTCATATTTTCGTAGATTCTTTTCCTTAGAGTCTTGCAGTTATTGCAAATACTTTTTATACCATATATTCCCTCAATTCACTTGCTCACTTAAAAGTACGGCGAAAAGTTTATTAAAAAGTAAAATAAAACATTTTAATATCAAGAAGAGGGAATTAATATTAGTCAAGCTGATATAGCAGAAATTAGAGCACACATATGTTGAGGGAGCACGTGCTAGAAATTACACAAAATCGACTCGGAAACCCCATGTGGAACTGAGATTTCTACCAGCAAAATGAGGAATTGCATGTGAATGCCTTTGTCCAAAAGGAACAGCAGGCGTATGCGATAAAAGCAAACTTGGATAATGGGTAATGCACTTATTGCCGAGGTAGTTGCAAAATATCCGTCTGTTTGAAATAGGGAAAAGAAACATTTGCAAGTTCGTAGCGTGTTTTCAGTAAAACCAATATTCGTTGGTAAGTTTCTAACAAAGTGTACATACCTGCATTTCTCGGAATAGCTAAAGGAAGAGAAAACTAAATCGAATAATAAAAAGAAGACAAAGTTGTTAGAGATGGAAAAATCCACGGTAAATAGAAGTTAGGAAATTGAAGTGTTAGTATCCTTTAGCGGAATTCTAAACCTAACGGGCTCGTAAATCCAGATCGTAACTGATTCTACACGCCTTGGAGATAGAATAATCTCGAGGAATTTCAATCTAATTAGAGCTTCTTAGATTTATGATGCATCAGGGCTTTACCGAGGTCTCAACCATGATTGTTGAATGGGAGTCAATCGTTTACAGCTGTTCTACTAAGCTCCCAATATGTGAGAATATACAGAATATACAAGAATTCAAGAAATACTTCACAAAACTTCGGAACTTATATTAATCCAGGCAGCATGAAATTCTGGACTTACTCTTCAAGTTTCGGCAGCAAATTTTGTCTAAACTAAAAGTGTTACCA
Organism: Marronus borbonicus; assembly: GCA_902655005.2. Classification (NCBI taxonomy): domain Eukaryota; kingdom Metazoa; phylum Arthropoda; class Insecta; order Coleoptera; family Scarabaeidae; genus Marronus; species Marronus borbonicus. The sequence goes on from LR737381.1 coordinate 15,912,784, forward strand.
GTTTTCTCAGTAATTTTTGATTTACTACAAATGACAAAACCATAGAATTGATGCCACTTTCATTTAGCATTCCAAAGAGCCTCATAGGTCTGCTTGTTTTACTTTCGTTGTGTATGAATAGCACAATTGGCCGAAGGTGTTTCTATCACATTTTATTGCATTGTAGGTCTCCATTGGAAGTAGTTTTCTAGTTTCTGCATCGTCGTGATGCAATTAAGAAAACGTTTATATTTATTTCTTTCAATTGAAGACAAACAAGAGCTTTTGGCTCTATTGGCTAAGAACGGCCCTGTTCCTTTTTAGGGCTACTATGTTTGTTGAAATCTTCAAAACGTCTACTGTGAAGTTTAGTAAATTCCGAACTTAATAAATTATTGTTCAGGTTGAATCAGTGACAGTTAATGTAGATGAGCTAATTTAGGCAACATTCAGATAACTTCAAACTGGAAGGAGCTCTTGCGCTCATGCGTACCCAGTATGGCCTTTCAAGGTTAATGCTTTCAAGTGTGGTAGTACTTTTGACTACATCTACAAAATATCCGTTTGGAATTTCCACGATTTCTTTGAGTTTATTTTAATATCTCTTTGGTCAAAAAGTTAACTTCCAAAAAGATATATTTCCATACACGATTAGCATCTATTAAAGTGACTTCATCGTTACTAATAGGTCTTCTGCTTGTGTCTATCTTAAATTTTGGGTTTAATTGCTTCAAAAGACTTTGCCATTTACTGTGCCCAATCTGAAGTCAGAAGGAGTACCAGCGATGTCATCAAAGGACCCTAACCAATAGCACCACACGATATGTAAAACGCATAAAACACCTGCCGAGTTGATTCCATCCCGATTACGCTATTCTCGCATATATGATGAGTATTTTCCGAATATTGCACCTGGCCGGCCCCCAATCAGAACCAATTAATATCGCAAACGGGTGTCTTCGGTATAATTTGCCTTGTGTTTACTCAGCCTTTGGTGGAACTCCAATCTCTACCTACGCTTTCCCAAAGCGAAACCATCCGGCTTTGTCTGAATTAACTATAGCTACGATTTAGTCGAGTTGAGCCGATTGAGCGGTATCTTTCGTGAGAATCGTGATTATGTACCACATGTTGCCTTAAGTAGTATATTAATTACTTTTAAATATATGCAAAAGCGCTGGAAAAAAAGGTGTTATGTAATTATACGTATATATTTGGGTTTCGTCCTTAATGTCAAAAGATGAAGTATACAACAGTACAAGTTGATGATAATTCCTTCCTTGATCAATCTACAGGAGAAGTTTTCAAATTAAAACTATTGGGAAATAAGTTCTGTTCAATACAAAATTATACTCAAGCAAACAGGATTCTCGGTCCTGCCACGCACGATAAAAGCTTGGCTTTTTGAATTGAACATCATGTACATTATTACGTCTTTGGATGCTCACCTCAATTCTTATCAACTGTCTTCTACAATCGTGGTACTCACCCAATTTGAAATTTGAGGTGATTAGGACAATTTCTCTCTCTGATATCAATTAGATTCTGCAACAACCGAGGCCGTTACCATGTTTAATACATGTTATTTTAATGTCCTTTTGAACAGAACACCGTATGCAATGTATTTCACGAAATTCAATTTCAATATGATCGCCTAATACAAATTATTTACACATGATATGTATAATTAAGCTGATAAACAGTATACCATTGTACTCAAAACAAGAAAGTTCAAGTTGATAACTACTTCCGGTACAAGTTTGTCGTAAGCGAAAATGTTTTAATCATTAGGTTGGATGCTATAATGCTATTTCAAAATTTCGGAGTTCCTTTCTTGAGAATAACACCATTAAAACTTCTAACAAGTTTCGTAAAATACCTGTATATTTTTCCTTGTAAAAGTATATTTCTCTTATAAGAATTTTCTTCTTCCTCCCATATCTAGAATGAGTCCTTCTTCAGTAACTATATATTAAATTATGCAAATATGTATTTCGTTAAAATGTAGGCTATGCAATGGCAAAACAATAAAACGTTCTTTTTCTAAACGTATGCAAATAAAAGAAATTATATAACAATAACAATATTTTAGAGATCAGCGGTTCGTTAGAATTGCACAGAAAATTAACAAGCAAACTCATTTAAATTCTAACCACACCCATCTGTCTTGTTACGACTGGATTTGGAGGCGAGTAAACTATTGGTCATTTTTCTTTGTATAAAGCGATCTTCGTAGGCTAAGCAACTCGTTCAAGTTTGGAAATTCCGCAATTCTATGGAGAGTGTGGGCAGTATATGTAATATGCAACATATCTTTGAAGATGTCTTGTAGGTTTCATAACTTAAAGCATATAAGTTCCGGCATCACCTACGAAAAGCAGAGCTTTCTTCTGTTTCGCTACGCCTTCGACAATTTTAGTTTTTAGTTAGTACTGCTGATAGCTACTTTCACCATTCTATTAGCATTTAACCGTTCTATTATTGTGCTGGCTATTAAATGTGGCTTTGTTAGGCAATCTACCAACGGTGATGTGAACTTCGCCTCGGCCTAACGTATCCCTTAATTTGGTTTGAGCTCAACCAATAGTAAACAATGAAAACCAAATCACATATCCCCACAAATCAAAATACAATATGAATCCAGTAATAGGCAACACGAATTCTGGAAATGCCCAATTAAAATGTATATAGTAAAAATAGTAGAACACATCAGAAACAATAACCAATAATATAATGTCGTGTAAAGTAGATGAAGTCCAAAACAAAAAAAACTGTCGAAGGAACTGAAATTTACCAGCAGCATACAGAAAAGGTATTTAAAGAAATCATAACATCAAAAAACGAATTAGAAATTAAGAGTAGAAAAAAAATCCGAGATAAAACATGCTCAACCAGCCTTTCTTACTATCAATTGACGATTGACTTGCGTGGAACGCGGATAGGGAAGCGGCTTGACTAACGGACGCATGTATATATGGGCTCGACTCTGGACGAGAGTCTATGATAGAGGCGGTCCCCATCCGCAAACCGCCGTCCTCTTAGTCAAATTTTATCACCAAACATGCATCATCTTCGTTTTAACTACTTCCATATTATTGGATTTCATCAAGACGTTCCGAATGCGTATAGCACGATATACTTTCTAAGCTACCAACTCACTTAATTAGTTGCTAATAATCTTTTATCCTGCAGTGCATAGCTAAAGCACTTCCCAGTTTTCACCAACTTCTCAATAATTCCATTCCACGAACTACCATCCGAAACTCTACTCTTGCACCGCTTTCACGTTCCCAACACGCAAAGTTTAACTTAACAAATCGTAAACAGCTCCTCAATAATTCAGAGCACTTCCAAACTTTTTGAATGAACACGACAGTGGCTATTTAATCCGCCAGGATGTATTGCGGCGAAAATAAATTTCACAAACTCAATTTTAGCGGGACACTGGATTTCATTGTCGTAGATCGTATAGTGTTGTATAAAATGTTCATTGAACTTCTATGTAAAATGGCGACATTTCATTTCCGAAAAAGGGAAGAAATATATATGTACTTATGTATGAATTGTCGTGTCTCACTGCTGTTAAACATAAGATCGTTGTTGAAAACCTCGCATGTATAAAGCGATATAATAAATCACCCTTATTCAATTAGATTTACACGGCGCACTACACCCATTGTATTTGTTAAAAGGTTACAAAGCGAATCTAAATAGTGTTCTGCGTGTAGAAGTTAAAAATAGACGTTATTTCGTTTCATCACATTCCATCTGCATTGATTCATACACACGCAAAGGTTATTTTGGAATTGAATTAAGCTTATTGGCAAGCAATGGAAACCAAAAATGATTAATGTGAAAGATAAAGATTCTTTTTAAGCATCAAAAACGTAAATTAAAGGTAATTAAATTTATAAATCAATATCCTAAAATAACTTTCTTAATTATTTTTCAAGTAAATATTGCATTTTGTGCCACGCTTCTATATAAAAGCTGTTAATTTAACGGCTTGGTGGTGCAGTGGTAAAAGGACCTGTATCTGGCTGGGCAGAGTTAAGCGCTGTGTGTTTGTGTCACACCATTCTCAGTTCGAATCAATTAACCGCGCCTCATCCTCTACGGCGAGGGTGTTATAATAACAAAACCATGGAACACTTTACACACACATATTGTTGATTCTGCTGCTGACGTTATCGCAAGCTTATATAATCCGTTGGGTCGACACTACAATAGTAAGTGGAGCAGATGTTTTTGTGAAGAAGTGTGTTGTGTTTGTGAAGATGTTTTTGTGTGTCCAGAGAAGAATGGAAAAAGGACCCGCGTATTAAAGCAGAATCTATCTGGTAGACAGGCGGTTCAAAGACAGAGACTTGGGTCAAAGCCGGAGTGTGGAATTAGACCAAAAACTATTTAATTCACTAAGCCTAATTCCAGGCATCACCGTATTTCACACCAGCTGGGGTGCATTGAAAAATTAGACAGGTAAGAAGTGACAAAAGCACTGGACTCAACAAAGGCGAAGTCGAAACTGGTGTATAGGCTGGTGAACCGAACTGAGATGATCTTGGTCTGGGTGCCAGGACTCGAACGCCATCAAGGGATTGTCAAAGCAAACAAATAAGTCGCAACTGGCTCATTAACTTCTGAGAGAAGCCTAAGGCATTCTGTGGGAATAGTATACACGGTAGTTAAAGCAACTACCAATGGAAAGATAAGAAATCTCACGACTGGTGGAAGAATATTCCTGGTCAGAGACACCCCAAGCAGTTTCTAATTAGACGCGGGCCTACCTTTACAGCGTACCGACCAGCAGAGACAGAAAATCCATTAGTACAATATTAGACCCGCTAGGAGGACACCATATGTTCATTGAAAACATAAGTTACCTGGGTCTGGTAGAGGATACAGCACGTAGATTCTGCCAGTGCGGCCGTACAGCATTGGCAAGAACACAGCTCCCAACTACTAAATCTAGTGAAGGAGGCAAAGCTAACGTAATTGCTTTAATGATAAAGGAACCACAATAGATCTGAAAGGATCCTAGTGGGTTAGGTCAAGAACCACCTCATGCACTAATCTTATCCAATCTATATCTAAGTGGTGTCAATTACTTTTCCCTTAGTGAATGGTTTTCCTTGCAAATATTTTTCATTTCTTCAAATCATGGATAAAACGTAGTTCTTGCTTTGTCGTTCTGTATCGTTCTATTACGCCTCGTGAGCTTGTCTTCGTTCTAAATTTTGTGAGAAAAACTATTTAGGTGGAACCAAGCTTCGCCTGAGGAGAAGGAGTTTTCAAGGATCATTCACTATGTGATTTTCAAACTATTTGCAGTATTGCATCTCAATGCGTGATCAATGTGTTTGAATTCTTATGCAGTACCAAGTTTGTGTGGTTATTTTTCCATATGTTTTCTAAAAACATGCTACATGTACCATATTACAAACTAGCTTCTTGTGAAAGCTTTCTGATTCATTTTTTTAGCGAATGATCTGTGCACGTCCTTACATGTGAGTGGACACTATCTATCCGCGGCCCCTAATTAGCTGCGATTGCTCGGAAGCTTCCTTCATTAGCTGGAAAATACTAACTAAATATTTGAATGAAAAGGATCCAAAATGAAGCACAATTTTCGAAATCCAGAGAATATATTGATTAGATCATCTACTGCGGTTCTGAACTGCCAAATTTCAATCTGCTTCTCCATAAGTCCTCGATTTAACAAACAAGCTTTACTCCAAAGATCCTTCCTTGATTCTATCTTAAACAATTGTGAATTCGAATAGGTCCCAAATAAAATTCAAAGATTCGGTACAAGAAGATAATGCTTCTCTTGAAAGAAAGGAAACGATGTACTGGTATTGTATGCAAACCTTATCGATTTATATATTGTGTACTTGTCTAAAGTATTCAACTAGAAATCTTATTCACGATTCACTGATATAAAATATTCAAATCCACAACGACAGTCTTTTTGGTTGCGCGAACTCAATACTTCGTCCAATAGAGAAAGAAAAATATTCAGATATATGGTACACAACCCATCAACCGTCTATCGTAGATTCGGAACCTGTTCAATATCTCCGCACAGACCGCTCGACGTGCCATCGAATACAGCCTTACATATGTATGTATACGGTCCGATGAAAATGACATTGATTTACTGCCCCAAAGCTCGTATAGTTATCCTATCATTGTTGAAGCGCTCACAACGAGATGATTGACCCTATTATATCTTCGCGTATTGAAAGGAAATTATCTGGGTGTAGCTCCAAAATTAAATAAAAATTCAGTGGATTTTCCAACAGTCTGTATAGTCTGTGGATTTACAAGCACATCGTAAGAACAGTTTATGCACCAACGTTGTCAATGTATCTCACTTTATTTTGTTTCCATATTGCAACAGATGTTGAAGTTGTAAATTCACCTGAAAATGCATAAAACTGAAGATATGTCCTCGTCAATTTTGTCGCGAAGGGTGGGACACATTTTAACCGAGACGAACTACGTACGACGCCGAAATGAATAATGTGACAAAGAAGCAAATGCTATAACGTTATATTGATTGGTTTGTGAAATGAGAATTTCGTTTTTTTCTTTAAATTTTCAGTATAAGTTGCTATAAATAATCTTTTGTACTGTTTTATAAGAGGGAAAAAGATAGATGATTTTTCAAAATTAATTGATTTAAATTAGGGTTCCTGGAATTCGGGTGCTTCTAGAACACTCTTTGAAATAGATGAATTTAACGAGTATTAGAAGTTTGAAACGAGAAACTAACCTGGCATAGCGATGTAAGTACTAACTCATAAAAACACTTTATTTGTGTTCATTGCTGGAACTCACCTTACTTGAACCACACTTTTTCTGCAAAGAAAGTAATAAAATTGATGCTAAATTATACGAACATTTCGTTACTGTATATATTAGGCACTACTTACTTTTATTTTTTTAAGCACAACTCTATTTCACAAGATAAACTATTTAGTATTCGAAGCAGGTAACAGAGAAACAATATCTACATTCAATTCAGCATTTCTAAACCACTCGGGAATTTCAGCTTGGATATTCTTATCGACCATTATGTTCACAGTTCAACGATAGAGCGATTTTTAAAAATATCGCCAAGTAAGCAATACTTCGTGTAGCTTCATGGAATATTAACATCAGTGTTTATTTGATAGAAAACTCAACTGATTGTCAAATTAGAGTATCGAAAGCGTTCAAGCGACTACTGGAGCGCTTCTACGTTCTATTTCTTAATTGGATGAGGTGAAATAATTGCGTTTAATATTAAATTGTGTTTTTATATGTACACATTCACTCTTTACGATTAAAATGCTTGGTAAAGAGAAGCATATTCGTGGCTTATTAGTAATAAAACTGATTGGAACAGAGGTCCCCTAATCCCGGCGCCTCCGAAATTATTCCAATACGCCCCAACTGAGTTTTATGTCACTTAAGTTTATTGAGTTTGCTCCGCGGTTGAAATATCTATAAAACTTTCGGGTGAAGACAAAAAAAAAACTTCTTGAGGGACACTACAGCCGCCATTAAACGGCATTTTATAGGCACTATATGCTACAACTACCAATTAGATTGGAATTTATATGTAAGCACTTTTTTTAAGAAGTTAACGAGTCTCATCATCGGATAAAGAATTGACCGGATGCTAGGTACAAGTCTGAAAAGTTCTATTCACTTTAATGCATAGTTATGATGGCTACATTTTATGTGGCAATTTAATGTAAAATATGTGCAATAAAAATCGTATTCTGAAATACTTTCACTCTTCAATAATATTTAATTCATAACAAAGTATATTTCTTTACAGTTTAATGTGAGGCATAGCAAGCATTTTTCGCTAATTTTATTTGGCAAATTGCCGCTCCTTTTCGCCTTAATCCTTGTTCAATAGGCTATGTACGTTTCGTCGTCCATCTTGTCAACTTTCTTAAATGGTCTATTATTTTTAGTTCTGTGGCCATCACTTTATATCCTTGCTCTTATTTCCAGGTATTTTTCAGACCGAAAAATACCTGAAAATACAAGCGAAACCAGCAGTAATAGACCGCTTCAGAAAGTAAATGAGGGAACGTACGTAGCATGTTAAACCAAGATTAAAGAAAAGGATTGTTTTCTTTTCCTAAAACGTCTAAACCCGAATTAAGCATTGCTTGAAGATTAAATCTTGAGGTCGAGAAAAAATAATGGGTGGAGGCCCTTGCTTTATATCGTAATCCTGCTAAGAAATATTAATGTCCAATGTCAAATATATGGATGCGTAGCTGGTATTTGCGTATGCTCTCTTTATTGTTTAATTATTATTTAATTAATAGTAAATAATTAATTTAATTAAATTGATTTCATTATTTCCATAATTACTGCCTGTGCGTATGCACATACATGAACGAGGGTTGCTTTTCAAATTTTGGGTATAGGTAAAGAAGCGACCAATGATACGTCGCTCGTCGAAGCTTTAATATTTATTGAACTTAAATTCAAAATTTCAAGATACAGCAAGTAATTTAGCCGCAGCAAATTTCTAAGGCTGACAAGACTCGAAAAATTGAATTAAACCAAGAAAATTCCCGTGCAATGATCTCTTCACAATCTTCAGAGAAGATCATCTCAACAAGAATAGGTCGTCGAGTTACTTCCTGTTTCTAGTAATGAAGTACCACATCAGTCGACAATTTTTCGCTTCCGCTACGAATTCCAAGATGGACGTACCAATCTCACCAACTATCCCAAATCAAAAAATTCTCCGTGATGAATTGGTTTGAGAAAACTAGTTCCTCATTGGATCTTATGTCTTTCAACTGAAGAATAAGAAACGACTCGCGCTTAGTGTCGAAAAACTTGGAGCCAGTTCAACGACGGAAGCTCAAAAATTGTTTTAAGTATCACGATCGGTGGCGAATCATAGATTCATTCCTAGAAAGCCGAAGCCAAGCATCAGTCCACTGCGTGAAAGTTTCAAGAGAAAAACTCAACAAAAGTCAATTTCCCTAAGTGTGTCGTAACTTGTGTATCAATTTCGATGCAATTCCTTCACACCAAGATCGAAGAGCTGTTAATGCCGAATCAAAAAATCATTGTCCACTACGATAATGCGAGCTCACGCAGAGCCCAAGCGACTAAGTTTTCAGAGCCATGATTTACGTCCCAACGTTTCCTAGAATCAAGGATGGGTTGCGCAGTCAACGGTTCCAGTCACCTAAAGATACAGCCCATGCATTTAAAATTGCAAAGTTTACTGTTTCAACTCATGACTAGCATAACTGCTTTAAGAGTTAGCTTGAAAAAATAAAAAAGTGTATCGATCTCTATGGCAAACATTTCGAAAAACAATAAACCACTTTAAGTCGATCTTCTGTTTGCAGTATGAGATAACCCTCGTATAACATACATATATACTTTTCTCTAAACTTTTTCCAAAACTTTCTCAATTGTGTTAGTGTATTGTTGGAAACGATATTTTATTACGAAACAAAATCGTTTCAGTATTCATGAATTCTTCAGAGCCCGACCCTAAACGCTTATTTACAATTTAGATTAGCTTCGATCTTATTCATAATTAGTTACTGGACGTTCGTCTTGGTCGAGCGGTTGTAATTACGAGAACCACGCAAAATAACTTCTTGGATAAAGCGTGACAGTGACTTCGAAGTGAGATAAATCCTATAAAATAATTTTGCGATGATGAAGCCTCCTAATTCAGAAATTTAACTCTTACACATGTCTCATTAACAACTCTAACTGTTGACATTAAAAGAATATGAATTAAGAAGGTAGATGCAGTACTATTAAATTAATAGCATGGACATTTGTTAGATTTTTTAGTGTAGGAGATAAGCAGAAAAGAATAAAAAATGAAACAATGGCGATCTACTACTTACCCGAAATGAGCGAGCAAAGAACGGAGAATCGTAGAAACAATGTATTGTCAATCAATAAGCACACAAATACTCGGTGATTCAGGATTGCAAAAATATCCTCTGACACAATAGCTTTATATCCATTACCAACAAACTAACTGTGTCATGTCGTTTTGGTTAAAATAAAAACTCGACGTTTCGCCCGCAATCGTATGGGGCTTCTTCAGGTGAGGAAAAGTTGATAGGCAACAGTTAGCACGGTAACTCAACATGTAAACCAAGCCAGAGGCGAAACTAACTGAGCCGGAAGCAGTTGATCACAGCAACTCAGCATGTGAACCATGCCAGAGGCGAAAATCAACTGCGCTTTTAGAGCTTACTTCCGAATCCCCTCCCTTGGTCTCGATGGATCGGTTACTACAATAAGAAGAATTTATTGCAGTGGAAAAAATCGTGTTTCTTGCTCAAAAGGCAGCACACGATAGGAACATATGGTACAGACTTATGCATACCATGGTAATACATTCTTATATATTTGAGAATAAAAGCAACTCTAATCAACTATCAACTCTGATCTGCATACCTCACAAGAACCAGAGATCGCTTAATGACTAACGTATGGTATGGTCTAACGACTATACATTGGTTGTAGCGCAACTAAACAACAGCTTAAGAAATAAAATATGAAACTAACTACCAGCAGCTTCTTGGAGCAAACTGCTTAATTTTAGAGGAAATCTTAAGATTTTCTTTAGTAGCATCACGTTTGTATGAAGCAATGTTTGTTTATATTTCTATGGTGTATTTCAAATAGCTGCGCAGCCCTTTCTTGCATCTCATAGTCAACACAAAGGGAAATTAGAACCATAGAGCTGTTGTTTTAGCCGTACTCTAACATTAATTCCACCACATTTTTATACTCTTACTATTTTTGCGAGACACACAGATATCCATTTTGAGAATTTGATGGATGAGGTCAAAACTTCGTTAATTATAACAAATTATTTTTCCAGCTTTCGAAGTATCGCTTTGCACTCGAGAATGGAGAATTTTTTACGAATGCCACCGAACAGAAAAACCATTCGGAAGTAAAAAAGCGACTTCGTGAACGTATATCAAACAATATTCTGTTGAAAACTGAACTGTTGAAATATTGTTAAAACTAGGAGAAAAAGAAGAACTTCCGACATTTACGATAAATTAATTTGACGTTTGATCGGTAATTATTATATCCGTCCTGTGTTGAGAAATTTAGTTAATATTTTAGAAACTACTGTAAAAATTTTACGACTCAGGTGCTAAGTATGAACGAAGTAGATAGCGAAATTAATTTTTCAAATAATGGAGAACGTTTTTCTCTTGAGTACGGAAAAATTTGCAAGGCAATGTTACACAGCTTATAATGATTACAAAGGCTGGTATACTGAAAACAAAATTAAAAAAATATTTGAAAATATGTTACTTTGAATACAACATCCTAAATTTTTATTTGTAACTATTTGCTGGGCAATACGTGTTTCTTCAATTTCCTCTATTGGGATCTGTTGGGTAACGTAGATCCACCCGCGTAGTGTTTGGTAGGCCAACTCTGCAGTGCGGTACACTGATGAAAGCCAAAGAAGCTCGAAACACAGGTGTCTGTACCTCTATGAATTAACCTACCAAATGCAGGTTTTTAACGCTTGTAACTAGGACGCGTAGTATTCTATGGCATTTCACGCATGTGAAAGTATCTGTACCTTTATCCTAGCTTGACTCATACGATATTGTATCAAAAATACTCTACTTTGTGGCCTATGTCAAATCAAAGTTTTTCATTAGATTTACTAATAGCTAATGTGCCAATCCAGTGGCTGGCGACGCCGATTTTAGTTGATTCTGGGGATGACATTAGATCCATTAAAAGACATGAAGGTTGTCTACATTAGGTCTACTTCAGTGGCGGAAACCTAGATCAAAGATTCTATTGAGAATAAAATATACATTTCATATAGAATATCTTCGAAATTGGTTAAAATTCCTGTTTCAGTTGACGCTTCAGAACAAGATATGATTTTAGAAGATTTACTGTAATATTGGGGAATTTCAATTTGCAATTTGTTAATAAGGAAAATGATGGTACTTATTTGTTGGAGTTGTAACATTTGTTCAGTAGAAACAAAGTTTCGAGCGTTATCATTATCACCTGTATGCAAAAGATTTTCGTAGATCAACAAATTTTTTTCTTCTTGCCACTTAAAGAGTAATTTAGGAAAATTAATTAATTCTACGAAAGTACGACAATCCCAGTGTAATAATAAACTTATTTTTGCACTCCTTCAAAACGACATGCACAAAAGAAGATTAAACCTGTTCTAATCTAGCTATCCTTTAATAAATACTTACTACAAAATCATATTTCTGAGTAAATATAAAGGGATAAAAGCGAAAAAACTTGTTACCAAAACATTTCGTGAGTTAGTACAATAAATAATTGCGCTATACAGTCTGATCTAATTAAGATATATTGCTTTTTCGGCCGTTTCTGTGAGAATTTATTGCGAATTTATAATTAAAACGGTGGTTATTAAATTCCATCGCTTTCCAGCACATTACGTTGACTGAATTAAATCTTCAGCGTTTGAATCCAATTAAATACACTTACCGGCAAAAGAATTCGGTCATCTAAGTATTTTTTTAATTATGATAAATATATGCTCTGCAAGAACAATACTATCACAAGTCAAAATTCTACAATTTTGAGTCATGGTAAATTTAATGTGTTTAGCTATTTCCTTGAATATGCAATACAGCGATATCGTAGTTCGCTCTAAGTGCCATCAGTGTTTCTAATATGGTAAAAATAAAGCTCTTAAGTATGATAGTCTAATTCCTATACTTCTATCAGGAAGAAAAATTACGTAGAAGATACATTCATTTAAGTTACGTTTCATGTATCATATATTTTTGTAGTAACTTACCTTTTCCCCATGATTATTAAATATATATATATATATGCTACAGCTATCGTCTTAGAAGTTCTGAAGCAAAGGTCTTTCTAGTAGTTGAGGGCTTCATTTTTAGAACAAAATTCCCGTTTCTGACCTGTTATCTTTAGAGCGTGGGTGGTTGAAGGATAATAAAAATAAAATCCAGCCAACGGCTTCTTCACAAAATTCTTAGAAGAGTTTCACGCTAAAGTTGTATCTGGAGTAAAACGTCATCGAAAAGCAGTCGTATTGATTGTTGTAAGATAGCTGATTTTCAAAAATAGCGTTTATATATTAGAACATCGCTATATGAGGTTAGTGTTCATTCAATACCCATTAAAAAATTCATTTACCTCTCAATAAAAATCTCATTTGCGGAAAGGGTATTTCGAAGACATTTCCGAATTTCACGACTTTGAAATTCATCTAAATAATTTGAAAAAATTCTAAATTTCTAAAATGTTCTCAATTTTTTTGGGTCGTCACCACACAAAAAGAGCCTTTCATTCACGATTTATGAGAGCTAGTTAATTAGAATGACATTTGAGTTAGTGTGGTCCCGTGGTGTTGAGGACAAAGGTTACACAGACTGCGCTTCTAAATAGGAGATGATCATGTTTTCTAGAGAATAATTTGCAGGCAACTCAGTGTTAATAAAAGATATACCGTAGCGACTTTTTAAATCAATAAAAAAAATTGATATATATTTATAATAAATTGATAATTGATTGATGATCAACTGCATTGATACGCTCTAAGTTATATAAAGATTTAAGAATTCATGGGTCACGCACATAATTATCATAGAAAATGTCTTCTTAGACACTCTCACAATCCAATACATATTTGGCTGAAAACAATACAAAAGTAGTGGAACATCCGCCGTACTCTTCAATTTGACAATATGTAACCTCTCATCGGCCCAAAAACATTCACGGCGTGCGATATTTTCGTCCAAGCAAGAAATTGATCCGGTCACTCATCAATATTTTGTACGAGAGATATTCCCTCTGCGTTTATCTTGACGGAATATTTCAGAAAATATAGCTTGCGGCGATTATTCCAACCGGAACGTTTGTAGTTGTTATTTTTTTACAACTTTGGTTTTTGCAACGCCTCTAAATGTCGGGAATACCAAGCAGACCGCCTTTCACGAACTCGCTGCTGTTTTATAACCTTTAATTATAAAGTACCAGGCTATTAATTCAACCTCGACTAGCGTACTGCAAACCGAAATGCGAACAATGAAATGTTATTACCCGTAGTTGCATTCGACGGATTGCGAATGCACTTTTGTGAAATTCGGTCCGACTGTGTAGGTACATTGAAATTAGTCGCGGCTATATTTTATACTTCTCTCGTTGCTCATCGTCTTTCCCGTGGTGTATTCCGGAAACCGGCATGTTTGCGTTGTACACAGGAACGGTAGATGTACGCTTTCAACTGTTAATGGTAGGGAAAATGGAGGAAGCTCAGGAACGGTTGCTTCCGATAGAATTGTTTCGAAACGTTTTAGAACGTCTGTATTCCTTCGAGGAACGTACTCGAAATACTCACAACGGATGGATTCAATATTAATTATATTATGAATCGCAGACGTTGACTTTTAATTAATTCACAAATACTATTGGTATATATAATATTAGTTCTACGCAATTGTTGTTAGGAATTTTTAGGAACCACCGCCTTTTGCTCTAATTACAGCATACAGGCATCGACTTGATCAAATCAAAAATACTTTTTCATGGATTCAACTTACGTTTGCAGTAGTTAATACCATATTGACAAATTGAAATATACTTAAAACTGGTAAAAATGTTGCTGCTGTTATATTTTGGTACTCGTCAATAACGATTTTTTTCAACAAAATATGTTAACGTTCCAATAAAATGAACGTATACCTAAGAATACAAAAACACAAATTATCCCGAAAATAGGAGGCAACTTTTCTATTTCCTGTAACACGGGTAATTTCACCCCTACCTAAAATATAATAATAATGATAGCAAGGGCCGTGGGGGTAATAAGGCAAACAACACAACAGTATTGGCGCACACTGCACCACACAAGTTTAATTAATTAATCCGGGACAGTTGTTTCGAAGATCCTCATTTTCAATCGAAGACGGAATGATGCGAGAAAAAACTGTAATTAATTAACCAGACGGAACTGAGAATGACAACGTTTTCTCTATTCACCAAATTGGTCTTTTTATATAAATAGTCTAGTAAGAGTCTAATTCCCACGTTCTTAGTCGATTTCATGTTCTTTAATTTAATTAATTCAACTGTATGGTGCGGAGTGTGTCGATACTTTTGTGTTGTTTGCCACAATAAAGCTAGCAGAATAAAAAGTTCGTTTCCTGATAAAAGTAAAACAATAAACTAGCAAATAATTACAGTAAATACTCAAAGTGATCTCCCGGTTTCAGTACGAAGCCTTATTCATTGTTTCATGTTAGTAAATTTTTTGTTGGTGTGGTATCGTGTCATAAACTTTTTTCTTTGGTAAGGTCATCTATTCTGTAAGTTATATTTTGAAAAACTGCAATTTTTATGCGTAGGAAAATAAAATATTGTAAAATAGTGAGACCAGGAGTACGTAGAGGAAAATCTACTACGTAGTTATCAAAATATTCATTGTTTTATAAAGTTTTATAAGCTGTATAAAAAAGTTTCATCTGAGAAGAAGGATCATTGCCGCCATAGTTTGAGCAGTTCTTTTCTTAAGTCTACCATTAATGGGTTTACGACATTTTACACCAGTTTCAGAAAATTTAAAAATGCAGCCAACAATTTGTTGCTATATATATAGATATGATATTGTAAAATGCGGAAATTGAAGGCGAAATTCCTCCGTTCATAGTTACATAGAATAGGATCATTCCTCGCTCTGTTGCTGTTGCCTATTACCAAAAGAACTTTCTACGAGCAACCTCTAGTAGCATGCTTTAAAATGTATATAATCTATGATGACTTCGTGCGAGTTTGCTTTTC
Source organism: Marronus borbonicus (assembly GCA_902655005.2). Taxonomy (NCBI): domain Eukaryota; kingdom Metazoa; phylum Arthropoda; class Insecta; order Coleoptera; family Scarabaeidae; genus Marronus; species Marronus borbonicus. The sequence goes on from LR737381.1 coordinate 15,928,606, forward strand.
CTCGCAAAATTCTTGTACATTTGGTGACTAATCATTAATTAAGCATTAATTATACAATAACTTTCAAGAAAAAACCTTATTTGTGCCTTTTATTTTAAAACTTATAAGATACATTAATACATCAAATGTAATCTGATTTCTTGACCCTCTCAATTTTAATCTTTTATTTTATCTTTGCTTGGGCTTTGCCAAGCTATTAACTCAGCCCGCATACGCAAAATTTATACAATTCTAAATATGAAGTAGAGGCCCTGCTCCGGTCTGAAGAGAATATATTTGCAAAAAATTTTAAATTATATCCAATAATTTATAGTGTTTTATAGTACTTCGCAAACTACATTAAAATTAGGTCACCAACAGCAATTTTCAAAAATTGACATCTACTTGCAGGAAATATTGCGGTAGTTTTTTAAGTATTTGGCAATTAGGTCGATAAGCATGCATAGCAATGGCCATTAGTACTTTCAAAAATTAATATAGTTCATATGTTATCTTTTACGTGTTTCAGAATTAAGCAGAAGCATCGTATTTATACAATGTGTTATTTCCAACCTACTTCACCTTATATGTCGTAATGAATAAAATAGAACAATAATTTCAAACATAGGCTTCGCCTACAGCTCATTTTATCACTACAAATACGTCTTCGTGTGTCAATTCAACAAGCGTTGATGGCTACTTAACATGAAGTGTAACTACTTTTCTACCTTCATTCAATATTATATTCATCGAAGAGAAGCATAGAACGAGCTCTGGCATTTAGCTTTAATAAAAGGCGCTTCTACCTGTCTTAATATAATAATAATAATAAAAATAATCACTATTTCCACAAAATGTTAGCTGAAAGAGAAGCCTACTGGGATTTTGAAGTAGACTTAGGGAATAAAATTCCAAATTTGGCTCGATGAGCTTTAGAACAGAATAGTCAATAATTGTACCACCGATTTCATGCTAAACGCACATCCTCAGGCGAGAAATACAGTAAGCAGCGCATAAATGATCAAAATTCTTATCGAGCAGAATATTATCGAGTCCTATCCAATATATTGAACGTCCGCATGAAAGACTTGAAAACGGAATTGAATAAGTAAAACCTAAAAAAGCAATAACACGTTAAAAATAAAATACTTTCATAATAAAAATAATAAAAATCAGTATGGGTTATCTTTAATTATTTGAAAAACGTACTTTGTTATGTATAAAGCCATATTTCAACAAGGGAATTTTGAGTAGCTTTGTTACAACGAACTAATTGAACTGAACGTTGGAAATGAAATATTTGAATAAAATTACTTTAATAAGTATTTTCTTGCTGTAACTGAAGTTCTCTGAGTAATTTTACATTTGACCCCAATCCTTTCTTTAGATTACTGATTCGAAACTTTCCTGAAGGCATTTATGTAAATTAGCTGCTGTTAAAACTAAGACGATTAGCAAATTTGAAAGAACGGAATTTGTAATTGACGTATCGAAATTAGAAAGACCAAGGGTTAATGACGTCCAAGTTGTAGACGGAAAATCAAAAAAAATTAGCAGTGTTAACACAATATCAAAATGACTACAACGCTTTGGCGCTATTGTACCGTCATATTGAGCAGTTTCTGTAAACAGTGTTGAACGTAAGGAATGCTACTATTCGACAAGTTTCTATTGATTTTTGGCTAATTTACTGAAGTTGTACCTACTTTGGGATAATTCATATTGTATATTCCTCTAGTTCGGATCTATCAAAGAATAGGGTTTATTTACTCTTGCTCCCGAACAATGATTTTCTTTATTTCTACACATTGCAATTAATTTAAAGACAAATGATGCGTGGAAATATTGCATTGTTCGCTAACCTTGTATAGAAGTTCGAAGACAATAGATTTAATTATAACTAACAACTTCCAGAATGTTTTAACTTACTGTTGTACATCGGCCTGCAAAGCTTTTCTCAATTAAAAAATTTGATGCACTTTATAAATTAATGTAATTATCATGTCAGAACCATGTTCTGTATAATTACCTATTCAAATTTCCATTCTATTAATATGACCCCCTAAAATTAGGCACCTGTAAAATTGATCGCTTGTTAGTATCCAGCAAACCGAAATTACACCGTAGTGACCACACTGCATCAAAACAAAAAGTGGTTTAACTTCAATCAACTACGGTAAAATTAAAGCTAACATTGATGTGGATAATGTTTTGAGAATTGCCTCCCTAGTTGACAAGCAACTTATGAACTTGTTTTGCGGAATGAGAAACTGCTCCTCTGTTGTAAATTTAAAAGGATGTACTATTTCAACTGAAATTGCATTAAAGAAGAAAAATAGTTTCATTAATTTTACCTTTACTCTTAATTCTTTTTAAGAAATATTATCTTACTTAAAAATATAAATTTGTAACAAGTGCGCGTATAAATGGATATGTCTCATTAACAAAACGAATTGCAAGGATTAACAAACTAAACAAGAGTAATGACAACTTACCAACTGTTATAAACATTGATATTTTATCATTCTAATACTGCTTAGTTTTAGAAAAAGTAGCCTCTTACGTAATTTGAATCTTTTCCAAATCTTTTGCTTTAAATCTAACAAAATAATTTAAAACATTCCCGATTTATAGCGGAACTTTTCGGTACGATGGAACTTTGAATTCTTTTTGAGAGGCGGCAGAGCGCGAAATCCCGGGAAACATCTGTTGAATGTAACAGCTAGAAAGCGCACCGAAGACTGAAAGCAAAATCACGTTTTCGGTCGACGTTGGCGCTTTCATTCAGAGAACTTGCAGAAACTTTCCAGTCAGATTTCTAGGCGTTGCTATCACGTTACCAGTAAAATGCTTGTGTGTATCTACGGGAGATTGCTGTATACGGAATGCAAATTAGGAAATAGAGGAGTCACGCTGAATGGTACCAAACCAACTAGATTTGTTCTTTGTAACATGGTTTCCTTGAAGAGTGAACGGATATTCAATTGCAGTATATATGCAAGTATCACATCCTTAGAAGGGAGATTGCACGGCCCAAAACATACGGAAAAGTTTTAGCGAACGAAAAGTAGTGTAAACGCAGACTGTTTCTTATTATTTGTAAACAAAGAATGTAATTTGTGTACAAGTGGGATGTTCAAGGTGTCCTCCTTCCAATACGTAGACCATAGCCGTGACATCGCTGCAAAGACCTTCGACCCTCTCTTCCATCTTTCTCCAAAAGCTCCATGTAAAGTTTTTCTAACGGCAGTCGAAAAATACCCCGAAGAATTATCATCCTGGAACCACATTTGTTGCCTTTAGTTCAAATAAATGTCGTCTAAAATATCACCTATTGCGTTCTCCAGAAACTCCAGGTAAGCAACGCCTGTTAATTGGTTTGGTAAAACAACCAGATCTAGTAGTCTACCACCCAAAATACTCCACAGCATGGAAATTTTCGCCGCTCCACATATGCGTGTTGTGGAAATTAAACACTCCACGTCGTTTGAACCCAGTCTCATCACTAAAGAAGATACTGGCAGCAGAATTAGCGTTCTCAGCATCATTGGATAGAAACCAGCAACAAAAATCCAACTGTGCTTGATCATCAGGTTGATTTAAAGCTTGCGCTTGTGGTACATAGTAGAGGTAAAGCTGTTACTTGTGGAAGATCCCCAAGCGCAAATTCCTCCCTAGACTGATATTCTCCGCAATGTTGTCTTCGAATTCAACATACACAGATTCTCTGGCATTCTCCTTAACATGACCATGAAATGCATATCGGGTAACTCAATGCTCTTGCAACACGTATAACGAATATTCGTGAAATTGCGCACTAGTCAGTGAGTATCAACTGTACGTTTAACAGGATCCCCCGTAACTTCAAAACCATTCATTTGTGGACCCGTATTCATTAAGACTTTGGTGCATATTCTGGGCCATATAAGGCCCAGATATAAGGGCCTAAGTTAACCCGCTATGGGTACTGTGCTCTCCGTCAATCTGTATGATAACACATGATGATTATTACACTGGTTTGTTTTATGCTTTCATGAGTTCTGATAAGAAACTGAAATATAAACTATATAACTGAACTTTGCAAGAAAGATATTTATAACCAACCTTCCTACACATTTTCTGACCCCTTTAAAGTTCGAGGTTGTTCGAGGAAACGCACATCATATAGAAATATGTACTGAAGCGTGTTACTAACACATGCAGTTAATTGCATGTGCATTTACTTAAAATATTCGCCTTCTCTCCACTGACACTAATTACACTACGTCATCAACTGCTCCTAACCATTGATAAATATGCATGGGCTTGTTAGGCCGCTTCAGCCTGTTTACACTGTTGTACCAAAGTAAATATGTATTATCATAGAATGAAACAACCCTTAAATAACAAACCTTGTAGACCAGATATGTTGATTTTAAAGCAAATTTTCTTTAACATCCTCCCAAATAATAGTAATTCCATAAATAAAAACTGCAAACAACCTAAGTGACTACAAACAAGAAATTTCCACGAAATATTTAGAAACTTTTCGCTATTTTCTGCACGCGCTTCCAGTAAAATAACATGTTCACATCTGGAAAAGTAACCCGTTCCCTAATCAGACCACGTCTAGAATTAATGAAGGTAAATCGTTTTTCAGAAATGGTAGCAGCGACATTTTCTCCGGTATCTCGCCATATGTGGACGAAAGTTCAATACACAAACTCTCGAACTTTGTACATAAGTTCTGAGCAACATCGACGGCATCGTTTGATCTCAAGATTGCTAGTGGGGTCTTGTTGAATAAAACACTTCGGCCTGACTGACTCGAAATGGCTGAAATACCAGGAATAATGAAAATGTTCTGAAGAGTGGAAAAGAAAGGAGAGGTAATAATGTGATTAAAATGTCAAATAAAGGAAACAAGTATTAATAATGATAATATTAAATAATCTATCCATGCGGCCCTGACAGATCGTGATGCTAGGGTTCTTTGGTTGCAGAGGTATTTGCGAATATTTCGACAAATTATGTGATAGGGTATCTTCAACTAGATTCTCTCATCCGTCTATGTTTCTACGCCATCTGTAATCATACAACACAAACAATAATGTCGATTGTCTACCATTTTCCACAAATGTACACTGAGGAGCTGTTATAGCGAAACGCACGTCTGTACACGGTGGTTAGGTGATAATCTCACTTCATTGGCACAGTAATAATAATGAAACTATTAATGAAGTTAGACTACCGCCTAACAACCATGCATAGATGCGCGCTTTGCCGTCATACAGCTCAGCAGTGCACATTTGTGCAGGGTAATAGCCAATCGACAATATTTAAACAAAATATGTGATCATTTTGAAATAGATATTTTCATCCACACATTCCTAATAATAATAATTCTTTTATTTTTTATCTAAAAATATATCAACCCGTCCATTCAGTAGAGCTTCCCACCACTCAACCAGTCCCGCGGAAAAGATATTATATATTTAGAGATTGTAGGTAATGCGTTAATGGTTTAGTAATGCATTTAGCGCATTGCTTAAATAATTAATCTAGAATGTTGTTTTGACCTGGTGTTATTGAGAAATTTAGGGAATCCACGCAATCAGTAATATCCATATCTGTAGCTATTGTATTAAAAAACTTAATCAATTTTTTTAAATATTTGAGTAGCTCATAAATATCTTTAGGACAATTTTTATGACACGTGTAGTATGCTAGTGGTTACATTAGAGAAACATGAAATAAAGACGATAGTTTATTTATTATTAGTATACTTCGGGTATATCCGGCATAAAACGTTGCTCTTCTGAGACGCATTGCACTTAACAAGTTGCCACATTGCTTTGCTTTTGTATTATTATTATAATTTTAATATAACTTTATTCTCTAGCACCTTTTTGGTTTGACCATTCTCCGTATAAATAAATAGACAGATTAACTAATAAGCAAAATGTGTACAAAAACTTGAGTGCAGAAGTAAAACCAGTAAATTTCGAATGAATATCCAAAAGTTCTCAGCGTTCTCTTTAACTATAATAGTTATTTACTAGCCCCGCGTCATCAATTGAAAATTAATCACTTACCAACATCCTTATACCCTCTTCACGATACCTGTTCCGTATAAGTTTTCCTTAAAGCTGTTTTTTTGGCCATTGTTCCGCCTCAATATTTTTTTATTTATGGAGGTCGAGCCCTACCGCATTTCCCGAATCACTAACGAACTTTATTAATTTCTATCTAGCAGAAAATTTAAAAGTAACCGTAAAGAAAAACTTTTCTATAATACTTCTTCATCCTTGTATGAATCCCTACACGTTAAGAAAACAAGTGTTATAGACATCGATTTAACCATGGATACTAATTAGTGCAAGTAGTAGAGTTTCGTACAAAAAGAAAGAAAAGAAAGTTACTCGTTTTCCCATAAAAGAAGTTTGAAGAAATGTTTGGAAACCTTTGGAATATCATGTTGGCCCCAAGCTGTGTGTTTTCTGCGCAAACCTAAAAAAAATCCGTACATTGTTTTACGTATTGTTTTAGCAACACGTGGTTGGCAATAATGTAAATCTGGTACGTTGATTTACAGTTAGTGTGCAGTAACAGCACTGAATACGTTCCAGCCTAGAAAACAAGAAAATAGGGTAAGACGAATATTCTAAAATTTCTTTTCGTTGAGAAAATAACACGTCGCCTCCTTCCCACTGTCCATTACAAAATGGTACCGAGCAAGTAAGATGCTCCAAAAGATAAGCCAGAGGAGATGCCGTTGCATAACTCAGCCAAAGGTAACGTTAATATTTCAGATACACTATGCTGTTCACTAGGCATTCACCTACACTCATCTATAATCTTTTACCACATCGCGTTATGATGTTATCAATGATTTCTGGAATAGTAGCCTCAACAGGACGTCGAGGACTTTCAGCATCACTTGCGCCCATATGATCATTCTTAAAGTTTTGCAACGACCTATAAACCGTTCTACTCGAAGGTGAAACTCCCTTTCACCTATTTTTCTTTAATCAAACTGTATCCTTAAAAACTAATTTTGTACGATAGACCACAAAATTTCGTATAACGTTAACATTATTAATTTCTTTAACGATATATGAAGCACTCTTGGAATTGATTGAAATTGGATGCAGCTCAATTTTGAAAAATACACTTCATCCCAAGGACTTCTTCAACGCGAACAAAACCTAGTTTTCTGATGTGATTGTGAGCTCTATATGGATCACGTATTTCTACATTTTGCATTTAAATCGGTGAGATCAGAATCTAAAATGAATAAAATCTTATACCGTACTTCTATTTCGAGTCTATTTCAACCTAATTTGAAATGCAAAAGATTATGAATCAGCCATCAGTATATCACCCATTCTACAGATGCCAACTTAGCACCACTATCTTCTATTCTTGAAGTCTAAATGTTGAAAGAAAGTCGTTTATTATTACCGTTACCATTAATCATCGATTTCTGTATAAAACCAAGCATATATTTTCAAATACGGACATTTAATTAAGGAAATGACTTACATACTAGGAGAAAGATAACAGATAACGTACTCATTAACCTAAATTTTTTACCCTCTTTGTTTATCAAATTCGAAATGACTGCAGTTATTTAGAATTAGTTTATTGCGTGTCATTGCACCCTGTGATAAACATTAAATAGCTTTTCACCGTATTTTAAACACACTGCTACCAACGTTAAACGTAGTTTTAAAGAAATGTGTGCATTATGTGCTTCTTTATCGCGATCTAGATTACCTTCTTTTTAATGAATGTGTAGTCTTTATGGACTTTACTGCGTACAAATCGTGTTCATAGTACGTGTACGTAGTACACTACTGTATTAAGCAAATAGTAGTTTTTCCAATATTAATTGGGAGCAACGACCTTTTTCATTATTTAAACTTCAAAACACATGCTTTCGGGTAATTTGAAATGTCGGTCATGTCATTATTGTCTCATGATTATATCAATTATATCATAAGTATATAAGACAATCATAAGCATTTTTATTTTCAACAACCTGCGAGGGGAGATTTTTCATAGCATCTACCTAGCCATGAAGAAAAGAATTCTGGCTAGTTTCAACGCCCCGCTTGCAAATACATTCAAAGATCAATGAATGTAATTAACGTAACACATCTTTAGGTAGCCCTTCAAATAATTTTCCACTATTGCTGTCAAGTATTCATCCAATGAAGAAATCTATCCTCTCAGGTATTTTTTTTTATTTAGGAAAGAGATAATAGTTGCTCGATACCAAGTCTGGATTGTAAGGTGGTCTCATCTTTATAAAATGGCAGTCACTGATTACCTTTTGGACTTGGTGAGCTTTGTGGGTTCTAGCATTGTCATGGAGCGGAATAATCTATCGCTCAGAATTGAATGAATCCAACTATTTAGTTGTTTCTTTATAGGCTTTCTTGTTTTACCGGTGAGTTTCAGTTATACACCCACGTCTCATCAACCGTTACAATTTTTGGAAGATCTTCAAACACTTGTTCTTCGATTTGCTAAGAGCGGTTCCTCAACTTTCTTGATGGTCTCATTAGTTCTTGCTTTAACAGGTCTTCCGCATTTTGGGCCATTTTGAATTGATTCTTTGGCCCATTGAAATTGTTTACTCTAAAACTTTATCATTAAGTATGAATGAATGGATCCTGTCATAAAATTCTTGGTAATACTTTTCTGTTCTGGCGAAATGTCACTTATTTCTTGCTGATTAAGCTTTTATAAAAACAGCCTAATTTTTTGAGTATCATTTTCAAATCGAGGTTAATAATATGGAAATTTTCCCTCCTATACTTACAAAAATTTAATAATATTTTATTTAGCAAGTTCCGCCTGGGTACAATGTACGTGTAGATTAAATTCTTGTCAAAACCTCCTTATTTTTTTTCTATCTATTTTATTTGTTATTGTTATACTGTGTTATAAATCGCAGTTATCATCAACTTCTTCACCTTCAGGAATTTAATTAGGTACCCTTTGTTATTAAATTCTTTTGTATCTTGGTCATTATTTTTTTCATTTTCTCTTTCAAATGCTTTCGCGTCTTACTGCTTTTTGAATGAGGTAAATTTCTAATACCCAGAAACATTCTATATATTCATAAAATCTATTTCTGGTATCAACTTTTGCCGTAATTATGATGTCTTTGTGTTCAAATTTAATACCTGTTGTCTGTCATGAGCTTTTTCATACTCTCACCGCTCTTCTGAACAATTTTAATTTGGTATGCTGTTTATCGAATAATTTCTCCAAAATACAGAATACTTCTCTGAAAATATAATCAATAGGTATAAGAGTAACTAAGGAAAACTGAAATTGCAAACATGCATATTTCTAACTCACATCTCTACAGGTGTCCCACGAGAAATTGCATCAATCTATATAAAAGAGTATACACTAGAGATTTTTGAATAGCCATTTCTAACCATATTTCTAGTATTTACGTTTTTTTGAAAATCTTTTACAGGTGGACCAAGGGGTGTGAGCTTTCTTAGCTGTGAAAGTGTTCAACTTCCAGAATTTGAAATTTTACAGAACTTTTGGTCATATACCGTTGGATTAGAAACCGAAATAATTTTTCGAAAACATGTCCGACAATTACGATTAACTTGTCACAACTTTTTTTTTCAACTGCCTATTTTTCTTATTTTATATACTTTTCAAGATATTTAGAAAAATGTTTATTGTAATACAATTTTCTTAAAAAAAAGAAGTACGCAGCAACAATATAGTTTATGCAGTTTTGAATACATCATCCAGCTTTGGAGATATGACAACAATCCAGCTTTCACAAAACGTTCGATTGCCAACTCTCTTGGTAGTTTTGCCTTTTAAATACGTGAGGATTCGCATTGATCCAGTAATGAGAATTTTACTGGTTAACCAAGAAAATGTAAATTAAATATTAAATTCTAATATAATTACCATGATGCAAAATAATGTTGCTTGTTTTCCACCATTAAGTGATCATGCATGAGCCCGTGTAGCACATATGAGCATTTAATCTTTAAATAATAAGATTCCAGCAAGACGAAACCTATATTTCTGATATGCGAATGAGATATTCTCGACTACAACGAGTTAACGCCGGCGTGACGATTTTATAAAAGCAGTTGCGCGAAGAGGAAAACATAACAATTCTTAATTTCTTCCGTCGAAGTTTCCAACCAAAACTTTTCAATGTCTCAAAATCCAACGCATCCACTAAGCATTAAAAGAACTTCAAGTCGTATGAATGAAGACGTTATATCCTTATTCAAATTGTGTTTATAAAAATCACTCTGAAAATCATTTTAAACTATGCACTTGAAGTCAGTATTATGAGAAATTTGAACTTAACGCTTGGTGTACGTTTATTTACTAGGCTCTAGCTCGAACTAATTTTAGACTGATAGTTGTAACGATAAATCGTGCGATAAGCGTACCAATTAAGATTGTTAGGTATTTAGTACGTCGTGACGGTTTGACAAGCACCATTCTAGAAGTTATAGCATGTTTACCGTATAATAATTAATTACCCTTGTCATAACTTAGAACAACTGATTAAATTTATATAGAAACCCTTACTGGAAGTGAACCTATTTCTAACTTAGAACGTTGCACATAAAGTGTATGTAAGTACGCTACCTTAATTTCCTTTTAAGTATAGTAATTGTCCCAATTCTACCAATGATGAAATTATATAGCTAGTCTCGCTAAATTAAAGAAACAAATCTAAAAATGGCTGCTTAATTTATCAGTGCATTTTCTTATAGAATTTATAACAAATGTTTTGATGTGTTCAATTTTGAATTTAATAGAACACTGATAAACCTTGCGCATATTGAAAGGAAATTTAGGAAAGGGAATTTATGATTCTAGTTTGCCTAGTTAAAAAACATATTTCAATATAATAACCATTAATATAACTTTCTTCCTACCACATTATGATCCTTATGAGATATAACGCCGAAATAATTGTCTGTATTATATTCCAAGATTTATTGCGCATCCCTCAGCTTTCTCAAGAAAGATAGAATATCCTAAGTGCTACTATTTCGTTCAAGGAAAATGGTACCCCCGAGACCGCCGACGATATTTCCCATAAAGTTTGCTTTTATGACCTTCATCGTGTTTGAAGATGATGCGAATTGGTAGAATAACGAATGTGGAGAGCTAATTAGAGTTATTATTTAGATATGTTTTATTTATAGATAAATTTAGGTTGCGCCTCTAATGGAAACCCTATTAATTCCCTTTTGAGTTACTATTATGATTACTATCGAAATTCAGCTTTACAATAAAATAATTGTGCAGACGAATTTAAATCACATGCTACCAACGACGAATACATTTAAAGTATGTGAACGAAGTCGATTTCAGTTGCTCATTTACCTTTGTAAAATAACGGCAGCCTATTCCTTATAAGTAAACAGACGAATAAAAAGTTTTTCAATTTCTCACTAGTTTCCAACTGGAAGTTTAAGTCAATCTCGCGTGTGGAATACGAAACCAAGACATTTCTCTTTATGTAATTTACGTAACCGAGTCTAAACACTATGGCAGATTACTCCAGACGTGACACGTAATCCGCATGAAATCTTAATTATTCAAGCATAGCGTTTATTGACACTAAACCACTTATAAGGCGCTCTTAAGGTAGATAAAATTTAGCAGTTTACGTTCAAAGTAATTGCAAGTTTCTACGAGCCTTCTGTCTTCTTAAATACAATAAATAATACAGCTTGGTGTTTTTAAGTGGTAAAGTTTAATAACTACACGGACCCTTCTAAGTTAATATAGGTAGACCCTACAACCTAAAAACTTTTACTGGTTTTGGAAAATTAACGAGCGTAAATGGTCCTAGTCATTTACTTTCCACAAACTGGCAGTCCTTATCTTTCATGTTCGACGTAAATTTAGCTATTTTGCATATTAACAAATTAATGTTGCATTAGTGTAGGCTCTCCAATACCCTGAAGATATAAAATATACAGTACTGCATGAAAGCTAAGGATAAAATATAGTTATTTTATACCATCGCATACAATTACAAATGCACCTCCTCTAAACTGTTGGAGTATTTCGTTAACATTCTATAAATGTATTTCTGCAGGTCAACTTAAAGGATTGTTTATCACATTGCATTGGCCGAGTATGCTTTCCAACATTCATAAGAGCCAGATGTTCCTTACATGTTTTTACCGGAACACCTGTTAAAATCCGGTAGTTACAATCCAAATATACAAAAATAAGTAAAATCCATGCGGTATGTTTGAAGCAATCACGAGTAAAGTTCACCATTTTCCGTGCACTTCGTAATTAGCAAAGACTAGACAGATTCGTGCTTATTCGTCTCATATAAATGAGTTCGTGCTGCCTACTGGTTTCCCGGAGAGTCCACAAAACACGAGTCTGTCTAGTCGCTGCTAATTTCGTGAAACGCACAAAAAGTGGAGAACTTTAATAGTGAGTGATGCCTCGCAGACGAGAACGTGCACCTTATAATCAATTAAACCCCTTCGAATATGGCCGGACATAAAGGCAGGGTTAGCTTCCGGAAAAGTGAACACAGGCAAATACGTGTGCCAGAAACTGATTAGCAAGGGACGCTAGTCAATTTCGTAGTTTCAGTCCAAATACCACTCCTCCTTCTCCTTTATTCGTCATAGTCGTTGTTTAATCACGGCTAATTTGGATATCTATGCCTTTCGAAATATAATCTGACACTAAATTACCTCATTACCTTGAACTACAGGCTGTGAACGTCAATCCCAGGCGAAAACGAGATTCTCTAACCTAATCCCAGTACATTTTTTCTATTTCCCAAATTATGAATATCTTTGAAGCAGTAAGTACTAAGATACCTTATGTGTTTCTGAACGTTATCATTATTCGAGTTAGGCCCTTTGTGGGGTGTCCTCTCCTTAGTTTGTTGGCATATGTTGCTTATTCTATAACCGTATTCCTTATTGAAGGTACGAGTGTTCTTCATTCGGGTAATAATGGTCGTGCAACTATCCTCAAGATCGTTAGAGTAGATTGCACTATTCTTCCAATTCGTTGCGATGTTTACTTTGGTCAGAAGTTTTGACTTTACCCTAATAAATACTAACAACAGCCTTCTTCTAATTCTTTCCTTGCTTAATACTTTTAATTCTTTCACTTCAGGCTGTAAGCATCTCCAAAGGACGCGCTTTTCAGATATTGATTGAAGATTTGGTAATGAAAAAGCTAACAGCTCGGATGCCTTGCTCGTGACCAAAAATGCATTGGAATGAAATTTTCCAAAGTTCCATTAAAACGATTTAAGCGGGATAAGTCGGAGTTTTGGCGCCGACTAATAACTGTACTCTAAACTTGGATACATTAGATACATTCCTGAAGCCAACTCACAGTCGAAACACCGGACTGCGAAGGGAGCATCGGCTCCGAAAATGTGAAGAGTATCTTAATGAATTAGTCAGAATTAGACACCCGTACATAGTACCTCGTAGATAAAAATAAAATTTTGTTTTCGCATGTCACACGGAAGTCCAATTAGACCTGTTATTCCTTTTGTAAATTAGCTGGATGGTAGTAAACCTGCATAGTTGCAAGCACACAAACAACCAAGCAATCAATGTCGCAGTAATCACGTCGACGTTCGTTGTTCCCACCATTATGCATCACGCATCGCACTTTTAGTACTCCGTATACTGCCCATGTTATTTGATGTAATAGATTATGTCTGTGAAGTTAAAACAATTTGTGACAGTTGCGTAATTGGATTGGTTTACATTACATGTGCAGACGGTTGACAAATCCCCTTCACATCCAGTACTTTTTATGCGCATGGTGGTATTAATGAATGTTGAATGATCAGTGCACATGCTCACGTATATGACAACAAAGCTTGGGGTCAAATATTAATATAAGCTACATTTCCGACGAGTGCAGATTAATAGATTCATTTCTGGATTTTTCCGATTGCGCAGGAGTAAAAGGAGAAGCGTGCGTTAAAAATGAAAGTCTCTATTACAATAACTTTATAATAATTATCATTAACAGGGAGAATAAAATGGAATAATGAAATGAATGAAGTGCCGTGTGAGAAGGGAGAGGAGTTAAATGAACATGCGAAAATGAATTTACTGGCAATAACTGTGACTAGGGAAATAGAACAAGGAACAATCGAAAATTAATTTTAACTTCCGAAATTTGTACAAAAACAATGAAAGAAAACATATTTCTTTTGTATAAATCTTTTTATTATTTAAGTTAAGCCGTTAAGGTTTACATATTTCTACATGCGCTTTAACCAATTCTACTTTGGAGATCCCCAAAACTGGTTTTTACATTTTTTAAGAGGAAAGCAAAGAAAGTGGTAGCCATTTGCTTTTGCATAAAGCAACTCTTGTAGGTGCTTTTAAGAAACATTTTTGCTGTGGTTAATTAATTCATTAACATTTGCTCGGCAATAAATTCTGCTACACTATGGAGGGTGTAGGTAGTGCATGTAGTATGCAGCATATTTTTGAAGATGTTTTCATGCAATTTTCCAGATTTAAGGTTTTAAGCTGCAGCGTCATACATAAAGAGCAAAGCTTTCCGCCGTTTTCTCACATCTTCGAAAATCTTGTTATTGCTGTTGATAACTACTCTTATTTTATCAGGATTTACCAATATTTTACTGGCTATTAAATACAGCCTTGTTGGACGGTCTGTATACAAAACACCAACAATGACGTGACCTATGCTTCACCCTAACGCATCCATGTTAATATCATTAATATATATATAACAACGTTTACCCGTAATTCTGTCCGTTTTATCTATACAACACTACGTTCGCGAATTCCGCAAACCCGACGTCAGGCCCAAATCACTATACTGACCAAGGTTCCTCTTCTCCATGCCACAAAACACTTGTCCCTCTCAAACCCTAATTTGTTTATGTTGTTAAAATAGGTCATCAGTAGAGGCGTTTAACGGATGTCAGTGACCTGTTTTATTATTTGAAAACCGTTCTAAGAATGTATTTCATCTCATCAGAATTTTGTCGCCATAACTTGAAAGTATTGAGTTGTGCTAAAATTCAACATCTGTAACTATCCCGAGAGTTAAATAAAAATTAGCGCTTATTCAAAAGTAGAATAAAAGGTTATACAATTTAGCTAAACAGAATTGTTTATGGAAAACCATTCTAGATGAATTTTTAACGTAATGCGTAGCTTGAACATTAAACAAAATTTTGCTATCGAATATGTTAAATATTAAAGAAAACACAAAGAGTTGATGTAGTTGGTATGCAGAATATGGTGATCACTTAGAGAAGATGTTAAACTAGTAACCAAATAATAAATTTTACAGGATGCAGAGTCTGTAAAAATATAAAGGATGTTCCATTAAAAAGAACTGAAATAGCGTGTATCAGATTTGGCAACGATATCGTTGGTCATTGTATAGAGTCTAGTCGAAAACTTATAATTCCAAAAACTCTCAGAAATACTCAATCGAATAAAATTTAGATCGTTGCTGTAACGTGTAGGGCGTTTAAGACATCGGCCGTTAAAGAAACAACGGGATGTCTGAAAAATCTCAAATTATCTCGAAAACTGTGCTAGAAAGGTAGATATTAGGATTATTGGAGAACGATGACATCGCTTAATGAAAGACATCTGAAAATGGAATAATAAATGCGTTCCAAAAACCAAATTAATTGTATCATGAACAACGCACTTGATTTTTAGTTTGACTTTTGTGGTCGATTAGGCCGTAAAATTATAACCTTGCCTATAGTTTTACTTATGTTGCGCTCGTCCAATAATTCTGTCCATTCGTTACTATTGCAAGTATAGTAGTATGGCTTTAATATAAAAAGAATTACGTAAAACATAGTTCTATGGTGACTACTTGTAAGAATAATAAACCATATAATATATAAATTCAATAAATATAAACAAAGTGTGAAATGTTGATAACAAATCAACGAACCGTCGCTAAATAGGAGCAATAAAATATATCAACCCAAGATAAAGAGTTAAAGTTTTTAGACAGACCTATAAACCTAAATAAAAATTTAATTTCTTATCATGAACAACAGAAACAATAAGAAAAACTGTAAATCGTTCAAATCAAATGTTGCGCAGAGAACTTGCCTCCGAATGTTCTTTCTTGAAAACTGTTTCTCAAAATGACCTCGAGATAATATAGCAAAAATATAGGAAATATAAAAATGAATATATATTTATATACTGGTTTTTATTTTAATAATTTAATATTTTAAAATACTTATGACAGACGTACCACCTAGCGGTCACAAGTGCAGTACTGGCTACTTAAATTAATTAAAGGGATAGATTTCGTTACC
The DNA here is from genome assembly GCA_902655005.2 of Marronus borbonicus. Taxonomy (NCBI): domain Eukaryota; kingdom Metazoa; phylum Arthropoda; class Insecta; order Coleoptera; family Scarabaeidae; genus Marronus; species Marronus borbonicus. The sequence continues at coordinate 15,944,927 of LR737381.1, forward strand.
ATCGACATCTGCAACCAAAGCTCAATAAGCCTGCAGAAACGAGTTGCAACCATTTTAATTACAAGAGACTAGACAGTCTCGTGTTTATTCGTCTGATGACAAGGGTTCGTGTTGCCTACGCGTACGATACGGAGAGTGTACTGGTTTCTGCAGGCTTTGAGATCAATCTGTACTACTGACCGCAAGATGGTAGCGCATGATCGTTCAGTACGTTATATCTAAATATTAAAAGACTAATTAAAAAAGATATAAGGGTTCATTGAAAAATCAACTTACAACTATCTCAGAGTCCATATTATATTCATTAGAAAGAGGATGACGTCCTTGATAAGATTCACCATTTAAAAATTAAAAAACAGAGCTTTTGCTGGTTTACAGTAAAGGAGGTATGAACATTTAAAAAAATTGTCATTATTTAGCTTAATAGGATTCCGAGCGTTGCTTCGTGATAGTTGTTAAGCAGAAGCTTCCAAGGTATAAATAATTCCGTTCATACAATTTTTATTATGTGTATAAAAATATTTTTATTAAACTCAATACTTCTTACATTTAGTGCCATCTAACAATCACTAGTTGAATACTGCTAACGGATATTCCTGGTTAAAATAGAATGTATTGGCAGGATGCTCATTCCTAGCAAGTAGTTACGACTAGTAACTGTAAGATGGAGAAACTGAACCCATTTCTCTTTAAATTTATATAATTGCTATATCGTCATTAACTAACATAACAATTCTTAAAATATTTTGTTATGCAAGCCGCTCTCTCTATTTGAAAATTTTCATAACTTCAGATAATCCGATTCTATAGCCTTTAACAATAAGCATACAATTTTTTCATAGGTTTAGTTGCTCCATTGAAATTATCCAGTTGCTGGAATATTTAAAAGAACCCATTGAACTTTCTCATTTATGTTTCTTGGGGAGCACATTTTGACGATGGAGTGACTACTCCAATCCCCACCACTTTCCATGTCAAGAATGTTAAATAACAAAATGACAGCGAAGCCCATCAAATGAGAGGTCCCATCTTTATTTTGTGTATTCTTATTATTATCTACAATTGTCATAATTGCATTTTGAACAATTCACTTTATTTAGAAAACAAAAAAAAAACTTTTTAACTGAAAGAATTTTTTTTCTATAAAAAGGAATTCATCTACAGCAATAGTAGTTTCCAACTGAATCATGACATCATCATTACTTTTTAAATTAATGTCAGCCTGCAGCGTAAAATCTTTCTCACTTATGGTGGATCTAATTTTGAACCTCCATAAAATTGTTGCCAGTAAAACCTCTAGTTTCAGTATAGCATATTTGCGAGCTATAAAGTACACAAAGTCGTACACAATCCGTAATCTGTTACTAAATGTGTTATACTATTACTTACACAGCTTCTAGATCCTGGATTGAGTGGAATGTACCATAGCGTCGTTCTTGGCGTCTTTTGGGCAAGAAATTGTCTGGGTTGAAGATGCCTGGATTAGAGAATGATTTAGAACATCTATGCGTGAAAATAGGTGTAATAATAACTGCAGAACCGCTCGGAATTGCGTAGTTATAGGAAGAAGCTGATTTAACATTTTCATTCAGTTTTCTAGCAGTACGGAATACATTCTACATAATAACCCTTTCCAGAAGCTTCACTTCTAAGATATCCTGAGTAAGCCTGCAGAATCGAGATACCCTTCACGAAATTAACAGAGACTAGACAGACTCGCGTTTGCTCGTCTTATGAGACATGTTCTTGTTGCCTACAGGTATCTGCCAATTTCGTGAAACACACGGTAAATGTATTCGTTTCTGCAGGCTTACTTATTAGTGTATTAATTGTTTGGAATATCTCGTCTAATTCCTGAGCAATCGGATGTTGGACGTTTTTGACGCGCACCCAATGTGCAAAGTACAAAACTGGAACCGGCAACAGTAGCGTTGTGAGCTTTGAACATTGTGCTAACTTGTTCTTACACCTGTTGTTCCTTGAAATTTATGGTATTTTCTAGCGTGGCTTCTGTAAGGGTATCCAAAAATTGTTAATGTCTCTTCTCATTTATAAATTGTAAGAATTTGGTGGAGATCAAAGTAATTATTTCTGGAGATTAAAACCTAAATACTTCGCTTTATCATTTTCATCCAGGTCATCTCTAATGGCTGTCCCATTATTGTGCCACAGGATTTTGTCAATATTCATTTCTTCTTAACCCAATGTAGGTTTGGCATCAATTACGCGACTTTCCTTCCTTACCTGTGCCCTTTTCCTATGGGCCAAAATCAATAACTACGGGGATGTAATGTGTTTAGCGAAGTAGTAGGAAACAGAGAGTTGTATGCGCCTTATTGGTCGAGCTATGGATGGCACCAAGAAGCTTATCATGTTTTTTGCTAAACGTACTGTTTATAAACAGTGCCAAATCTCATCTATGGTATATTCACTATTTACTTTACTAATGCCAAAGCATATTCAAAGCCAGCGTCTTCACTTCTTGGTTCTTTATAACTCATAACAGTCACTATAAAAATAATAAATATTCTCTAATTTTAGATAATCCAGAAGTAATGTAGCAGAATATCTACAGTCATAATGATGACAATCAAATGATTTGTTATTTTCCCTTTCTATATTCTTACAAACCGTCCTACTGATTTCATTAAAGGCAGGGAAGAATGATCTTAAAATGGTTATGTGAAAAGCAATAATTTATCTTTGTTTTCTCCAAGTTTCACCTAATACATACGTAAAATTTTTGATAACATTCTTAATGGAATGGCATACTTTAACAGAACTCATAAATAGGCCATTTCCAAGCCATGGCCGGAAGAACCTGTACTTAGTCAACTTTTTTAAATGAACATAACTACTCAATATCAATTACAATAGAACAACTTATTTATCTGCTTAGTAATTGAAGTGAGATTTTGACATACCGCGACGTCCACTGGATTAAATATTGCAACAAAAAGATAATGGCCTGCCCAAGTTCTCATTACATTGGTATATTTTGCTGCTACCTCTAGTGCCACTTTGTAAACTTGAATACAGATTAGATTATTCCATAAAACTAACTTAGCCTATTTATGGTAATACGTCCCCTGATAGGGTGGTTTCCTTTTATTCCAAAAACGCTGTAAGGTTTCGAGGTACCGTGTTTTAGGTAATTGATTACCTAGTCTAAAGAATTTAAAGATATACATAAGATACACATGGATTGCTAATACTTCTCATGATAATAGTGCCAAGAAAACTTCCATTAATCAGATTCAGCTCTGTTTAGTCTACTAGCGAAAAATTAGGCATAATTTTCTTTTATATAAGTTGTTAGGGAGTTTTGCGAAACAATTGGCAATCGATTATGAAGTTAATAGGAAAAAAATGCTAAATATTGACTATTTTTGGGAAGTAACATCGATAACAATACTGGAATATAATGCATGTTTATATAATTTTTTCTTTTAAAAAATGTTCGAACTTCCTCCAGCAGTAATAACTGTTACAAACAGTAAGCCGTTTAGTTGATAACAAAGACACAAACACGGTATTAACAAAACGCGGTAAGCTAAAACGCCCTATATTTTGATGTGTTTATTCAATAATTAATATTTGAAAGTATTATTGGGATTGATGTGATACAAAGGGATACAGGATTGGGAAATCAATCGAAAAATTCACAGCTGACTGCTTTTACATTACGCTAATCAATTAGCGCTCGCCTTAAAAGCATTGAGCCTATTAACGCACTTTATTGTGCAGTATGCTTTAAAACAAAAAAAAACAACACAAAATAATAAGTTATATAAACCTATATATAAGGCACCAATTTAAGAAATAAATATAAAGATAAAATTCAAAAAAATGTTAAGCTCCTCGTATTGCGCGCATCCTCAATAAATTTCCTGTCTATCCTCTAGCTGAATCATGAAACCGTCGGTACGTTTTAGGATAATATCACCTTGAAGGATGAAATCTTTCTCATCGACGGTAGATTTGACTTTATACCTTCTCAGAATAGTAGCCAATAGAACCTTCAATTTAAGCATAGCGTACTTGCGACCTATGAAGCGAAAAGAATAGTACAGTTCCCAAAAATTTGGAAAGTTGGAAAAAATTCTTACCTACGCAACTTCTGGGACCAGCACTGAATGGAATGTAGCTGTAGTAGTGACGTTCTTGACATTTCTCTGCTAGGAAATTGTCTGGATTGAAGACGTTTGGGTTGGGGAACGATTTTGGGTTTCTATGCATGACGAATGGTGCAAGGATAACTGTTGCCCCTTCCGGAATTGTGTAGTCACCAGAAGCTGAAGATTGTTTAAAAATTTAACAAATTACGCATTGTGAATAGATAGAACTGTTTACCTAGTTTGACATCTGCTTTTACCTTCCTGGCGATAATGGGTACCGGTGGGTACATTCTCAGAGTTTCCATAATGACTCGCTCCAACAGTTTCATTTCCAAAGTGTCTTGATAAGTTACTGGTCTATCAGCTTTTTGGAAAATCTCATCCAATTCCTGAATAACCCTTTCTTGGATATTTTGATGAACACCTAACATGCAAAGGACGAAGCTGGAGCCAGCAGCAGTAGTGTCGTGACCTTCAAACATAATTGTGCTGACTTGATCTCGAACTTCTTGGTCTGTAAAGTTTACTCCTTCCTGTAGGGCAGCTTCGGTTAGAGCATCTAAGAAAGCTAAGCGCTTCTTCTCGCCTTAAAGATAAGAGAAAAAATAATTACTAAATGTATGTCTTAGTTTGTAGAATATGCACCAGACTCAATGAATAAATACGTATTTCACCATCTATACAGGCGTTTATATCTCCATCATTTGCTGTTCGAAACTTAAATTTGTATAAGTAGCCACTTCAGACGCCACAATTTAAGCTGCTTAGAAGGTTTGTAGAAGTAACTAAAGCCTTATTATTGACAATTTGTGTTTTATAGTTTGGCGATGGTGATATTTCAAAAAGTTTTATAAAATATAAAGTCTTCATTGCTACTCACCGACATCATTTTCGTCGTTTTCATCCAAGTCATCCCTAACAGCTGTACCATTATTGTACCCTTGAATTTTATCCATTACAATTTTTTGCTTCTCTTCCCGCACTAGAAGAGTTTTCGCTTCAACCACTTCGGTTTTCTTCTGCAAATGATTTTTCCTTCTATAATCAACGGCCTAAAAGACGAGAAGTGTCAATATAACTTTCGGCTAAACCAATCAGGCATACCTTGTTAGTCAGATTATGTATGATACCAAGAAGTTTATCATGTTCCGTTCTATATTTGGTCTGCTTAAATAGGCTGTCGAATCGCAACCACGGCTTATAACTCCTTTGATGAATAATACTACACATCCTAGGTATTTGGATTTGTGTATTAGTGCAAATCAGTGTCTCAGTTTTTTTAACTTACTTCATTACAGCTAAGGCATATTCAAATCCTGAGTCTTCACTTCTTGGCTCTTTGTAGCCCATCACGGTTTCTGCAAAATAAAGAATCAGTTAAATCTGCATTGGATCTATTCGATTATTCGCAATTACCAAGAAGAATATCTACAGTTACACCACTCATGTATTCATGACAATCAAAAGGTTTTCCTTTCTCATGCTCCATTTTTTTACAAACTTTCCTGCTAATCTCGTTAAAGGTGGGGAAGAAAGATTTGAGAATGTTCATGTGGAAAGTTGGCGCGATCATCTTCCTGTGGCTTTTCCACACATCACCTTAATACAATCAGGCATTAAAAAGAAATTTTACTGAAAAATATTACATTTTTACCATTACTGATAAGCAAACCGTTACCAAACCATGGTTGGAAGAATCTGTATTCACCCGATTTTTCTAAATGTACGCTGCTTCCTAGAATTAGCTGTTAAGAGAATAGATTAACTAAATATGGAAAGTGAGTCGTTATAGTAGAAAAGTACCTCAACATCAGCTGGATTGAATACTCCCACAAAGGCGTATGGACCAGCCCAAAGTCTTACTACATCATTATATTTTGATGCTATCTCCAAAGCTACTTTGAAAACTTAAACACAAATAATCTAATTTTCTAACGTGCTCGGCATAACTTACTTACTTTGATCAGGCGGTTTTCTTGAGTCTAGGTATCGTTTAAAGGTTTCCACGTAATGGGGTCCTGGTAACTGGCTACCCAATTTGAAATAACGTTCATATATTTTGTAGTAGGCGTAAACTGCTACTACTAATAATGCTAACAATGAAAAGGCAACACCAGCGACCATCTGCAAAGAATTAAACTCAATGTTGGTGTAGTGTTCTAACAATTATGTTACCTTTACTAATACACTTATGTAGGCTCTGTAATGAGCCTCTGTAATGAAATGATACGATAATGTAATTGAGAGGCTTTTATAGGGTATATCTAATTATAAAACACGAATTTTAAATTCCTCATGACCTTTAATCGGTTGGTTGTTATCCTATAAGAATGAAAACCCATGTTAATTAATTTAACGAATTGTTTTAGCCATCTAGACAAATTACAATGTTATCGCGCTTATTATATCTTGAGATGGCCGAATAACTCAGAAACCATTTATTTAATCGAAAAAATATATACATAAAAATTATTTGAAAAGGAACGTCTATTGTTTAATTTTAGAGGCACCATTAATGTTTCTCGCATGTTACATTTTTCATATGGAAACCTATACATTTTTAATAAATATGTTATCGTCAATAACTTTTATCTGAAACCTTTTATTTATTTCACAACTTATGGATATAAACATTAATAAAATAATTTATAAAACAATTACTGTAACTACAAAAATATTGCTCTGACGTCGTTTTTATCCACATTTGACTCTAACAAAGGCAACTTCCGATGGAATACTTGACCTATTTTCAATAAATTTTAAGGATCAATTAAGAGGATAAATCTGGAATTTTAACCTGAAAATACCTCTTATTACAAACGAAGCATTTATCCCTTATGAAATTCTCCATTTGCCTGTTATAAAAAGCAATGCAGGTGAGGTAATGGAACCAACAATAAAACATGTTGGAATAAATAGGGACACTTATTTTAATACTAGCAGTGTAAATGGGAACACCCGGTGTGAAGTTAAATTATTAACAAACTACAAAGCAGCTAATAAATTGTGTAATTGAAAAATTTGTGGTAGATTCACCAGAAGTATTGTATTTGGATGATTTTGTTTTTATTGTATCTCTTGTAATAAAGTTTACTTTGGGTTTTAAAGAATTATAATTTTTACTGCTTTGATACTGTTTTATTTCCTGAGAAAATGCTAAATGCAAGTACATTTTAGAAAATTAGACGTTTCTATAACGACGCATATGTTTAACATCGAAGGTAAAAGAGTTACTTGGATGGTATTAGTACTATTTGGTTACCGTGACAGCAGGGTTGGTGCATACATAAGGCCGCAAGGCCGCGAACTCTTCCTGATATACCATTGACGTTAAAAATTCGATTTCATTGCCGAAGTTCGATTTGAATATCCTGCAGCTTCCTACTTATTCCGTAATCACTACCTTGGTTGCTGTGCATAAGAGGTGCCACAACTAGTACCTTGAGAAGTCATAACAAAATTCTAACTCAAATTTATAAATGTTCAAAGTTAAAATAGAAGAGCTATGGGCAATCTCGAATATTTTCTTGAGTTTGTGGGTAATATGAACCAAAAAAATGCAAGACGGAATAGGTTACCCAAGCGATAAATTCGGAATACTCAAAATCCAATAGAGTACCTCATGGAAAAGGAATTTGAGATGCGATATCGATTTTCCAAAGCCAATATATAACATTTACTTTTATCTTTAAATGAATTCTTAGCAAAAATAAAACACCGCATCTCTAATACAGCAGTTATTAATGCTACTTCTTCTAGGAGCATACCTATAAACCTATATTATATGGATATTGTAAAAGTTCGTAGATGGGGATCTAACAAATGTGAGCTAGGCATCAATATCATGAGTTATTAATCTATTCAATATCTACAGGGCGAGCCTGGGGGAAAGACCAAACTCCAGGAGTGTATTGTACACGTGATTCCAATTTTCTTTTGTTTTGCAACAAAACATCCACATGATGGTTGAGTGGTAATCTAACTTCATTAATGTTTTCATCAATTCTTTGGCTAATTAGGTTGTTAGTGTCCTTGTGGTCTTCAGAGTTCGTGATGCCAGGACCAGGGGATGGCTAAGAGGCAGTTTAACTTAATTCATAATTTCAATAATAATAATTTTTGTTTTTTCACCTTTATTTCCTATTTTATTTCCTTATGCTACCGTCTGGTTCGTTATTTTAGTTTTGCTAGCTTTAATATATCCACAAGTTTGTTTTGCCGATCCTATTACTATATCTTCATATCATATAAATTATTTTCTACATCGTTTCTAATGGCAAGTTTATGTTTTCTTTAATGTCATTCTTTTTTATTTCCATTTTTCCTTTATATAATTTGGCCGTCTGTTATTTTTTCAGTTTGAACATCACAATTGTTTCTTTTACTGCATTACGTCTACTACATGATGAATTTATAAAATAAATTGGTAATAATTCACTTTCTTGAAAAACAATTGTTAGGTAAGCTTATTCAATAGTAGTGAAAATTGGAAACATACATTTGTTTTTTCATTATCTACATATCGTTTAATAAAAGAAAACAATTTGTCTTTCAATGCACTTTATTGTACAATTGCAATACTAAAAAAAAAACAAAATAAATTAAATTATATACTCCACTATCTAATGCACCAAACTAATTAAGAAAGAAAGTAAATAATATAACAAAAAGAAAAAAAAGACAGAATGAAGTCACAATCCAATATCACATCGTCAAGAAAAGTCAACTGCACTTCTAACAAATCTTTTGCCTATCTTCGAGCTGGATCATGAATCCGTCGGTACGTTTCAGGATAATATCACCTTGTAGCACGAAGTCCTTCTCTTCAACGGAAGATTTAACTTTGAATCTCCTTAAGATGGTGGCCAATAGTACCTTCAACTTGAGCATAGCATATTTGCGACCTACAAGTTCTATGCTGTAGTCTGTCTTGAAATTTGTGT